>JAJTUV010001825.1:0-570099 GCA_021653895.1 Mastomys natalensis | reverse complement strand
GTTTGACCTCTCCTCTTGGCTCTCATTTTTCTGTCTTAAAAACATCAGCTCCGTATCCATCACACACACACACACACACACACAAAGCCTTTTTACTCAAAATAGCCCATATTTATTTTCTTCTATAACCTCCCTGTAAAAACAGGGCTAGACTTGGTTGTCCCTACCAAAGCAAAGGGAATTTAAAAAACAACAAAAACAATTCACAATAAAGTCTAACCCAAGGCTAAATGGCACGGACGGCCTTTTTAGATGAATTGGAGAAATGGGACAAAGTTCAGAGAGAAAGGCGGGTCACCCCCATGCAGTACGTCCCATGAGTACCTAGCTTGTGCTCAAAGGACACTGCTTAAACTCCAGCACTGTACAGTAGGTTGGACCATGTGGCCAGGAGAAGGAAGTTAAATATAAACACCGGCTGCTGTCAAGGGTCTTGTCCTTTAGTTGGTAGAGAAGAACCCCCACCCCCCATATTTGCTGGTACGTCCCAGTGAGTCCAAGGGGTCCACCAAGCTGAAGACATCAGATTTGGATAAACCCAGAAAAGCACCTAAAGAGGCAAGACTTGAATTGGCTCCTTAGAGGTAGAACACGCAATGGAATCTCAAGTTGCTAACCAGGAGGAGAAACCAACCAAGTTCCCTTATCCATAATCTCCCTGTCCCTTGTTTCTATTTTAAAAAGACACCAAGCTCTTGGAGACAATTTTAAAAGTAAAACACTGTAGTCACACTGCTCAGAGATCATGATGGACATTGTGGGCGTTTGCTCTCTGTTTCTATGTTTTCACATGTGTTTAAAATACATACATGAAAGTCGGGTCCTGCAGGGCACTGTCAAAGCTTACTCTCTTCTTGTGTCAGAAATGCCAAGACCTTCCCACTACATATTCTTTCCGGGAACTTTAATGGCTGCTTATTATTCAGTCTTTTGACCAGATGCCGATTTATTTAATCATTCCTCTTGTTCCTGATTTCTCATTGCTCAGAGCGAGGCAGCCATTTGCCCCGGGTAATTAAAGTCAGGGAGCTACAGGGGCACAACCTGGGTCTGCTCAGTTGGTGATTAGGACATTGATGGTATCGTGTGGCTGCCGAACAGGTGTACAGTTGTGGGGGGGCGGGGCACAACGGCCGGCGCCAGCATCTTTCTCTCACCCTGGAAGATTCTAGATGGAGAAGGATAAGAGAAGATTCGGGTGAAAATGGACCTGGGGAAGGAGTCAGGAACTGGTTTCTAGACAGTCCCCACTGAAAAAAGAATTCTGCGGCAGCTGAATTCTCTCCGGGAAGGCAGACGATCCAGGAGCTGGCAGTAGCAGGCTGACCTTTCACGCTCCAGCGCCTCCAAGATGCTCACCGCTTTCCAGCGGATCTCGGCTAATCTGATTGCCACCTTAATTGAGAACAGGAGTTTGAAAAGAAACGTGTCTGATTGATTTAGTGTCAGGACTTCAATTCTTTACTACCTGTGGGCTTCCCCCGAGGGTTTTAGTATCACGCTCCAAACAGATAAATAAAACCAAACAGAATCTCTTCCAATTGGCTGACTCATGGGACACAGACAGTAGGAAATATTTATCTCACCATGTCCAGGGGCCTGATAGCTTGGTTTTTGAATCTCAGTCTCAGCTCTGACAAGGTATATAGCCTGAGGCAAGATATCTAAGCCATGTGTGCCTTGATCTATGCAGCAGTGAAATGGGACTGAGGAAATCTGTTTCTTGGGGCTTTAACATAGACTAACCTGAAAGAAGCAAACCTCTTAATTGCTTCTGTCACAAGATAAACACTCAGTTTACCACAGCCTTCTTCACCGGCACCACACCACACCACTAACCTTTCGGCACTGTGATAACCGATTATTATTTAGATTTATTTTTTGTATGAGTGGTTTGCCTGTATGCACACATGTACCTGGTGCTTGCAGGAACCAGAATCCCAGGAACTGGAATTACAGAAGGTTATGAGGCCACTGTGTGGGTACTGGGAACCAAACCTGGGTCCTCTGTAAGTGACCCTTGGTCACTGAGTCATTTTTCTGTCACCATCACCACCACCATCTGCAGCAGCATCTTTAGCCCAGGCTGCGCTCATGTAGCTGAGGATGGCTCTGAATTTCTGGTCCCTTCCTTCCTTCTACCTCCCAAGTGCTTGGATTATAGGCACGCAGTATTCCTAGGTAAGGTTTATGCAGTACTGGATGAGTGGGCCATGGATATATATGATATGGGCTCCAAGCATGCTAGTCAAGCATTCTATCAACTTGGTTACACCCCCAGTTTCAAGTGTTAGGGGACACTGGATGCCTGCATCCAGCCACTGCAGGAACAACCTCCATCTTGCTGACAGGGTCAAAACTGAGTTCATGTTCCCAGGTCTTGAATCATCGTCTATCCTGCTTCTCAGATGTTTCGTGTTTGTGTGTTAATCAGGGAAGGATGTAAAGAGGGAAGATGCTGCTATCCCGTTATCTAAACAAAGGTACTCATATAATAAATGTATTGCTTGTCTTAATTAACGTGTAGCCTGCCCAGTCCTTTGTTCCCTTATCATTCTAAATTCTGGGCCAGAGTCCAGGAGGGGACCTGACTGCAAAAGCCGACTCAAGCCCTGAAACCAGGTGACCCCGATAAGGTCCAGTCATGAATGTTAACTTCCTTGCTCTTGTGTCAAAACTATGATTGGTCAATGTAGCAGCTATCCTGCTCCCCTTGTTTTGTGTCCCCATCTGATAAAAATGTTGTATAATCTCCCTTCGGGGACTCGGATCAGATCCGAACTGGCTGCCTCCTGTTCGAGCAGGAAATAAAAGCTTTCGTTTTTTTAGGCTTCTGTCTCTGAAGTAAGTTTTCTCAGCTTCCGTCCAGAGCCGAACACAAGCAATTATTATTAACATTTCTAGGGCGGGGGAGAAGTCACAGTCAACAGAGTGCTTGCCATGCACTGAATTTGGATCCCCTGCAACAACTCAAAAGCTGAGAGTTGTATCCTATGTCTGGAACCCAAGAGTAGAAGGGCAGAAATCGGCAGATTCCTGGAGCTTGCAGTCCAGCCAGTACAGCCAACTGGATTCCAGTGTTCAGTGAGAGAACCGGTTCTGAGACCCTGCCTCAGAATAAACCCAGTATCAGCCTCTGGCCTCCACCTGCACCTGCACACACACATGCATACACATGCATACACATGCAAACACATGCAAACTCAGTTTCTTTCCCAGCTTGGAAGACGTCAGGATAGAGGAAAATGAAATAGCAGACATATAACTGGCCACTACAGATTTCTGTCTTTAGTTTTGTTTTGTTTGTTTGTTTATATTCAGCCAGGCAAAGGTGGCCCATGACTTTAATCCCATCACCTAGGAGGCAGATCTCTGAGTTTGAGGCCAGCCTGGTCTAGAGAGTGAGTTCCTGACAGGACAGCCAGAGCTACACAGAGAAACCCTGTCTCAAACAACAACAAGAAGATGTATTAATTCTATGTGTATGAGTGTTTTGCTTGCATGTATGTATGTGCACCACAAGTGTGCCTGGTGCTTATGAAGTTCAGAAGAGGGCACGGAGTCCCTTGAAACTGAAATTAGAATCACTGTGAGCTACCATGTGGGTGCTGGGAACCAAACCCGGGTCCTCTGAAAGAGCAACACGTGCTCTTAGCTACTGAGCCATCTCTCTAGCCTCTCTATATTTTATGCTTGGAGTGTGTCTTAATTATGGTTACTGTGATGAAACACCATGACCAAAAAGCAACTTGGGGAGAAAAGGGTTTAACTGGCTTACGCTTCACTTCCACATCACTGTTCATCATCAAAGGCAGTCAGGGCAGGAATTCAAACAGGGCAGGGGAATCTGGAGGCAGGAGCTGATGCAGACGCCATGGAGGGTGCTGCTTACTGGCTTGCTACTTGTGGTTTGCTCAGCCTGCTTTCTTAAAGAACCCAGGGATGGCCCCACCCACCATGGGCTGGGCCCTCCCCCATCAATCACTAATTAAGAGAATGCCCTACAGGCTTGCCCACAACCTAATCTATTTTCTTAATTGAAGTTCCCTTCTCTCAGATGACTTCAACCTGTGTCAAGTTGACATAAAACCAGCTGGCACAGTATGTGAGGCACACATAGCTGTTAAGAAAGCCTATCTCAGACCCAGATGACACTCATCCCCTCTCAGATGTCCAAGGGCAAAGCTCTGTGGGGAAACACCAGTGCAAGGTGGTGACCATGGCCAGCAGCCACCGCCGGCGTGTTCCGAAACTCATGTGCTGGACATTCTGCTTTCTTTCAGCAAATCTTTACAGTTTCTGAGGTTGGTAAAATTATCTTTGTATTCCAGATGGTGGCAAAGCCGGGCTCTCCTCCAATATGCTGACTTGTAGAAATGAAAGATTTGAGGTCTCTCCTGCAAATACCTCATATTGTTGCTAGGTAAAAAATAGAAATATGAATATATTCAAAAGGGTATGAAACACATAGGCAGGTTCATACACATTAAATGTTACGCACACATAGATGGGGTTGCTGAGGAGACTGGAGTGGGTAGAGTAATTCTGAATGTTACTTAAGAGAAGAATTTCACTGTATTGTGAGAAAAGAGCAGCATTCACTGTAGGAGACGGTAGAAGAAAATCACATTTCCTGAATGTTTTATTTTTTATTCTGTGTATGCATGTGTGTCCATGTCTCCACACACATGCAGGTACACATGAATACAAGTGTTCGTAGAAGTCACAAGAGGGAATCAGACCTTTCAGAGCTGGAGTTACAGGCTGTGTGAGCCACCCACCGTAAGTGCTGGAAACTGAACTTGGGTCCTCTGCAAGAGTAGTATGTACATTTGACCACTAAGCCATCTCTTCAGTGTTTAACTTGAACATTTTGCATTAAAAACTAAAAATCCCATGCGATTGTTATTACCACTCTTCAGATGAGAAACCAAAGCCCAGAAGGGTTAATTCATTGGATCAAGATCCACAAGCAAGGAACTGGGTGTGTGTGTGGGTGGGGCGGGGAGTGGGGGGAAGATGTGCAACTGTGCATATAAAGATCCAAAGGGAGAAAGAGTATATAAGGTAAGTATGGAGAAAGTGTGTTTAAGTAAAAATGGCCAAGTTCTGGGATGGAATGTTTTTTTTAAAAGTTGCCCGTAAGACCTGTGAGATGGCTCAGTGGGTAAAGGCGCTTGTCATTGAGCTGATGACCTGAGTTTGATTCTCACAACCCACGTGGTGGAAGGAGAAAACCAATTCTCATAAGTTGTCCTCTGATTACACTGCATTTTGTGGCATGCTTCCACCCACCCACAGACTCCCATACACACAATAAATACATGTACAAAGTAAAACAAGCTGGGTGTGGTGGTACACGCCTTTAATCCCAGCACTTGGGAGGCAGGGACAGAGGGATCTCTGTGAGTTTGAGGCCAGCCCAGTCTACAGAATGAGTTCCAGTCAGGCAGGGCTACCCAGAGAAACCCTGTCTTGTACCCACACCAAAAGTAAAAAAAATATCAAGTTATCTATAATTGATGAAACTGAAATCAGCCTTGTGGACAGTACCCATGTCCTTTGTATTGATATTGAACCATAGTGTCACATCATGTCAACATCAGAAGACACTGTGTGAAGGGTACATGGGACTTTCCTATGTGTTTCTTTGCAACTACTTGGTAACCTATATTTCTAAATAATTTTTTAAATTTAACGTAATAAAAGCAAAGATGTTTCCACACATCACACCACACCTGCCTTCCCCTCTGAGTGACAACCATCGTCCAATAGGTTAGCCACTAGTGGAGGGAGGAAGATGATTTGCCAGAATACTGAGGGCACCAAGGTCCTCACAGTGACGGGGTGACTTAGGGGGTATGAAGCAGTAACAACACACGAATGGCCTTTGTGCCGCCCCCCCCCCCGTGACTATTAGATCCAATTATAAATAAAACATGGCGGTAGGCGTGTGCTGAAGCTCTCTGGGAAAGTACCCTGTGTTATAGCGTCCTCAGAGGATGTGAGCTCCTCCGGCTGGGTGGCTTTCAGGGAAGCAGAAGTCAGCCACAGCCTTGAAGGGTATGAGCCTAGCACTGAAGAGGAAGAAGGGGTCATCCAGGCAAGAAAGGCTGCTGTGCAAAGGGTCACATGGGCAAGTGTCCCAGGAACAGAAGCTCGCTTGGGAATCCTTGCAGACTCACAGTCCTAAGGTCTTAATGCAGAGTGAACACTCACTAAAATGTCTGAAAATCTTAAATGATATTCATAGAAAGCCATTTCTAAAGAATTGTCTTCAATCCAGGCATGGTGATGCAATTTAGTCCCCGTACACTGGAGACAGAGGCAGGGGATATTGAATTCAAGGCTGCCTAGACCATATAGTGAGAAGTTGATAGGTTATATGGCAAGAGCCTGTCTTTCAGAAAGAAAGGGAGGGAGGGAGGAATTAAGGAAAGAACACTCTCTTCAAGGTTTATCACTACATATAAGAACAGTGTACAGGCTGGAGAGGTGGCTCAGAACTTAAGAGTCCCAATTGCTCCTGCAGAGGACCCTGGTTCAATACCTAGCACCCACATGGTGGTTTACAATCATTTCTAACTCCAGTTCCAGGGGGTCATATACTCTTGTCTGGCCTTTGCAGGCATCAGGCACACACATAGTACAATACATATATGCAGGCAAAACACTCATATGAATTAGATAGATAGATAGATAGATAGATAGATAGATAGACAGACAGATAAATGTGCATGCCTTTAATCTCAGCACTCAGGAGGCAGAGGTAAACAGATCATTGAGTTCGTGGCCAACCTAGTCACAGAAGCAAGCCTAGGCTGCATAGTAAGACCTTGTCTGAAACGAAAGCAAGACAACAATCTAAGAATGGTGTGTATTACATTGGAAATGCATGCACTGGAATTCACCAAACCAGGATGGATTCGTGTGCCATCAGCTGTATCACTCAACCTCTCTGTTAGCTTCCTTGTCAGCAGGAGGCACTCAGAGTAACTCCCACAGTTCAGTTCCAGACATGGGCTTTGTCCCACATTTCCCTGTTGTCCAGGTAGCATTTTGAATGGGTGCTTCAAACTCCAGGGAGACCCACAAGAATTACTGCTTCTTTTCCAAATTCTTTGACATGTATCTTGTTTACATTTCCATGCAACGGTGAAAAAGTAATGTTGGAAAGAATCTACGCATGTTACAGCTCTTTTCATTTTTCTAGATCATTCCCTGAGGTTGGATTTTGAGAGACCATGGGTTTACGCAGGAGTAAGGCTCAAGCGTCTGAATTGGGTCTTCAGGTGCAGGACAGGCCCCCACTGTAGCAGGAGAGGATCTGGGGCAGGAGGCAGTTCACTTGCTGGGGTAAGGAGGGAGGAGCAGAAGGTAACCTCGAGCCTGAGGGATACTGAGGGAAGTAACCAGTGGGCTCTCAGAAAAGAAACCCAGCTGGATGGATTTAAAGTTTAGAGCATAAGAAGGAAGAGAATTACAGATAGGAGCCAGAGCCTGGGTGGGAACAGGATGGAAAGCCCAGGGGACCAAACCCTGCAGACAGCACAGAGAGAGAGAAAAGACGAAATCTTGAGGCTACTGAGAAAAATGGTTGACTTTCCATTTCTAAGGGTGTGTTAGCCACACTCACTGGTCCTGAGAGTTGGATTAGCAGTCATCCCACTCCTGATGAATGGCTGTGTGTGTGTGTGTGTATATTAAAAGATCCAGTAGGTTAATTTTTTTTTCAATTTATTGTATTTATTTCTATTGTGCATGTGAGCAGGGATACACACATGGAGGTCAGTTCCCTCCTTCACCATGTGAGCCCCAGGAGTTGAATTAAAGTCTCCAAGCTTTGCATACATAGCAAGTGCCTTTACTCACCAGGCCATCTCGCCAGCCCAGAACAGCAATACTGATGCTCTCTTAACAAGAGTGCCATGTGAGGTTTGAAAAACAGGCATGAGACACAAAGTGATTTGTGGCCAGAATCTGGAGACTACCTAGTAATCTTCAGGGAGAACAATGGAGAGGCTTCCAGCATCGGTAATCTATTTTGCAGGTTCCCACTAAACATAGGCACAGGACATACTTTCACCATGATGTCTGCCAACAAAGGCATTCCCAGTGAAACTTGGCCAGATGGCTGAAATGTGTTTGAATAAATAATTTAAGTGCAAACTTCACTGGCATCATTTTGAAGACAAGGGGACACCATGGGAAAATTCCTAGGGGAGATGTTTAATAAGAAAGGACTGCATAGAACAGTCCCTGTCTGTCTATAGCTTCTCCTTCTGAAGTTTGTTATCCAAGGTCCATCTTGGTGCAAAGAGATTAAATGGAAAACTTCAGAAATAAAATCTCCTAAGTTCTGAAGAGTAGCATAATGAAATCTCATGGGGTCTCAGTTCACCCAGGCAAGAATGTGAATGGCCTCTTTGCCCAGCGTATCCAAGTTGTATACACTATCGTCCAGATGCTCTCAGGGTAGACATTCTGGTTGTCAGACTGACTGCTACAATATTGCAATGCTTGTGTTCCACTAAACCTTATTTTATTTGAAAATGGACCCAAAGTGCAAAGGTAGTAGTGCTGGCAACTTACACAATAAGTGATTATTATAACTTTAATTGTTTCAAATCCTATTTTTAATGATGGTTCTTAAAGGCTTTAAGCCCACCGATTATAGTTGCTTTCGTTTCTTGTCATTAATCTCTCACTAAATTTATAAGTTTATAAATTACTGTGCATAATTTATAAACTGAATTCATCATATTATAAAACTAAACATATCATATTATAAAATCAAACATATTATAGAAATAAGACACAGGCTATTTAAAATCCAGTACCATCTATAGATTCAGATATCTAGTAGGGGTGGGCTTGGGATAAGGAGGAGTATTAGACTTTCTCATTGCTGTGGTAAAAAACCTGACAAAAACTACCTGGGGGGTCTGGAGAGCCAGCTTAGCGGTTAGGAACACTGACTGTTCTTCCAGGTCCTGAGTTCAATTCCCAGCACCTACATGGTGGCTCACAACAATCTTGTAAAGTAATCAGATGCTCTCTTCTGGTGTGTCTGAAGACAGCTACAATGTACTTATATACATAAAATAATTTTTTATTTGTTTGGTTTTTTTTTTTTTTTTTTTGAGACAGGGTTTCTCTGTGTAGCCCGGGCTGTCCTGGAACTCACTCTGTAGACCAGGCTGGCCTCGAAATCAGAAATCTGCTTGCCTCTGCCTTTTAAGTGCTGGGATTAAAGACATATGCCACCACTGCCTGGCAAATATTTCTTTAAAAGAAAAAATAAAAAATCCTACCTGGGGAAGGGATGGTGTATTTTGGCTCACAATTTCAGAGGGGCCAATCCATAGCCCAGGTTCTGTGGATTCTGGGCCTATGATGAAGCAGAACATTATGGTGCAGGAAGATGTAGCAGAGTCTCCTTACTTCTCAGCAGCCAGGAAGGGGGTAGGGGGGAGCCTGGGATAACTTCCTCCAACTAGACCCAACCTCCTAAGTTTCTAGAATCTCTCAAAAGAGCAACAGCCACTAGGGATTCAGCCTTTAATACACAAGTCATCTGAAAGGGACATTTCATATCTAAACCATTATCACACTTAACTGTATCTACAGTAGGGCCCGGACTATTATTGAGTTAGGAAAGAGGATGTTCAAAGGAGAAGTAGGCCGACTGCTGGAGTATCAAACTATGTTGAATTTTAAAGCAGGATCCTGGTACACAGTAGGTAATGGATCTGTGTTTTACTTACAGATCAACACTCAATACTCAAATGTTTGCAGTATGTGAGCCTCTAACCCCAATTGTTTATGCCCGTGCCCCCAGAATGAGCATAGTGAGTTAACTTGAGAAATCTAACTTTAAAACAAGACCTAGACAGTCAGGCAAGGTGGTACAAAAGGTGGTGTACGTCTGCAATCCCAGCATACAGGTAGCTGAAGCAGGAGGACTGCCATGAGTTTGAGCCAGCCTGGGTTACATAAGAAGACCCAGTCTCAGAAACAAAACAAGGTATTCATTAGCATTCTGGATCTCCCTGGAGTCTGTGATTGGCTCAGCCTTCAGCAGTACTGTCTGTGCTCGCCATCTTAGTTTGTTATTAATGTCCCCATATTTTCAGGCCTTATCACCATCCATTTGATAGAGTCTAGGTTTTATCTTCTTAGCATGAGGAGTGACAAGAATCAGAATAGGACACAGCTGCCAGCTTCCTACCACCAAGTCAATGCTGGCTCTGTGGAGGTGTCTCAGACTCAGGGCTAACCCCACGTAGGCTCTGGAACTCTGCCTGGGCCAGAAGTTGGAACAGGAGAGCCAAAGGCAATATGGACACCTAGACAACCGCATGTCTTCATATCAGTCCCTGCTCACCTGCCAAAGGAGCAGGTCAGGAGTGGCCTTGGTGGCTTTATCTGGAAACAATAGAATGCTCCCTAGGAGGGGACTAGGCTGTCTAACCAGGGGATATCCGTGCAGCAGTTGAAACAAATGCATTGAACTGTAGGTACTGCTTCTTACAGCTCTGTAAACATCCTGGTAATTCAAAGGAAAGCTGTAGGACATGCTTGACATGTTATCACTGGTGTGATATCACTGCAACAAACCTGGCATGTATGTAAATGTGTGGGTAAAATATGCTACAAATATAGGAAGATCCATAAGGACCCAAGCACAGTGACAATGTTGGCTACGGCTGGAGCTAGGTGGCTGACTGATGAAGGGGACAAAGGGAGGGTCTTAGAGTGGGCCATACAGTGTGGCAGTCTCTTGGGTTTTTAAGTTTTATTTTACTATTATTTATTTATATATTTATTTATTTTTCTTGCTAAGTTTCTCAGACTGGTCTCAAACTTTCAACCTTTCTGACTCAATCCCCCAATAGATGGTAGTACAGGAAGACAGTAGCATCTTATCAAGCTTTGTAGCTTCTTAAACTGAAGTAAAGACTCTGCCCCTTAAGTACATAAGTTTGTGTTCACTAGCCAGAGACAAGAAAGGAAGACCACTTGGTACTAAGCTACAGTTAGACCAGAGGAAGAGGTCCTGGTGTGGTACTGCAACAGGGTAGCAACAGTGAAATATGTGTATATGTTATTTACCTAAAGGATGAAGCAGAGGCAGGCAGATCTCTGTGAGTGTGAGGCCAGCTTCATCTATATAGTAAGTTCCAGGCTACCAGAGCTACACAGTGAGATTAGTTTTGGTTTTGTTTCCTAATTTCTCCATAAAGAAATGACAAATACCTGGGTGTGCGGGGCGTTGAAGAGATGGCTCTGTGATTAAGAGCACTTGCTGCTCTTGCACGGGAACAAACCAAGTTTGGTTCTCAGTACCCACACTGAGTGGCTTGAAACCAACTATAACTCTAGTTCCAAGGCACCCAAAGCCCTCTTTTGACTTCTGAGGATACTGCATTCTTGTGGTGTACATATAGGCAAGAAGACACAGGCACACACGTAGACATACATTTTAACAAAGGATGACAAATATTTTAACTGCTAGTTTAACCTGGTTTAAACATTATACAGTGTTTGTGTATAATTACATTGAAAACATTAAGTGATACCCCCATTTATATTACCATCCTATGCCTTTATGTATCAATTGAAGAATAAATTTAAAAAGGATATTTTGAACTAAAAAAAAAAAAAAAAAAAAAAAAGCCATGCATAACCAGTGGCTACTGTATTAAACAGCAAAGACATGGGACATTTGGGTCTTTCTAGTAAGTCTCCTCAGACATCTCTGATTTGGAGCATTAGTTTTGGTTGATTTCTTCCCCCAGTGGAAATGTTCTATAGCTCATCCACCTAAATTAAAAAAAAAAAAGAAGAAAAGCTTAATGTATCTCTCATTTTCGTTTCAAGTTAAATTGAAAATTTGATAATGTGTTTTTCTGTTCAAAGATTTGGACTCCTAGAGTTACACACACACCACACACACACACACACACACTCAAAAACACAGACTCTTCTCTTTAGCCACTCAGCTCAGTTCTTACTGGAATTTTGATTGGAAGAAGCTGACTTGTGACACAGAAGTTATCTCAACTCTTCCTGTACACATGCATGCCACCCTAGAGGCCTTAAGTATATAGATACTTGATGAGGTGAAAAGAAACAGGAGACACACTTCTGTCGCCATGGAGTGACGACATGCACATAAGCTGCCGGAGCAAAGGGCGGTGCAAGAACCAGCTGTGTCAGGGAGCAGACCAGCGGGACTTCAGAAGGCAGAAGTGCATTAGCTTAGATATTCCCGAGGAGATTGGGGTGGGGCATTAGTAATGTGCAAGCCAAAGGGGCAAGGGAGCGTCATATGGAGAGAAGGAGCAAAGCTTCTAGGGAGGCATTTAAGGGCAGAGGAGGGCAGGAATTGTGGGAAGACCCTCAAAGCATTGCACTGGTCTCTTCTGGATGATCTGGACTAAGCAAGAAGCAGAGGCCTACAATCACACACATGTCCTGGCATTGGGAGGGAAAGTGAATATATTTCTTTTCTTTTTTTTCCCTTCCTTCCTTCTTTCTTTCCTTCCTTCCTTCCTTCCTTCCTTCCTTCCTTCCTTCCTTCCTTTCTTTTTTTCTTTCTTTCTTTCTTTATTTGTTTTTCAAGATAGGGTTTTTCTCTGTGTAGCTCTGGCTGCCCTGGAACTCTCTCTGTAGACCAGGCTGCTCTTGAATTCAGAGATCCACTTGCCCCCGCCCCCTGATTCCTGGAATTAAAGGTGTGCTCAACCACCGCCTGGCTAAACCATTCTTTAAATTATTTATGTTTATTATTGTAAATTATGTGTTAATGTCTGTGTGCATATGTGCACTTACTTGAATGTAAGCACCAGCAGAGACCAGAGGTATTGGACACCTCCTCCCCAGGAGCTGGAGTTTACAGGTCACTGTGAGCCACTGGATTGAGAGTCAGGAATTGAACTTGGGTCCTCTGGAAGAGCAGTCTACACTTTTATTTGAGACATCTCAGGAAACCAGAGTGGAAGAGACAGTGGGAATAGGGAAGGAAGAGAAGACTGCAGGGCCTGGCTATCAAATAGTCTCTGGCTACCTCCGAGAGGCTCTTAGGAAGGAATGATATTGGAATTTCAAAGAGACAAAGTAAAGAACAATCAGAAAAGGAGATGAAAGCTGTCATCTCAGCTGTGGTGACTGGTGGCTCGAGGAGCTCCCTAAAAAGTCACACAAATCCCAGATGTAATGACAGCTCTGCAGACTAGGGAGGCCATGTTTCTCCAAGCTGCACACTGCTTGCTGGCCAGATGTGAGTCCCAGGACTACAGGTTGTCTCCAGAAGCAACCGTGAAGGACCCTGGGAGTTGATCAGCAGGGTGGACTTGAGAGGTCCCAACACCTTCTGACTTCAACCGTTATGGCCTTGTGACCCGAGCTTCTCTTGTAGCCTTGTGTATCAGATGACCACAGGAGAGCTGGTGTTTTTGTTCTATAATTGCATTGGTAATAGGCACTCACTTCATAAGCAGTATTTACCAGGACAGGCAATCTATCTGTTACATTTATGGAAGTGTTTTGTGAGCTTCTTAAGCCCCAGGAATGCCAATAAATGAGAGATCAGGTTTAAGAAAGTCCATACTTGTGTGTCTAGCTAGCTCTTTGTGAGATGGTCCAAGCTTCTTGTGGAGAGTCACTCATTCAGATACCTTGATACACAGCAATGCTCTGTTCGTTTCCCCCAGTTCACATGAGCTATGAGGTAAAAGTACCAGTACTACTCTTAAAGAGCTCGAAGCACTAAAAACCTACCACAGGCAAACACTAGAGCGTTAGTAATGTCACCGGTGATTTGGTTTAAAGTTGGGAGCTAAGAGCCAGAAATCAGGATTCGGAATGCACGACACATTTCTGCTTTCCTCTTTCCTAAAATACATCCAGTTTCCTATTGTGGTCAACAGGCAGCCTATAAAAAGCAGGGTTACTCACCTCCAGTTTCCAAGTGAACACACGTTGATAAATATAGAAACCTGAGGAAGCCTCATTGTCACGGCGCCAAGTCACTTGGGGGCAAGTTTAAGTGCTTTAACTCTACAGACAGACGGTTAACAGACTTGAGACACGTACTCTTACAGGCTAAGAATCCGAGATCAATTATTCAGATGTCCAAATATATAACCAGAGAGTCTGTTGCATCATGTGTGGGTTGCCAGAACATAAAACAGGCATCGTGCCCAGGGCAGATAAAATGTAAGAATTCAGGGCTCAGGGTGGTCCCGGTGCCAAAGGGAAAATCTCAGAATCGACACATTTAAAATGCAAAATTGAATGAGAATTCTGGGGGGAGAAATGCAAAATACTAGGTTGAGTCCTACTAAAAATGCCACGTAAGCAGAAGCCCTTGTAGCGCCAAGACCCATTTTCAATGAGGCAGTGCTCTGGTGTGCATGGCATTCTGTTACACCTGGCTGAGGCACAAAGTCCTTCAATGGACGTTGCCCACTGTGAGTAGTGAAGGGAAGACAGGGGGGCCCTGTTACTGCAACATTGTCATCATAACAGATGGCTGATGGGAAAATGTGTGGCGGCTTCTCTATTAACGTCAGTAGCATCTATCATTCATTATTGCAGTAAGTACCTGTGTCAGGAACTATTGTGCCGTTTGAATGCCTTCTTCTTTACCCCTCCCAATGCCATTGAGGGGAGTTTGTTGTCCCACTTAACAGATGAGGAAAATAAGACATGAAGCAGATAACATTTTCAAAGACACCCAGGTGCAAAAGAGGCAGCTGAATTCGATCCCAAAACTTTATGTCTCTCTGGGCGTCTTTATATATAATGGTTTGAAAGAGAGACAGGGCCATTTATTCATTCTGATGTATCATTAGAGAAAACTTCATCTTTTAGCCATGGAGACATAGGTCTTTGTGCAGAGATGTCACCAACCAGCACATTATTAAGACATTAGATGAACAGCAAACCCATTAACGGCTGTGCAATCTTAGAATGGCATTACCGTAGGCTGAACCCATCACAAAAGCCCCAAGGACAAAATGGAAAAATCAATCCTTCTCACAAACTGGCCCTGCTCAGCCATGCCTGTGTTAGGCTGACACATTGCTGAAGGCATGTTAGAGCCAGGCCTTGTCATTTCTGGTCCCCTGAGAGCCAGCAATGTCAACCTCAGTTCTCCCAAGGCAGACCCTCTGCCCAGATGGTTCTGCTTGTGGGCTCTCTGCCCACTTACCCTGCTGACACCATTGGTGTCCCAGCTGCCAGCAGACTGGATTTGCAGGGCTCAGCTTCCTCTGCTTGCTGCTCGGCGTGGCTCTGCCCAGCAGCTCTCAATGAGCCCTTTGACCAGGGTGCCAGGGATCATCTTGGGTTCCGGGTAATAGTCATGGTGCAGGCTGGCACAGACTCTTGGCTATTTCCTAGCACACCCACTGCCTGGACCACAGAACAGCCTTGTAATTGTCTGCATGCCTGCTTTCTGCTTTTCCTGGGTTTTCTACACATTTATTGTGATATAATTAACATGCAAAAGATACAAGAGATTTTTAAGAGCCCATTATCTTGCATTTGACAAGCATTTTTATAACTGTGTGATCAACAACCCAACATCTCCAAGCCCCTAAAAAGTTCACCTTTCCAACCAATGTCTATATCCAACTGAGGTCTGAATCCTATCAACATAGATTTGTTCTTGCACAAATCCTTGTGTAATTACTTCTTAAGCATAATTAGAAGACTCTAGATAACTACCCATAAGACTGTTGGTGATGAAAAATACTTTTAATTATATTTATGCTCTGACATTAAAATGCTCATTATACAAAGTATGAAAAAAAGCATTTAAGTAAATTAAAACTATCTATGGTCGTCTTGGCCATTGCTGAAGCGCCCATGTTTTCCATCAAGCGTAGGACCTATGCATGCATTTATCACAGTTCCTGGGTGTGGCATTAGCTTCACCATCTCTTCTCCCCCTCCTCCCTCCTCCTCGTCCTGCTGCTCTCCCCCCTCCTCCAAGCTTGCTGCTTACTTCAGAGCAGGCATCTAAGTTGCCCTTGCAAGGTAGCTTAACCAAAAACCAACCCATAATTCAAGGCCCAACCCTTGTGGCTCAGTTGAAGCTGAGGTTCTCCTTCATACTGATCTTCTCTAGAGGAGGCCTGGCTCACCTTGTGCCCCAGTAGCAGCCATGTGGGGCTCTCAGCACCCCAGCTTCACTACTCAGGAAAATGGCCGGCTCCTAGAATCACCCCCAGGTGTAGAGTGCGTCTGCTGTTAAGGCAGCCCATCCCTGACACAGGCCTCAGATCTAACAAGCATTCCTCTAGCCATTTGCAGAAAAAGCAGCAGCAGACATGGCGCTAATCTGATTTAAGTAAAAATTTCATTTCTTTAAAAATGGCCCTTTAATGCCATTCTTAATTAGAGATAGACTTTTCCAGAAATTCAAAGAATATGAGGGTGTCTGTTTCTGAACCTCCATTTATAGGAGATATCCCAAAGTAGTGATTGTTGCTAGGTCCTCAGCAGGACCATGGTAAGGGTACAAGCAGATCTCTCTCTCTCTCTCTCTCTCTCTCTCTCTCTCTCTCTCTCTCTCTCACACACACACACACACACACACACACACACACACACACACACAATTCTGGTAAAATTTATATAAACTGAGTACAATAGTTACTGCCCCTCCCAACCTCCAAGTAGCTGCTGCTGTAAGTATAAACCTGGGCAACTAGCATGACCCTGCCTCAAAATAGGGGCTTGGAGGGAGGATGGAGAGGTGGCCCAGTGGTTGTTAAGAGCACTGGCTGCCCTTCCAAAGGACCCAAGTTCAATTCCCAGCACCCACATAGTGGCTCTCAATCATCACAATACCAGTTCAAGAAGATCCGACGTCCTCTTCTGTCCTCTGCAGGCACAGGGTGAATGGACATATGTGCTGCAGGCACAGCACTGATACACATGAAAAATATTACATTTAAATTAGGTAATAATACAAAAATGTCCCATTTTAATTCTTTTAAAGTGTAGGTCAGTCAACGGTACTAAGTCCATTCATGCTGCTTTACAGCTGTCTTGAGTACTTTTCATTTAAAAATGCACACTTTGCCCATGAAACACTTTCCCATGCTTGCTACCCATGGAACGGTCCCTGCTCTCCCTCATACTGTCCGCCTGGTTTTTGAAACAAGATTTCTCACTTTGGAGCTGCAGGGAACCGTCAGCCTCCACTTCTCGGCACTGGAATTACCAGTGTGCACCACTGCACCAGGATTACTGGTGTGCACCACTGCATGGACTTTTGTATGTGATCTCTGGGAACCAAACTCAGGTCTTCCTTCATGCTTGCATGGAAAGAGCTTTAATGACTGAGCTGTCTCCCCAGTCCCTGGATCCATTCTGTTTCTATCTCTACGGATTAAATGACTCCAGTGGTTCAGTGAGGATTTACTGGTGGAAACACTTGTCTCTGAAAAATGTCCTTACAGCTCATCCATGTTGTAGAATGTGAGGGTTCCCTTCTTTTTTAAAAAAAAAATTTTAATGTGTGTTGGGAATTGAACCCAGGTTCTCTAAAAGAACAGCCAGTGCTCTTAACTGCTGCCATCTCTCTAGCCCCTCCCCCTTCTTTCTTAATTTGTTTTTTTTTGTTGTTGTTGTTGGCTTTTTTTTTTTTTTTTTCAACACCGGGAATTGAACCCAGGGCCTTATGAATTCCAGGCAGGAACTCCCTCTACCACTGAGCTATATCCCCAGTCCTTCTTTTTCAGAACTAAGTAACATTCTGTTATCTGTAAATACCACATTTTGACCAGCCATACATCTGTCTGTAGAAGCAAAAATTCAAAACTCAAAGCAATATTCCCATGCTTTATCAGTCAGACCATGACCACTTGGAACCTGGCCCTAGCACCTAAGATGTCTTACAAACACCTAAAGCCAAACCGCTAATGACCCATGGCACATTCCAGAAATAGCCAGCCTCACAACAAACAACAGATGCTATAGAAGTTACTACTCAGTAAGAAAGCGAGGAGTCCACTGTCCATCCAGGTATGGATTCTACATAAACGACTTGCAGGAAAACACCAAACCGCTCCCCCTCAGATGCTATAAAAAAATATCTTCACTCTTCCAGTAGCAAGATCCTCATTCTGGGAAATCTTCAGAAGCCATCTACCTTGTTTTTTAAGATATGGTCTCTATCCAGGGCTTGGAGCTTGCTTATTGGACTAGCCCATCACCCAGCCTGGCTTTTACATGAGGATCAGGCAAGCACTTTACCCACTGAAATACACCCCCAACCCCCAGCCACTTTTCTTCTTTCTTTCTTTCTTTCTTTCTTTCTTTCTTTCTTTCTTTCTTTCTTTCTTTCTTTCTTCTTTCTTTCTTTCTTTCTTTCCTTTTTAATTCTTTTTTTTTTTTTTTTTTTTTGAGACAGGGTTTCTCTGTGTAGCCCTGGCTGTCCTAAAACTAGCTCTGTAGACCAGGCTGGCCTCGAACTCAGGGATTTTGCCTGCCTGTCTCCCAAGACCTGGGATTTAAGGTGTGCACCACCACTGCCTTGCAAGGCTTAACTGACCCCTCTGAGAAGCCTTGTGGGTTTTTGTTATTGCTGTTGTTGTTTGCTTATTGTTTGTTTGTTTTGTAACATAAGGGATTGAACACAGGCTTTCATTCATTCTGGGCAAGCCCTGTACCAGCTGGCCCTAGTCAAGTCTCATGTACATTTTAAAAAGAAGGTTCTTTCCTTGTTTGTTGAGCTTCCTCCATTCCTTATAAAGTCTGTACCTTGCCCTTTGTCTAATACCTCACCGGCTAATGTCTTCTATTGTTATTTTCTCCTGTCTTCTCTTAGTCATGTCCTCAGAGGCACAGTCTTTCCAATTTTGATGTAGCCCAATTGGAAATGGTGACTTCAAGCACTCACATGGAAGACGGATCAACAGGAGATCAAAGCTACTTTTTTTTTTTTTTTTTTTTTTAACTAAGCTGTGCCACCAAGGTAAGCTGGGTGACTTTGCATAAGACATTTAACTTCTGAGACCTTATTATCCTTGAGAGTGGGGAGAAGAAATGGAGAAAGGCCCACCCATCAAGCAGGATTTTGGGTGAAACTTGAATGTATGTAAAACAAAAACGGTGGCCCCAGGTGCCTTGGCCTAGCATATTTGGTCAGCATGATCGCCCATTGGTCAGGACCCAGGACAGAGGCTGAGTACAAAAGATGGGTATTCCTATTCCTGACTTACTGTTGAGGAAGCTAATTTCTAGCCAGGCTACAGAAAGAACCAGAGCTGGCTGGTTCCCACAAGATGATTTGTTCACCCCCACCCCCATATCATCATCCATTACCACCACCCACCCTGGGTTTGGTTGCCCACTAGCCTCAGAAGCCTGGGTCAGGAGATAAACTAGCTTTGCCAATCACTTCACAAGCTGTAGGAGCTTGGAAACCCTTGGAGACCATCCAGTCCAGCTCTTCCTATTTACAGATGGTAAAAACTGAAGTCGAGGGAGGCAGAGAATCCGGCCCAAATTCACACAGCCACAGAGCAGGAATCGGTTCTGATGGCCAACTCCCCACCCCCACACACTCCAGAAATGTCCTTGATGAAGCAGAAGGACACTGTGGCCGATGCCCGGTGCCACCCACGCTTTTCCAGAACACTCAGCTCTGTTCTCCAAGAGTGCTGTCTGGAGAAGACATTAGTAGCAGTCCTAATGAGTAACTTCCAAATGGTCAGATGGATTTCCTGTCTATACCAGCTGTCGGGTTCAGGCCTGCTAGCCTAGCCATACACTCAGGCGTTCAATGTCAAAAAAAGACCCAGGTAATAGACATGGTACACTGCCTGCACCTCCCAGACTTGAAGGTGCATAGACTTGTTGTTTGTCAGAAACACTCACCCGGGCCAGCGTTTCCTGGCACCAAGAAACACATGTTCTGCCTTTGCCTCAAAGGGCCTTTCCATCTTGTTTTGTGATGGAATATACAAGTGACAGGAATGGAAACCAAAATAAAGATTTGCCCGCACTTAGACCACTAGATGACCCTCCTTTTTGAAAAGGGAAGACTGTGGCATTAATGTTGAGCTCCACGCACCTAGGAGGAAGTCCTTACAAATGTCGGGCCTCCTTGGCCATCTCTCACAGTTAACCAAAGGCTGCTTCCCAAGACTGAAACCTCAAACCAGAAGAGGAAGCCAGATGATTATACACGAGTCTGTTCTTATATGAGTTATCACCATCGTGGGAAAGCACAATCAGGACAACAATAAACTGCTGCTATCATTTCAGGAATGTTCCAGACCTCAGTGAGACTCCTAGCCCATCACTATTTCCTGGAAGCATAGACTCATGGGCTGCTAAGCATATTTGTGTGTATGAAGGATGCATGTAATGGCTTTCAAGTTCAGTGCAAACCTGGGAGATCTCACTGTGTGCCGAAGTTCTCCACCTGGGGAAACGGAAATGAATAAGATAGAGAATGTGCATGCCAGGGGCTGGAGAGATGGCTCAGTGGTTAAGAGCACGGGTTGCTCTTCTAGAGGGCCAGAGTTCAATTCCCAGCACCCACAGGACAGCTCACAGCTGTCTGTAACTTCAGTTCCCTCAAACAGACATACATGCAAGCAAAATACCAGTGCACATAAAAAATAAACAGGAATTATCGAGACTGTGTGCTCCATGGAGACTGTGCTCAAGGGGCTCACAGATCTGTCGGGTAAGGAAATAACTAGCAGCCACTGTGATAAATACTTAACAAAAAATAACAACAAAGGACAAAGCATCCCAGAAGCGCAAGAAACCTGATTTTCCCAGTATCTTCTTCTATGCTTCCATTCTAGAAGTTTCTTTCATGCATGGGTTGTGAGAAGCTAGGAGGTGCTGGCAGGGATGATGTCATTTTGAGAGATCTTAAGGCGAAGTCTGTACAAGTGTTCTTGTAATTTAGGGATAATCTTTCACACAAGTTATAAATGAAGAAAGCTGGGCCAGGAATGGTGGTGCCTGTCTGAAACCTCAGTACCCAGAAAGCTAAGGGTCAGCTTGCAGTGGATCTGTCTAGGCTACATCCCAAGACTCTGTCTCAAAAAACATTTAAACAGCAGAAATGCAGAAGCATGAATTAAGTGTCCTGTGACTGGACAAGCCTATTTGGTTGTCTCTTCCCTGGTCCCAGCCAGGCCCACATAGGACATCAGTACACAGTCTATGCATGAGATCCACATAGGATTCAAGCCTGCTCTACACAGCCTACTCTAAATTTACCTCTGAGGCAGCAACAACCAAATCCAGTCTGCTTAGACCTGAGGTTGAAGGGCAAGTTCTAGTTCATAGGCAAACTCTCAGGGAAACAGGAAGCACTTCTTGTTCCAGAAGGTTCCAGTCCAAACACTGGTCACAAGACTCTTTTCTTTTCTTTTCTTTTCTCTTCTCTCTCTCTCTTCTCTTCTCTTCTCTTCTCTTCTCTTCTTCTCTCTTCTCTTCTCTTCTCTTCTTTCTTTCTTTTTCTGTCTTACTATCTTTCTTTTTTGGTGCTTTTCATTTCTCTTTCTTTCTTTCTCTTTCTTTCTTTCTTTCTTTCTTTCTTTCTTTCTTTCTTCTTTCTTTCTTTCTTTTTATTGGTTATTTTATTTACATTTTAAATGTTATCCCCTTCCCAGTTTCCCCTCTACAAACCCCCTATCCCTTTCACCGCTCTCCCTGCCCACTATGAGGGTGCTCCCCCACCCACCCACCCACTTCTGCCTCAGCACCCTGGCATTCCCCTATCCTGGGTCATCGAGCCTCCACAGGACCGAGGGGCTCCCCTCCCAGTGATGTCAGATAAAGCAATCCTCTGCTACATACGCAGCTGGAGCCATGGGTCCCTCCATGTGTACTCTTTGGTTGGTGGTTTAATCTCTGCGAGCTTTGGGGGTCTGGTTGGTTGATATTATTGTTCTTCCTATGGGGTTGCAAACTCCTTCAGCTCCTTCAGTTCTTGCCCAGCAAGACTCTTTTCTTAAAAGCAGGGTACTGTATGGACCAGGTGGTTTCCAGCCCACAGTGTAGCCTAGGATGACCTAGAATGCCTCATTTTTCTGCCTCTGCCTGGAGTACTGGATTACAGGCATGTACCACCCAGGGTAGGCATCCTCTTTAAGGGAACTGCCATCTTAAAGCTGTATGACAGTCTTGGGAGTGGCAGCCTGCCAGCCCCACTGCTTTGCCTGCCTGCCTGCCTACCTGCCTGACTGTCTGTGAAACACATGTGACATCACTAGCCCGTGCTCTCCACCACTGCACATCTGTTGTTGTGCTTTCTTACTTATTCTTATTTAGTCCTTCAAGATTCTCACTGGAGCCTTTCTCTCGACAAAGCAAAACAAGGATAAGGGGGTAGGTTAAGACCAGACCCCATCCAGAAGCGGGTACCTGCAGATGGGCTGGAGCCATAGAACAGTGGTGTGTCCCTTTCGGAAGGAAACTCTGTCACCTTATTCTCCTGCTTTTCCCAGCTCATCATGTGCATGTTCGAAGGCGTATGGTACAGTGAGCACCACAGAGGAAGGCCTGCATCCTCTGGAAAGTTTGAATGGTCTAGAGTGATGGCATTGAAGCTGGAGAGTCCAAGTTCAAATCTCAGCCTTATCCCAAAAATAGGTGGCTGTAGGCAAGTTTATTCAACTTTCTATGCCTCCGTTTTCTTACTTCAAAAATAGAAATGATAACCCTGATGTATAGAACTCAGACAACATTATGTCAGCACTTAGTGTCTCTTACCTTACAAGTCTCTTCCACATCAAGATATTGCTGTCAGACCGCTGGATGAAGTTAAATAAACTTTGTGCCATGTACTGAGCACATCCTTGTAAAACATACAATAAAATAAAATGATATCTATTACACTTATTTAGTGTGTGTGAAGTCAGAAGACAAATAGTGGAAGTTGGTCCTCTCCTTTCACCATGTGGGTCTTGGGAATTGAACTTATGTTTTCAGTCTTGGTGGCATGCACGTTTACCTACTAAGCCATCTCCCTGCCTTTTTAAGACACAATCTCCATAAAAAGACTTTTATATATTTTCGTGTCTTCTAGGATGCCCTATGTTATGTCATACATAGCTGCTATACCACAAATAACTGGCAGTTTTTGTTTATGTTTCAGAATAAAACCAAGCAAACGAGAATCAAATGGCTAATACCCTTAATAAATAAAGCACTCATATTCTTACAATTCACTGAAATGTAAATGTTTAAAAATATGGACGTGTTAGTAATAAAATAGAAGTTAGGGGTTAGGGAGATGGCTCAGTTGGTAAAGTGCTTACTACGGAAGCATGAGGACCTGAGGCAGGGTTCCCGGAACCTACACAAAAAGCTGGATGTGGTAGGACAGACACGTCTGTAACCCCATCTCTCGGGCGGCAGAGAAGGGGGGGTGTCCCTCGAGGTCAATGGCAGGCAGCCTAGCCAAAGCAGTGAACTTCTGATTCCTGTCCCGAAAAATAAGGCAGACAGAAATAAGGCAGAGAGTGATAAAGGAGGACAATGTCAGCACCTGGCTTCTGCACACTCTGTGCACATGTGTACATACCAACTGCCTACATAGACTGCACACCCAGAATACAAGCTGGAAAGATATAAACGCCCTGACCAGATTAACAAAGATAAGAAATTGAGCCTTAGGAATGCTAAGTAAGTGCTCTGTCAACCATACCCTTAGCCTCGAGCATTAACTGAAGCCGGACCGCTGATCCCTAGTGTAGGCATTCTGAGAATTGCTCGTAGGAGTGTTACTTACAAAAACAGAAGAACTATAACTTTGACAATAATAACAGGACTCTAAAACGTGTTTACGCACTTATATTGATTCCTGGACTATGGTTGCAGGGGAAAATTCCAGCGTTCAAAAAAAGCTTTGGGCACAGGTATTTCTTTATTCAGTGCACCGTACCATAGCCTTTAAAAATCACTGTAGGGACAGGTGGCAGTAGCCTTTAATCTCAGCAGGAGGACCTCTGAGGTCCAGGTCAGCCTAGTGAGCTCCTGTTTTAAAAGAAAAGAAAAGAAAAGAAAGAAAAGAAAAGAAAAGAAAGCCTAGGGCAGCTGGCAGTGGTGACACATGCCTTTAATCCCAGCACTTGGGAGGCAGAGGCAGGCGGATTTCTGAGTTCGAGGCCAGCCTGGTCTACAGAGTGAGTTCCAAGACAGCCAGGGCTACACAGAGAAACCCTGTCTCAAAAAACAAAACAAAACAAAAAAAAACCCCAAAAAACAAAACCCCCAAAGTCCAAAAAATGAAAAAGCTAGGGCATGCCAGAAGCCATGCAAAGGTGGAAAGAGGGAACCAAATTCCACAGATGTTGTCCTCTGATCTTCTCAAGTGTGCCGTGGTATGTGTCCCCTCCCCCACACTGTGCACATACACTCAACAGCAATGTACAAAAAAATTAAATTGCAGCTATCTGGTGTAGAGTGACTACAGACTATTACAATGGACTAATTACTGTATTTTTAAGATTATTTCTATTATTTTCACTTATGTGTATGAATGTGCATACTTGTAGAGGCCAGAAGAGGGTGTTGGGTCCTCTGAAGCTGGAGTTTTAGGCCAGTGGTTCTTAACCTTCCTCACATATGGTGACCCCCAATCATAACATCATTTTCATTGCTACTTCATAACTGCCATTTTGCTTCTGTTATGAATCCTAATGTAAATATCTGATATGCTACCTCTGTGAAAGGGTAGTTCAACCTCCAAAGGGATTTCGTCTCACAGGTTGAGAATCACTGTTAGAGACAGTTGTGTGCCACCTGATGTAAGTGCTAGGATTCGAACTCAGTTTTCTGATTCGAATTAAGTTTTCTTTGAATTAACAAGCACTGTTCTTAAGCTATGATGTGTATGTTTTTGTTTATTTGATTTTTTTGCTTCTTTTCATACATCAAGAGGCAAAGGGGGTAGGGAAATGGCTCAGAGGGCAAAATGTATCTTGCCATGCAAAAGGGAAGACTTGAGTTCAAGTCTCTCAAACCTACTACATACAGCTAGGCATGGCGGCATACAACGGTCCTCTGGAAGTAAAGCAAGCGCTCTTAAACTCTGAGCCATTTCTCTAGCCCCTGTACATACACTTTAGCTAGATGACAAGATTTTTGAACATTTTCATCACAGAGGAATGATAAATGTTGGAGTAGCTAGATGGGCTTAGCCTGATTCAAACATTATAATACACATATATGTATGAATATATATCATATGAGTCCCCTAAATATGTCCATGTGTGTGCATGGGCACACAGCGCTGGGATCTGCTATAATTTAGATCTGGAATGTTCTTCAAAGCCCCATAAACTGAAGGCCTAGTTCTGAGCTTGGTATTGGGAAGTGGTGCAAGACCTGAGGCTAAGTAACCAAAGGGTCAGGTCACTGGGGCATGACTTCCCCTGAAGACACAGACTCTGGCCCTCCTCCAGTCTCTCTTAGCTTCCTGGTCACTATGAAGTTAGCAACTTCCTTATCACTTTCCACGACAGTGTGGCCAAAGCAATGGGGCCCACTGACCATAGACAGAAACCGCTAACCTTGTGAGTCAATAAATCTTTTCTCTTTTAACTTAATTTATCGCAGATTTTTAATGTAGCGATAGAGAAGTAAGTAACATACAGACTGATGCAGGCATCAGGTGTGCCAGGAATATACTTGACCACTGAGCTATAACAACCCAGCCTCAAGTATCTATTTTAACTAACAAGTGGCAACTTTTCATTAACTTTAGGTTGGGAGGATGTGTATAGGTATATGATGTATATGTATTTGTATATGTATATGCCATGTGGGAAAGAACAGAACACGATCTTGTATAAAATGAGTAATTCCAACCATGTAAACAAGTACATAGAACAGGTAACAAGACAATATTTGTTATAGATAGCTATATTTTCAAATTTCCTAGAAGGATCATTATCTTAGCAACAATAAAGGAAAATAAAGGTCATTTTTAAAAAAATTAAGTTTTCTTTGAATTAACAAGCACTGTTCTTAAGCTATGATGTGTACGTTTTTGTTTATTTGATTTTTTTGCTTCTTTTCATACATCAAGAGGCAAAGGGGTAGGGAAACGGCTCAGAGGGCAAAATGTATCTTGCCATGCAAAAGGGAAGACTTGAGTTCAAGTCTCTCAAACCTACTACATACAACTAGGCATGGCGGCATACAACTGGAACCCCTGTATTCTTAAGGTGAGATGGGAGTCCGAGCTAAGATGACCCTGGAAGCTCCCAGGTCAGCTGGCCTAGCACACACAGCGCTGTGGTAGACAAAATGAGGTGGGCAGGAGGTGAGGGCTCTCACCTGAAGCTGTCCTCTGACCTCCACACATGAGCCATGGCATGTGTGGGTACCCTAACACACCCCACACACCATAAACACATATACATACATACACACACAAACAAAATAAAGAAGCAGTGAAGAACTGAGGAAAGGAGAAAAATGGGGCAACTCTCATTCAAATTAATTTCGATGGTGAGGTGGGCGTTCTTATCAGAGCATGTGAGTGTGTGCATGTGTGCTAAGAAAAGCTCCAGTTCAAGGTTGCCTGAGGGGAAGAGTTGGGGTCAGAACTGGGCTAGGGCATTGCTCTACTCAGTGCTCAGTACTCAGAGCTCAGTGCTCTTTCATAGTCGCTGGCCAAGAGTGACAAACACAGCAGAGATCCAGAAACAAAGTAAAGGGAAAGGACCAAGGATTTGACCAAATGGCAAAACCATAATATCCGGGTAAACTGTAACACAGAAACCAGGAGCTTTGGTGGGTTTTATTCAATCGTTTGTCCTTTTGTTTGTTTGGTTTTTGCTTTTGGAGACATGGTTTCTCTATGTAGCCCTGGCTGTCCTGGAACTCACTTTGTAGACCAGGTTGGCTTCAAATTCAGAGATAGATCCACCTGCTTCTGCCTCCTGAGTGCGGAATTAAAGGCGTGCGCCACTGCCCAGCTCAAGAGTTTGTTCTTCTTGTTTTTTTGTTTGCTTGTTTTGTTTTGTAGGGCTGGGGATCAAGCCTTGGTTCTACCACTGAGATAATTCCAAGCCCCAGAGATGAGTGGGAAAGGGAAGCAGGGAAGGGATGACCCCCCCACACACACACCCCCACCCCGACTCTCCCCTTCTCTCCAGATGTTCTGTGAAGTAATGTTAACTTCTTGTTTTTAATTGATATGAAAGAACAACATTGAGACAGCCTGAATCACTGAACTGTGAGCAGCAAGAGACAGAAAGCAGGCTCTACCCATGGGGCCTCTTCCAAAGGAGAATAAAGAACAGGGGTACAGGGAAGGAAAGGCAGGCTATGAAGCCTGAGGCCAAGCATGATGGGTACCAGGAATTGCAGGAGGCTCAAGAGTTGCAGGGAGAGGTCACTATGACTGAGTGTGTGTGTGTGTGTGTGTGTGTGTGTGTGTGTGTGTGTGTGTCAGAGGGAGACAGGGAGACAGAGACAGAGACACACAGAGAGAGACAGACGAAACCAGAGAGACAGATAGGCAAACAGGCAGATTTCTGCAAAGGTGAGTCTTTGTGTCTCAAGGACAGTCATCCTGGCCATACAACTCCTTGCTCCATTTATAGTTGTGCAGCATATATTGGATGCACTGAGCACAGTTTCAAAAGCCAGACACCACTTCTCTCCCTATAGGGAACACCCTCCACACAAAGCAGGGAGGGGAGCACAAGCTGAGGATACAGAGGAATTAGACGGAGCAGCTTTGGCTTCAGTGGGACCAGCAAGCCCAGACCACAGTGTGGCGGGAAATCCTCTCTAGTGTCTGTATGCTTCCTGGCCAGCTGCCCCAGTCTCTGGAGGCACCCTTCTCAGGAAGCTCCATCTGACCTCGGTGGGGAAGTGGGACAATCCCAACCAAAAGACAATAGGATCCACCTTGGTAAAAACTTGTCTGGTGACTGTCCTCCTCCAGGACAAAGTACTTTTCATCATGACTCTTGTCACTCCACATTCAGAGATATAATCAAGACTATAGAGCAGGGCAGTGGTGGCACACACCTTTAGTCCCAGCGGGAGGCAGAGGCAGGCAGATCTCTGAGTTCAGGCCAGCCTGGTCTACAGAGTTAGTTCCAGGACAGCCAGGGATACACAGAAAAGTCCTGTCTCAAAAAACAAGCAACAAACAAGTAATCTGTGTCCCTTTGGAGAGCCATTTAAGAAAGTGACTGTGGTTTAGAGCTGAGTGGATGGTAGTAACAGCTTGGGTGGGTCAGAGAACAGCTCAGGCTGAGTATGGTTTCTCACCCGCCTGCAAGCCCACCACTCCAGAGGCAAAGGCAGGAGTATGAAGAAGAAGCCAAGGCTAACTCGGGATGCATAGTGTGACTCTTGTCTCAAAAACAGAAGAACAGGAAGAGGAGAGCTGTTTAGTGGGTAACAGTCAGCAAGGTCAAGGTAACACATCTGTTTAGGCTGTGGTGAGAGGAGATGCAAACAGGCAGAGAAGAAGCTCCAGGAGGGCCAGAGATGGACAGGCTATCTGTGCACTACTGTGCAAGCGTAGAAACTCTTATGATGCTCTTGACCCTGTTGCCTGGCTTTTGAAGGGCACAACAGACCTGGGAGGTGGGGGGTATCTCACCATTTTATAGAGAATAGAACTCAGAGACATAAGCCCACTTGTTAAGGCCACAAAGCTGTGAAGGGCTCTTGGGTTGGTGTCCACAGACCCCAGGGCAGGATCCCACTGTGCTCTCCAGAAAAGATAAAAGGCCTTTGGTCTCTTATAGAGCAAAGGAAGGGGCCAAGCAAATAACCGAGTTGTGGAGGACAAAGGTAAGGTAGAACTGGGACAGAAGAGGAAAGATGAAGAGTCTAAGTGTTGGACGCTAAAGCCGTCCAAGGGGTGAGACAGGAAAATCAGTGAGTCTGAGGACATTAGGACACAGTTCAAGCATCTGAGTTCATAATAGACTGTCATCACCAAGGTAGGTGATCAAAGGTTACCCTTTATCTACAGCTCTTAGGCAGCTTCTGGTTCTATATAGCCTTACTATCTATCAGTTCATGCAATGATGGCATCTAATGATAAGCATTCTCCTGAGACATTTGGGGAAGGGGGATAGGGGCCAACTCTGAGCCAAAAGACCCAGTGTCACCTTGTCTTATTCCTCCTGTCACCCTGGACAGGTCACTTAGAAAATTAGGTGAAAGAAAACCAATCTATCGTAAGTCCATAATACCACCTCTTCTCTCTTTTTTAGATATCCTCTCCCTATGTAGAGAGCCTCTTCCTGTGCAGCACTAGCTAACCAGGAACTCACTATGTAGCCCAGGCTGTCCTCTTCTCCCATCCCTTTTCATCACTGACTCTAGGGAGAGAATGCTAACAGCTTTGCAGCTTCTTACTCTTCACTAAGGCAAGGCCACACTATAACGCAGGCAGGCATGCGAGGCTCCCTTGGAGAGCAGAGGCAACTCCAGAGACCAGTCTCTGCAAGGGGCCAGCTCCCACCCAGCAGTAATGTGCCTTTCCTGTGCTGTAGGCAACTACCCAGAGGAACCCTTCATCATAATCTTTCTATGAACCATTTAGGATTAGTCCCTGCTCTGTTTGCATCTGGGGAAATAAAAACATTATTAAAGAGAATTGGAATTTCGTGGTGCATCTGAAAATAGCCCGCAGAGAGACTGACTCCACATCCTTCTCTTTTAGCCAGCTCTTTTAAAGGAGTAGACCAGGACCCCCTTCCCCCTGCCAGCCAACCCTAAATCTCAGACACCCTAAGTAAGTTACCACATTACCTACTAGGTGTAATGTGGTGACCCAGGGCTGCTAATTCTGGCCCATACTGATGGGCCTGTCCTAACTCCTTCCCGGCTGCAGGTGCCCCTGCAGTCACATGCTTTTGTCAAGTGATCTGCAGCTTCAGCCTGCTCCCTCTGCAGAAGGGGGGGGGGGCACAGACAGAATAAAAAGAGGTATATGGCTCTTTCTACTTTACAAAAGGCAAAGCACAAGTCCAGTCACCTTCTTTCAGCGCCCCCACTGGTTATGGGTCCAGCCTCTGAGGACATCTCCCCTCCCCCCATTCCCTCCACCCAAGTGAATTAATACTCGCTGTGAGGACCTGCTGACACCTCAAGAGGAATCAGTGTGGCTGTGTAATCAACTGGCCGGAGAAGAAGGCAAAAGTTAAGTCTTTGTCTTCTAAATAAGGGGGCCCACCAACTGCTGAGCCTTTTCAGCATGCCTCTGTGCTAACAAACTTTGTGACTCATGGTCTGTTCACAGAGGCAGCCAGCAGCCTTAGAGATGGGTTAAATTGGGAACAAGCTCTTCTAGATCACCCACCCCTCAGGTGCAGCCCGAGCCCCTACCCTGCAGTAGGAGAGGGAGAACGCGGCTCCAATTCTTCTGCTGGCCCCAGAATAAACTACCAGAGCCTGCCTCTAATAAACGGTGTCCATAGGAATAGACGCACACATATACCCTTGGTAGGCTCTGCAAGACAGCCCATTCCTAGACTGGTCCACTCTTATGAGCTGCAAAGTGGGACCCAAGGAGCTCTTTCCTCATCCACACTGCCTGCAGAGCCAGAGGAATTCTTGTCAAATGAGCAAGCAGAGCCATGCACCATGAGGGTCTTGGAGCCGCCACACATCAGTGGGGGCGGTGGCTGCGTAATTGAGAGAGACCCTCGAAGCAGCATCTCTTCCCATCAGCCCTCCGTAGGGCCAATCTGGAAGTTAGGAAGCCTGCATACCACTAGCAGCAGTGTTAGGTAGAGGCCAAGTCCACCCAGCTCGGAGAGGTGAACCTCCAGCGCCGGCTCGCTCTCCAGCTCCAGCACTGCCGGCGCCGCCTCCCACATCCAAGGAGCCCGGCAGCCGACTGGCAGTGAGCAGCTCCCCTCTACCCTGGACCACTTTCGCGCATCAAACTCGCAAGCACAAGCCTCTTTGTTAATTCTGCAAATACTGTCACACGATCGCCTCCACTAACACTCAGTCGGCTCAGCTTCGGAGATACTCGCTTTTCCCAAAGCCGGGTGCCTCTCGACCATCAGAGTCCCTAACAGGCGACGGACCACCGCCCCTAGCGCCTGCACACGCCTGCCCGAGGGACCTCGGGGGACCAGACAGTGCCCCGGCGGAGGCATCTTTGTCCTCTTGGCAGACGCTCGCTCACAGGCGACTGAAACAGCCCAGCCTGGCACCAAGTCGGCGTTCTCGCTTTTGCGCCGGGGGCCACTCCGGGGGACAAAGGTCCGCGTCTGGAAGTTTGCGGGCCGAGCCGGGGCGCCAAGCCCTCCTTACCGTACATCTCGGCGGGGAGCGCGCCTCCCGGGAGGCCGGCGTCGCCGCGTCGCTGGCAGCTAGTCCCGGCCGCGCCTGCCTTTCATTCACAGCCCGGCGGGCTCAGGCGGCTGCGGGCGGAGACCCGGGCGCGGCGGGAGCAGCCGATGGGGGGCCGGCGGCGGGCGGGACAGAGCGGGACGCCACCCGCCCATTCAGCGCCGAGGTTGGCTGCCGCCTCCTGCTCCGGTCCGCAAGCTAGGCGGCGCGCAGGGGGAGGAGCTGTGTTCTGCCACGCCCCTCCCCTTGGCCACTGGCGGGCAGTCTCGAGAGCCCCGCCTCCATCCCAGCCCCTCTCCCTTCCTCAGTATGGGGTGAGCCTTTTGCCTACCTGACGCCCCAGGGAGCCCAGGTTCTTCGGGTACTCGGTGGATCATCCGTCCGAATTGCAGTTCCTGGCTCAGCCCTTAAGCGGGTCGGTGACTTGTCCTTCAAACTGATGACACACACACCCCCACGCCAGGTCAACCGGGCGCTGGAAGCTGCAGGTGTGCCCCTCCTTCAGCTCTATTCAGACTGCTCAGACTAAGCCAGGAAGCTAAGGAGCAGAAATTGAAGCATAACCCTCTTCTTTTTGTGGGTCCCCAAACTCTAGGTATTTGTTACCTGAGCCAGGTATGCAGGAAATACAGTACACTCCCAACCTCCAAAGCTGCAGGAAGTCCGCTTGATTTTTTTCTCTCCAGATTTATTCTTGTAATCTGCAAGCTTTGCAGTCAGCATCCCCTCCAGCGATGTCCCAGAGAGGATTTGAATTTGGTCTCTTCCACCTGACCTGACAGAATGAGAAGCAGACACAAAGGGACAGAAACCACAGGCCAACGCCCCAAGCCCTGGAGATCTCTGCCTTCTGTTTCCCGGGCCTTTCTATCTCTATTTCTTAATTTCTCCTCTTGCCTCTTGGTGGAGGCTTTTTGTTGTCTTCCCGACCATAGAAATCAGAGAAGGACCTGAGAGATAATGCAATGACCGTCATTTTATTTTATTTAGTTTCGGGTTTTTTGTTTTGTTTGTTTTTGTTTTTGTTTTGTTTGTTTTTTTTTTTGAGACAGGGTTTCTCTGTCAGCGCATTTCCCTCTTTGAGCCTTGCTTCATATTGAGAAATTCCCTGAAACCTACGGTATATAGTGGGCACCACATATTGTTTTACATCCTTTTCTTTCTTTTTTTTTTTCTTTTTTCTTTCTTTTTCTTTTTTTATTTTGTTCAAAGCAAAGATAAAACCAGAAAGATCCAGTCCCTGGTCTGGAGATGGTGCTCACTGCACCCCAAACCAGCATTGTCTATTTTTCTTTGGCTTCATTCTCCTAGACACATCCACCAACCCACCTGTATGCCCCGTAATCTTATGCTTCCTGTTGCCATGATAAACAGAATGACCAAAAAAACACTTGGTTAGGGGTTTATGTCATATCGAACTTTACAGTCCATCACTGGGGGAAGTTGTCGTGGTTTGAATAGATTGTAGTGGAATGGATGAGTCCCCATAGGCTCCTATATTTGAATGTTGGTCTCTAGTTGGTAGAACTGTTTGGGGGGATTAGGAAGTGTGTTCTTGTTGGGGGAGATGTGTCAGTGGGGATGGCCTTTGAGGTTTAAAAGCCCACACTAGTTCAGTTAGCTCCTTCTCTCTGCCTCATGCTTGTTGATCAGATGTAAGTTCTGACCAACAGCCGTGCCTACCTGACTGCTGCCATGCTCCCCACAATGATGACTGTGGTCTCTGCTACCTTCTGGAAATGTGAGACCCAAATTAAATGTTTTCTTTTTAATTAAATAGATGCTGCCTTGGTTATGGTGTCTTATCCTAGCAATAAAAAAGGAACTAAGACAGAATTTGTCCCTAAAGTTACATGACCAGTAAGCATTTGCTGGAGTGGTGTAGCCGCCTGCACACTGCACCAGGGCACCAATGGTGAAGCTTTTAGATTTATTCCCATGCTGGGCAGGCTTTCCAGTGGCAAAACTCCTGGTTCCTCGTGCATGCTCCTGTATGTGACCCCAGCAAACTCCTCGGTCCATCAAGATAGACGTGGACGAGATTGTTTCTTTGGTCTGTTGATATCCTCTCTATCTGGGTTTAATAGATATGAACTCTCAGGAAAAATAACACAACAGAGACAGTGTGAAACCAAAGAGCTGAATTCCCATCCTTGAGAGAAGGTGACTGTGAGGAGACAGACAAAAATCAGCTCCTTAGGGGAACTCTAGGGTGGAAGTAAGCCAGAATTGGGACTTCTACCTTAAATAGGTTCCTCTTTGCTGCAGAAATCCCAAGTAAGGACAGACCATAAAGGGAAAGAAATTGCATTTCCTGAATGGCCCCATTACAATGGGTCTGTGTCAGGCTCTACAGAGCTCAGTACAGACCCTCTGTGACTTATGATGGCCAGTCTTTATGTTGTGTGAAGGTATACGCCTTCAGTAGAAACTGTGCTTGGAATTTTTATCTTTTCCCAGCCTAGCACTATATAGCACTGTATTCTTTCTTGCTACTGGGCAGCAACAATGAGCCACCAGCTCTGTCAGCCCTTGGCTTACTAAGGGAGGCAAGCAGTAGCCTACATTGTACTGCGTTCTAAGTTTTGATGTAGGTTGGTCAGAAGTAAGTAAACTTTCTATTCACAATGTTTTCTTCATGGTGTGCTCATGCATGATATGTGTGTGTGTGTGTGTGTGTGTGTGTGTACATAAGCAGCATGCAAATGCATGTGAGGGCCAGAGGCTGATGTCATTTTCTTTTTCTGTTGCTCTTCATCTTATTCACTGAGTCAGGGTCTCTCACTTGATCCCAGAATTTGTTCATTAGACAGCCAGCTTGCTTCAGGGATGCCCTGGCTCGTCTTCTCATGAGCTGGAATTACAAGTTTCCATCCAGCATTTACATGGGTGCTGTGATCCAAACTCTGGTCCCCTCACTAATGCAGCAAGTGCTTGGCCGGCTGAGCCACATCCCCAGCAGCTCCTACAATGATTCTATCAGGAACATCATTTTGGCAAAGAGCATCTATACTGCCATTTCTAACTTATAGTAAGATCAAGGTGCAGAGAGATTCACGCACTCCAGAACACTGCCCAGATGATTCCTTACCAGCTAGCATGAAGCTTTGCAGTACACACTGAGATACATGACTGCACTGTAAGTGGGGCAGTTCTTCCCTGCAGGTTGAATAGGCTGCCCACTTTACCCTTATCTGCTTGAGCATACCATAGTGGGTCCTTTCATACGCACTCTGTCCTAGGACTGCCAGTTCTGGCTCCTGTGTGTTGGCTGGAGGCTAATTGCCTCTTAAGACTGGTTTGCTCAGGCCAAAGACAAGATTATTATTCTTTAGCCAAACTCTACCTTGCTCCCGTGGTTTCTCTGTAACAGCACCCTTTGCCACGACGGCTCCAATAGTCCCCTCTACCACAGTTTCTGTATGAACCAGGCTTTCTCTGTGTTCCACAGAAGGAAGACTTAGAAATAGAAGGCAAGCTACAGCCATCGAGCATAGCCTAGGAACCTCCCCTCACATCCAGGACTTCAGCATCCATGCAGTATCCCCAAGGCCTGTCCTCCAAAATTCTGACAGCTTCACCAGGCCCCATCACTCCTCTTTGTCCACTCAAAGCCTTCAATCTCTCTACGAGCTGCAGTTCTTAGCCCTGTGCTTGCTCCAGGCACCGGAGTGAGCAGGGGACAGCTCTAAAGAACTATCTTCCAGATGAAGGGAAGAGGAAGGAAATGACAGCCCCAGGGGATGCAGCTTGAGACCTAAAGCGAGGCTCAGAAAGACCCAGAAGGGAGAATGTGCTTGGAAGGGTTGCCTCGCAGCTGTTATCTGTGAGGCTGAAAATAGAATTCAAGAGTCCTGACACCAGGCTGGATGTCTTGAACCCTGGCACTTCTCCCTAAAGCAGGTTAACTACTTTGACCTACTTTTCGGAGGCCACAGGGAAAGAGAAGTCTATAAAAACAATGCCCAAGAACAGGAGTAGAGGTCTCCAAGGGCTTAAGAATGATCTCCACAACACATAAATAGCTCAGCAGCCAGGTGGGCAGGGTGTGCTTTGGTCACCGAGGTGCTATCAGCCACCTTGGGCTGCAGGAAGGAAGCAGGAGGCATAGCTGCCTACAGTGAAGTGGGTAGGCAGGCCTAAGCATCTGTCACAGACCAGATTTTAGAACCAGATTTGACCGTGGTGGAGGAGAGTCTGAGCTTAACGACTGCACTGCCTCAGGCTTCTCTGTGTGCCCACTCCCACTTCTCCTCTGCTGTTTGTCTGTTTTTGGTTTGTTGTTGTTTTTGTTTTGTTTTGAGACAGTAGCTTGGCTGTCTGTACAGAAAGATCTGTAGACTAGGCTGTCCTTGAACTCACAGATACAGCTGCCTTTGCCTCCTCAGTGCTGAGTTTAAAGGCTACTACACCTGGCTCGGTCCCCCTTCTCTAGCTACAACTCCCTCTGGTCCCTGGAGACCCATTCGCCATATAAAGTTCAAACCTATAACCACTTGCTTTTGGCAATGCACAGGCATTGCAAAACCCATTGCCCAGCTCAGACAAAGACCAGGGAAATCCCGTTTCCTTGCTTCTAGCTGCCAGGAGGCACCTTCTCTCCACACACAGTTCCCTCCTTCCAGCCTATGTATTATCTGATCCCACTGGGAAACCCAAGCCTACCGAAGAACCAGAAGCCTATGACGTCATATTTATCTTACTGTTAATAGACATGGCTTGCAATTGAAAAAAGAATGGGAAGGGAACAGCTGCTGCTCAGAAAGTCGGCTGTGATTCTCTAAGCTGAGGAAACCTGCATCTTTCCACAGTTGGAGCGCTGAGCTGAGCTGAAGGTTGACTGTCCATATAGAAGAATGGCTCAAACGCAAGGGGCCTATCAACCAGAAATATGGTTCTAAGAATATGGAGGGGTTGCCCTGAGCCACCTTGAGCCTACCGTGCTTCGCAGGCCCTGTGGTTTGCTGTCTCATGTTAGGCTTGCACTCACCCTTCTTCCTACTACTGCATACGATGTTTACACCCACACACTCAGTCTTGGTAACTGCAATTACACAGCCCGCCATGTGACTGCCTCTCACTCTACTCTAGTGGCAAGGTTGACTAGCTTTGAGACTCGCACTTATCCTTTAAATTTAGCCTAAAGTCACTTTCTGAGTGGGTAAAGCTCTTCAGTCATACAACCTATCCAAAGAAAGGATACTTTAAAATTTAACATGCTGGGATGCTCAGTAGACTCTCACTTGATGAAATGGACTGAACCTCTGAACCTGTAAGCCAGCACCAATTAAATGTCCTTATAAGAGTTGCTTTGGTCATGTGTCTGTACATAGCAATAGAAACTGTGACTAATACAACCAATAAGCTGAGGCAGAATTAGAAGATGGGACATCTGGCAGAGAGAGAGAAGGAACTCTGGGAAATAGATGTGGGAAGATTTACTGCCAAGACTCAGAGGAAGTCAGACATATGAAACTGAGGAGAGATAGCCAGTCATGTGGCAGACAGAATAGTACAAACAGATTAATTGAGTTACAGATTAGTTAGGGAACAAGCCTGTCTTACAACCCAGGCATTTATTATAATAAATAAATAAATAAATAAATAAATAAATAAATAAATAAGTCTTCTTGTGATTATTTGGGAATCTGGAGAACATAAGAAAGACCCAACAGTTCCAGTTCCAGGAGACCTGATGTCCTCTTTCGGCCCCCACAGGCTCAGTATGTTTGTGTGCACAGACATACATTCAGGCAGAACAACTATACACATAAAATAAATATAAGTGAATTTTTTACAGTTCCAACTCCCTGTCCCCCAAATACTAAGTCATCTCTATAGCAGCATGCAGATAACAGAATCAGTTTGAAGCCTGGTAGCATCTGATGTCTGTAAGGTAGGACTTACTTTTATTATGGAATGTGCCTCTACTGAGAGTACTTTGTATTCCTGGTGGACATAGTACAGAGAGAGAAATGAGAGATTCCTTGATGTCCTGAAAGATTACAGTCTATCAGAGCAGGCAAGTCAACACAGAACAATAAATGTGTCAGAAGAGAGTTGAAAATGGAGTCCTAAGAGGGGCAGGGGACGTGGCTCAGTTGTAGAGTGCTGGCCTGGTATGGTGGTCACTCCTTTTTGTCAGTTGTCATTCAAATTATCAGCTTGACAGTCTAGACTCACTTGGAAGAGAGCCCCAAAGAGGAATTGTCTACATCAGGTGGCCTGTGGGCATGTCTGTGAGGAATCACCTTTATAAATGAAACAAAGGCACCTAGTATCTACAAAGCCCTGGGTTTGATCTCTAATACTGTATAACTCAGGAATGGTGGTACACCCCTTTAATCTCAGCACTCCTGGAGGATCAGGAGTTCAGGGTTACCCTTAGTTACATGATTTTAGGGCCAGCCTAAGATAAATGAGATACTGTATAAAAAATAAAAAATGTTTAAAAAAAAATAGGGAGAGTGATAGGAGAAGCCAAGAAAGGAGACTCCACGTGGGTGGAGTGGTGAGGAGTGGAGGAGATTGCTGAAGGAATGAGCTATGGAGAGGTGGGAGTGTGGGTTCCAGGAAATGTAAGGAAGTCACCTTTACATTTGCAGAAAGGCAGGTGGTTCATTTGGTTAGAACATATGCCAACCAAAGGGACATGGTAAGAGATACAGGAAGAAAGGTGGGTTCTGACCCAGTCGTGAGGGTCTGGGGACAGGAAGAGGAGTACGACCTTCACTCATTGAGGAGGGGTCCTCCAGCAGCTATAAACAGAATGAAGCGTCAACAGCGTGAACTGCTGGACCCAGATAAGAGGAGAGGCAGGAGGAGAAGGCAGGGCAGTGCTTACGCAGCTGTGATGTCATGGTGATTGGTGATAGGAAGATCATGAATTTAAGGTCAGCCTGAGCTACAAAGCAAAACCTTGTCACACACGCACACGCACACACAATGCATAATAAGATTGTACAGAACCTTTTCTTCCTTCCTAATCTTTTCAGAAAAGAGTAGGAAGGGGTTATAAAACTCCTCTTCATTCCTATGCATTCTCCCCAACTTAGAAGGAGGTTCTTAGCATGACAAGACATGAACCATAGTATCTACCTGGGTTTTAGAGGCCTCAATCAGGTTCAGGAGATGGAAAATGACACACTATTCAGAGCTGTCTCTGGTTCCCAGGTTCTTGGGCAAGACAGAAAGGCTGCTCTGACTTCTACGCTGCCTAGCTCGACAGACAGGTTTCTTACCCAGAGACTGGAAGTAGAAACCTTAATCACTGATGAAGAAAAGGGATTCGTCTGCAATGAGTTTTGTCGTTCTTCGATCTCAGGGATCAGAATGGCAGGAGGGAACTGGGCTGGGCGCAGAGCCAGCTATGGCGATAGAGAGAGCTCAGCTGGACACCTTTGTGTGTAAGGACCATGGGAAGGCACAGGCAGGAGAAGGGACTGACATGTGCTATTTTTTACTAGATGTCAGGCCTAGCACCTGGCAGGTGCAGAAGACAGGTCTCCTTTTCTGCTCACACCAGTATATGTTATGGTTTGAATTTAAAATGTCTCCCACAACCTCAGATATTTGAAGGCAGGTCCCTAATTGGTTCCAGCTGATGATGCTGTTGTAGAGGTTATCAGGTCTGGGCGGTGGGAATGGGTCACTGGGGAATAAGCCCTTGGTGGTTATAGCCTGGCCCATCTCTATTGATCTTGCTCTCTGCTTCCAGCTCTAGCCAGGTGGGAGCTGTCTCCATGATGTGTCCCCTGCCAAGGATGAGCCAGGCCCACCACCCTGACCTCCCTGCCTGCCGTGATGAACTGTAATTTTCTAAGACCAGGAGTCTAAAATAACCCTCCTTCTGTTATGGGGTCTGCTTAGATCCAACACAACTCAAACACCAGGTCGATGCAGATGACAAAATGTATTGTAATCAAGCCGCTACTGATCGATCAGGGTCACAGAACAGACTCAGAAGCTGAACTGTGACCCTGATGGAGCAGTAGCGCTTGATTACAATAAATTCTTGTCATCTGCATGGACCTGCTGTTTGAGTTGTGTTGGATTTAAGCAGACCCCATAACACTCTGTTAAGCTGTTCTGTCAGAGATAAAAACAGATAATAATTGGCACCCACAGGGACTTGTTGAAAAGCAAGCTCTTGAGGACACCCCAACCCACAGAAGGGAAGAAGGAAGAAGAGAGAAGAAGGTGGTGGCGGTTGCAGCTGTGGGCACATGGGAGTAGAGGGTGGTGGCAGCTGTCAGGGGTCAGTGTGGAGAGCTTTGGTTAGTGATGGTGTTGATGGAGCACTGTTGGGAAGAGACAAACTTTCGTGCACTTGAGGCAAGGGGGTGGCAGATGTTTTTCTAATGAAAAGCTGAGAATTGCAGCATATATGAATAAGATAGCTTATGTGTATGACCTAAAGCAAAGCTGTTCACAACTTCAACTTCCACAGAAGAACTCTGAGACCACCATTTCTTTAGAATGTATTCCTGAGCACTAAGGAAGACCAGGGAGAGGGGTTTGAAGGGGACCATCAGGCTCAGGAGATACAAAATGGTAGATGATGGGTAGCTGCCTCTGGCTCCCAGCTTCCTGGGCAAGAGCCTTTCTGGCTTCTATACTGCCTAGCTCAGCAGAGAGGTTTCTTACCCAGAGACTGGAAGTCTCTATCCTCAGCCATCTTCTAGGTAGATCTTTTCCAAGATCTTTGGCATAGAATATCATATATAGTTGGACTGTGTGGTGATTTGAATAGGTTTGCCCCCTGCCCCCAGACTTATGTATTTGAACGTTTGGCCCACAGGAAAGGCACTATTAGGAGGTGTGGCCTTGTTGGAATAGGTATGGCCTTGTTGGAGGAAGTGTGTCACTGTGAAGGTGGGCTTGAGGTTTTTCTTTCTTTCTTTCTTTTTTTTTTCTTTTTTTTTTTTTTTTTTGAGAACAGGGTTTCTCTGTGTAGCCCGGGCTGTCCTGGAACTCACTCTGTAGACCAGGCTGGCCTCGAACTCAGAAATCCACCTGCCTCTGCCTCCCAAGTGCTGGGATTAAAGGCATGTGCCACCACCGCCCGGCGGGCTTGAGGTTTTCTAGGGCTCAAGCTCAGCCCGTGTGGAATCCATCTCCTCCTGGCTGCTTGCAGAAGACAGTCCCTTCTTGGCTGCTTTCAGATCAAGATGTAGAACTCTCTGCTTCTCCAGCACCATGTCTGCTTCATGCTACCATGCCTCCCTCCATGATGATAATGGACTGAGCCTCTGAAACTGCAAGTCAGCCCCAATTACATGTTTTCCTTTTAAGAGTTGCCTTGGTCATGGTGTCTCTTCACAGTAATGGAATCCTAACTTTCACGATAGACTCCAAACAACTCTCCAAGAGCTGTTTATTCCTGACAAGCAGGCCTAGAGCAGTTCATTCCTGACCAGCAGGCCTAGGGATTTCAGTCAACTAGCAAGATCAGGGTGCATGAGACCATCATGGCCAAATATCATTAGATAAACTCACCCATGTCTCTTGTTACTTCTGGGTAAGTTCTATCATTCCCCAAATGTCATCCCAGTCCTCTCCCCCTATTTCTGGCCCTTACAATCTTTTTGCCTCCTCTTCTATGATGGTCCCTGAACCTTAGAGTAAAGCAGCGTGATACAGATGCCCACCGATGGTTGAACACACTACAGACACTTATCCCCTGCACTTTGACCAGTTGTAAGTTTCTGCATTACCCACAGTTTGCTGTCCAGACAGTTTCTTTGATGAGAACTGAGAGCTGCCCTAACCTATAGATAGAGAGACAGGAGCTTAGAGGGCAGTTTGATATTGTGTCCATTTTGCAAAATACTAATAGTAGGTTCATTCCTGGGATCTATGAGCCCTCAGCCATAGGTGCTTGATCAGATTTACAGTACCAGGCATGCATGTGCTCTTATGGAGTGGGCCTTAAAGCCAATAATAAAGCAGTTGGTTATTCCTTTAACATTTGTGCCACTATAGGCATATCTGCTGGGCTGGTTATTATTGTAGCTTGCAGGGTTCCTACATCTGCTGCATTGGTCCCTGTGTGTGTCTGCATATCTGGCTGTCTGTATGTTTAAATGTTTGCTGCTTAATTTTTTTGTTAACTTGAATAAACTAGAGTCATTTTGGAAGAGGGAGTCTTGAATGAGAAGATGTCCCCATCTTGATTGCCCGTAAGCAAGTCTGTGGGACATTTATTTATTTATTTATTTATTTTAATTAGTGGTTGATATGGAGTGCAGTGCCACCCCTGGGCTGGCAGTCCTGAGTCATATGAGAAACAAGCTAAACGCCATGGAGAGAGAGAGACCATAAGCAATATTCTTCCAGAGTCTCTGCTTCAGTCCCTGTCTTCAGGTTCCTGTCCTGCTTGAGTTCCTGTTTTGGCTTTCCTCAGTGATGGACTGTGATTGGGATCTGTAAGACAAATAAACCCTTTCCTCCCTAAGTTGTTATTAGTCAATGTCCTATCACACAATAGAAAATGAAATAGAATAATGTGTGTCTGTGTGTATGTCTGTATCTGTGTGGGCAAGTCTATGTGGTGGTCTGAATGAGAACAGCCCCCATAGCCTTGTATATTTGAATGCTTGCCCTTAGTTGGTGGAACTGTTTGGAAGGATTGGGAGGTGTGGCTTTGTTGGAGGAGGTGTGTCACTGGGGGTGGGCTTTGAGGTTTCAAAAGCCCATACCATTCCCAGTTAGCTTTTCTGTCTCTGTGTGTCTCTGTCTCTTCCTAGCTCTCTCTTTTTCTCTCTGCTTTGTGGTTGTCTCAACATGTAAGCTCCCAGCTACTGCTCCCAGACTGCCTGCTGCCATGCATTCTGCCATGATGGTCATGGACTCACCCTCTGGAGCTGTCAGCAACTCCTCAATTTAATGCTTTCTTTCATAATTTGCCTTGAGTATGATGTTGTCACTGTATCAGAAAAGATGTATGTGTCATGTGTGTATGTGCCTGTGTCTGTGTGTCTGTGTTGGTCTCTGTCTTTCTTTGCTTCTCTTTCTTTCAGTGTGTCCCTTGTCCACCGTGTGTGCTAGCCATTACCTCTTGGGTTATGCTTGATAATTGGTCCCCGGGCATGCTGGGCCCTAATTCTAGTTACACACTTGGAGATAATGAGGATTGGAGCATACAGATAATTGGCTTCCTCCTGCCAGGGAGCTAGATGAGGTCTCTTAGGTTCATCTTCATGGACAACAACAGAAGCCTGATTAGACATCGGACAAGGCTTTGTTTTGGCTGCTGGTGGAGACAGTGTGGCTGGGTCAGGGCTTCCCAGGTTCTTCAAATCCTTGTGTGTTATCATCCCAGCCCTCCAGAGACAAAGCTTTCCTGGCTAGTGTCCTAATTTTTGCAAAGAGGCCTGGTGAGCTCTGGACTTGGCTGACTTTATAACTTGACAACTCACAGAAACAGTTCATCTCTATCTCATCTCTCTAAGATATTAGATTTTATTTATTTTAATTTTGAGACAAGGTCTCTCTTTGTAGCCCTGGTTTTCCTGGAACTCACTCCATAGACTAGACGGGTCTCTGCCTCAGGGCCTCTGCTGTGGCCTCTCCAGTGCTAGTTTATAAGTATGCACCACTATGCTCAGGTAAAATTAGATTTCTTTAAGAATTGTCTTTGAAAGTGACTTAGAGTGAGATGGTGCTTGTATAGTATGCTCAAGATTCTGGGTTCCATCACCAATGCTGCAAAATAAGACCAGAGAGAATGATCTAGTGGGTGTAGTGACTTTTGCCTATAATGCCAGTATTCAGAGGCAGAGGCAGGAGATTGGAAGTTGGGTCATCTTCTACATAGATAGTTCAGGCCAGTGTGGTCTAAATAGGAAGTGCCAGACCAGCTAGGACCACATAGTGAATGAAACTTTGTCTCATTAAAGAGAGGGAGAAGGAGAAGGGAGGAGGGGGAGAGAAGAGAGGGAATGGGGGAAGAGAGAGAGAGAGATGAGAGAGAGAGAGAGAGAAGAGAGAGAATTAAAAAGAAAAAAGCAAGCAAGTAGCCCTTGCATCAACCTGTATTATGATCTAAGGCTCTAAGGACCTGAGCTGGTTTCTTCTTGTGTCAATAGATCACAGACAATAAAGGAACTCTTTGAAGGTCTTCAATTTTCCTACAGTTCAAGGACAAACAGTTGTTTTCATGAGCAGGGATCACAGGTAGTTCTTACCTGTTATTTTTTACTCCCATATAGCAGGAAGGGTATCATATGTGAACAGAAATGTACTCTTCATGGTTCCTAAGTGACCAGCCAATTTCAGATCCCCTCTCTAAGATTCCCCTCATGACTAACTCTCTTCATCAGTCAAGGTGCTCGGTCTAGATAACACAAACCAGCTAACTAATTCCATGCACACTGTTCATTCTCTCTCTCTCTCTCTCTCTCTCTCTCTCTCTCTCTCTCTCTTTGTCTCTCTCTTCCTCAGACACACACACAAAGAACCCCACCCACCAAAATAAAAATAAACAAATAAAACAACAAAAAACAAACCAAAATATACCACCACCACCACCCAAAAAAAAACCCACTTGAATATTTTTAGGGCTGATCTCAGAATCAGTGGAAAACCCAAAATTTCAAAATCAGATCCCAGCTAGGGAGCTGGTAAGAGGACACATCAAGTAAAACTGCTTGTCTCCAAGCCTGATGACCCATACACTCCCTAGGAACCTCACGGTTAAAGAAAATAACTAACTCCTGCAAGCTGTCCTCTGACCCTGCATTATGTCATCGGGATGCCAAGAGTTCTGCATCATGTTCCAAAGAGAAGATTGGCTTCCAGGCAGCTAGGAAGGTCTCAAAGCCCATCCCCAAAGTGACACATTTCCTCCAACAAGGTCACACCTAATCCAACAAGGCTACACATCCTAAGAGTGCCACTCCCTGGTTAAACATATTCATGTCACCATACATACAAGAATAAAACCCAGACTGCTTGGTGCTGTGGCTTAATGTTTGCTCGGTATCTCCAAGACCCCGGCTTACTCCTCAGCACCGTGCGAGTGGGGAGGTGCAGCTAACACAACGACAGATAGATGGATTTCTAGTGAAATAAGCCCAAAGCTCTACTCCTTCTTACTGAAAACAACAACCAAATTATATAATAATAATAAATTGTAAAAATCTACAGGGAGAAAGCGACTGGGTGAGAAGCAGGACCAGAAGTGACAACACAGTTTAAAAAGATTAGAAAAAAAAATTGAATAAGAGATAACAGAGTTGGGAGAACAAAGAAACCAGAAACATGCTAAGGAGAGCAGAGTTACGGAACCCCAGGAAGGTCCAAGAACTGGGTACCAAGAAGCGCAGAAGCAAGAGGAGGGACTAAAGACAGGAGAATTGAACAGGAGCTGTCCAGCACATGTCTGACCATCGCTGTGTTGAACTTCTTTATTTTGTGGTTTTGAGGCAGGATCTCTCTCTATAGCACTGGCTGGCCTGGAGCTTGTTACGTAGACCAGGCTGGCCCCCAACTCACAGAGATCCTCCTGCCTGAGTGATGGGACTGAAGGTATGTGCTGCCGCACCTGGCTCATTAAACCGATATTTTTAAAGAGTTGTATTTGTGTGTTTCTATCTGTCACATGTGCACATGTGCTCGAGGAGACCAGAAGAGGGACTGCATTTCGTCCCTCACCCCCACCCTCATCCCCACCCCTAATCCCAGATCTGTGTTAATGTGCCACCAGATGTGGTTGCTGGGAAGATCAGAAGCCACTTCTCCAGCCTCTGAATTGTTCTGGGATATAATCTGATAGTCAAACTCATCCATCAGACTGATAAAGGCCTGACCTGGAAGGCAGACAAAATTCGAACAGAGAATAAGACTCGAGGAAGTGGAGAAAGAGATTGTGTCAAGAACTTCTCAGATCCACAGGTAGAGAGACCTAGATCTCGCAGTGGCTAATTTCCTATTTATCTTCATTTATTTGTTTGTTTTTCGAGACAAAGTTTCTCTGTGTAATCCTGTCTGTTTAGGAATTTGCTCTCTTGACCAGGCTGGTCTCAAACTCAGAGATCCACCTGCCTCTGCTGGGAATAAAGATGTGCACCAGGACTGCTCAGCTTCTGTTTATCTTAGTATGTGTTACAAAAACATAGAGCTATCATATTAGACTCTTGATTTCCCAGGTGGTATTGTTTCAGATGCCTCCGGATACTTGAGTTTTTAAAAGAAAGTCAAATAAAAATATTAAGCAGCTGGTGTTCTTTCTGGTGGTGGTGTTCTGGGATTGGCTGGTGGGAAGCTGGGTTAGTCTCTTCCCAGCCGCAGGCAACTTCTCCCTGCTCTCCAGCCACTTCTGACTGTTTCTCTGCAGCATTTGCCCCAATCTTGTCCTCTTCTGTCTTTTTTTTGCAGTTTCTCCTCTGCCTATGTGTGAGGCTCTTTCTCTCCTCACCTCAATCCCAGCTTTTGTGTTTTTTTTTTTTTAATTTTTTTTAACCTCATATGAATCTCAGAGGTCCGAGTGATGGCAATTTGGTTTTCGTTTTTATTTTTAAAAAATTATACTTGCAAGTCAGTTATGATGGCTCATGCCTGGAGCCCAGCAATCTGGAGTCTGAAGAAGGATTGTGCCTGGTAGGGATGGAGCACACCAGTAATCCCAGCACTCAGGAGGCAGAGGCAGGCAGATCTTTGGGGAGGTCAACCTGGTCTACAGAGTGAGTTCCAGGACAGCCAGGGATACAGAGAACCCCTGTTTCAAAAACCAAAAATAACAAACAAAACCACAAACAAACAAGGATTGTTTTAGTTTGAGGCCAGCCTGGGCTAAAGAGTGAGACGATGCCTTTAAAAAAAAAAAAAAGATCCTTCCCCTTACCTTCCCCTTACACCATCCATCCTTTTCTTTTAAAAGCTTTCCTGAGTCCCTTCTGTGAAGCCCAGTACCAGGCAGCAGAGAATCACCTGATGCTGCCTCACTTTCTCCCCCTCCCCTCCAGCACTCCTGAGCTCAGGCCCACAGGAATTCACAGCCTCTCCAGCGCCACTGTCAGCTCTCACCCCAGGTCACACTTCCATAGCCTCTGTGGAACTCAAGTGGAAGAACTCAGTTCCAGGAGTAGTCACCTGGCTCAGCAGAGTGACCACAGCCTCAGTCCTCCCCACCACAGCTGCTAGGACAAACCATTCAGCCAGACCTCAGATTCCAGCAAACATCGTGGAAGGATCAACAGACAGACAGACAGACGGACACACACAACCACACATACACCACACACACACACACACACACCACACATACACACAAACCACATACATACCACACACAACCACACACTCACCCACACACACACTACACACTCTCACACCACACCCCCCACACCCCGCACACCAACACACACACACACACACACACCACACACATACACCACACACACCACCACACACATACACACCACACACCACACACACACACACACAACCACATCTACCACACACACACACACCACACTACCACACACACACACCACAAACCACATACATACCACACACACACACACCACACACATAACACACACACACACACCCCACACAGTCAGAAACACTTTACTACAAGCCATAAAGATAACCTGTTTGGAAGCAAGATTTACCTCTAGCTAGGGAACTGTGTAGTGCTGGGGTCTGGCGCAGGACAGTGAAGAAAGAGCAAGTGTCTGAGGCAAGGAAGCCTGGTGTGCTTGCTTCCTCCTACCCATGAGAGAACCATACTGGAATATATATACAAAAACCTGTGCTCCCAAAGGGCTATCTCAGGTGTCCACCTTGTCCATAAGCCATAGACTTTCTTCTCACCCTGAGAATAAAACCTCAGGTGGCAGGGACTGTGGAGCTGAGGTGGAAGTTTCCAGAGGCCATGGAACCCCCTGGGAAGAGTTCACAAGGTGAGTTCTGCTACTTTCCTTCTGAAGTTAAAGTCACACCAGATACAATGACATAATTGAATCATTCCAAGAATAAAGACCACAGAAATGAAGGTGATTTACTCATGACAGAGGTAGTCCATGATGGCTTATATCCCTTAAAATAGAGTTCACCACATTTTATGGGGGCAAGCCTTGGCTATTTGTCCAAATTTCATGGCAAGGAAAAGACAAAGGATAAAGTTTCACATCTTAGATTATCACCTGAAATAACTAAATACATCAATGAAAACAATGGTGAAATTTCAAGGTCACGCTTTAGCTGGGGCAGACCATTATCTACGAGCTATGTACAGATGATCAGAAGAGTTAGAAAACCTGTCTTGAAAAACCAAAAAAAAATAAAGATTTCAAGAGGAAAAAAAATCCTTATTTGCACAATAACGAATTCGTGTATTACTTACAATATTTGAATACCTTAGACACGGTGCCCAGAGCTCTCAAATAAAGAGAAATGATTAAGTAAATTATAGCATAATGATAGAATGAGTACTATATAGCCATGTATACATATGCTTAAAAAAGAATAATCTGGCGATTGTTGGAATATGTATATCTGAAAAAAATGTAGAAAAACAAAGAGTATATAAGCAGAAATTTCAAGCAAAGATAGACCCAGTAATAAAGGTTAAAATCAAGATCATAGAGGTTGGTTAGCTAATAAGCAGATTCATTTTCTGTCAAATGGAGTTCATAAATAACTGTGTGGACATACATACAGGAGGAAGTGGGGGGGAGGGGTACTTTCTCTTAGCTTCCCAGGGAGCTATGAGGGTGAATTGAGTGGTTTGAACTTTCTTGGATCAAATTATTAGAATCTGGAATAAGCGGGTGGTGAGATTTGTCTTGGAAGTGTTTAAAAATGCCCGTCTGTCAAGCGTTAACTCTGCTTTTGCATTAATTTAATGGTACTGGAAAAGGATTATATTAGTGCTGGTTTTGTTGTGATTTTAAAGGTTCTAGAATGCTCCCTCCTGAGTGATTGTCTTTGCTGTGTGCCCCTCCTTTGTGTGCTCTCTTTCTCTCTCTCTTTCTCCTCCACCAGAACAAAATATTAAAATCAGACGTAACTTATTTAGCTTTAGCAAAAAGAAGAAGAGGAGGAGGAGGAGGAGGAGGAGGTGAAGAGAGGTGAGAAGAAGAGAAGGCTCTAAAGGAGTTGCCACATGTGGCCAAGCCCCCATTAGTTTTGGTTCATTTTTCTCCACTTGTCTCCCTCTTATGGTCCTCTTACTCATACACACTCTGAGTCCCACCAGGACCACAAAGTGGACCTGGCCAACCTTCCATCAAAAACGTGACAGCAAAGTATTACTGGTTATTTGGAAAAATTCTTTTACAAAAATCTTGGTTTTTTTTCAATTATAAAGACCCACAAATAGTGATAAACACATTTTTGTATTTCAATTTCAACTTGGATTTATTTTTATGTACATGTGTGCACTAGCATGACTTTATGTGCACATGCATGCAGGAGCCCTCAACGGCCAGAAGATGGCGCAAGATCTCCCAGAACTGGAGTTACACATGGTGTTAAGTTACTACATGGATGCTAGGAACCCAACCCAGGTCCACTACAAGAAGAACCATTGCTCTCAATTGTTGAGCCATTTCTCCATCTCCCTTATATTTCATTGTAATGCTATGTTTATCCAGTGTTTAATATGTTTTAAATATTGAAGGCTGTTTAAAATGCATATCATAATGACATGCAAACCTTGTAAAATTCTGTGAAAAAAAATGATCAGTTGGAGTCATGGCTCAGGGGTAAGATACTTACCCAGTATGTGTGAGGCCCTAGGTTCCATCCTCAGGATCAAAAATACCAAAACACACACACACACACACACACACACACACACACTCAATCAAAAAATGACAGAAAGGCAGCAATCTGTCCCATTCCTCCACAAAAGAGTGCTTAAGCTATGTTATTAAGTAAAAATAATCATAGTACTCTCGTCGTGTGTGTGACAAGAGTCCACTGTTCAGCATACACAAGCTCCATACCCATTCAAAGAAATGTTAATGGTGGCTGCTAATAAAATGATGGAAATTGTGAATAAGATAAAGATTTTTTTCTTCCACATAGTTACCAAGTTTTTCTACCATAAAAAAATGTGCTAGCTTTATAACATAAAAATCAGAAGAGTTATTAATAGAAAGCAATATCCAAGAGTCTGGGAAGAAGCTCTCACGAAGGCAAGGGCAGACAGGTCAGGAACTGGCAGGGCCAACGACAGCTGCAGCGTCTAAAGTGAGTGTTCAGTGAGGGCCTTGTCAGGCCGAGAACAGCCCCTCAAGAGAGACTGTCCAGGAAGAGATGGAAACCGAAATTGAGCCTGAGAGACTGGAAAGGCAGACGTGACAAACCTCATTATCACTTAGCTCAGGTGACTGTCAGCGACATTAGTAAAGAGAGATGACCAGGACCGCAAGCCTAGAAAAGGTTCCTCAGAGCATGCCTGCTCCAGTCTTTTTGTTTCCAAGGAAGAGCCCCAGGGGTGCTGAGTCCCTTCCCTCCTGGCTGCTCCATGTGGAGCCAGGAGCAAACTCCAGCACTTTAGGTTCTGATTTGGAAGGTAAGCTCCTGGCCTCTCAGAGGGTCAATTAAGCCTTGTGAAGATTTCTGCTACAGGGCTGAAGAGAAGATGGCTCAGCAGTTAAGAGCACTGGCTGTTCTTTCAGAGATTCTGAGTCCAATGCACAGCAACCACATGACGGCTCATAACCATCTATAATGGTTATGAGATGGGATCTGATGCCCTTTTCTGAAATGTATAGAGTACTCATATACATAAAATAAATAATTAAAATTTTTTTTTTCTGCTGCATTGGATGCACCAGCCAGGACAGGGGCAAGAAAGCTTGCTCTGGTACAGAGCCAGCAGGCTGACCAGCTCAGATACCCCTTAGGTCCAGACAGGGCTTTGAATTGGTGCACCCCAACATCTATCCCATCCATGAATTGCTGTAGTGTATAAGGGACGGTCCTGCAGATCCAAAGCTGCAGGATCTCCATGACACAGGGCAACAACAGGATATCCCAGAGGAGTCCCAGTGAGGCTCCAGTACTGATGGTGACAGACAAAGGACTCATTGCAAGGAGCATTTGCAAGCAAAGAAATGTAGACAAAAGGGTAGACTGTGGGACACACTTTGCACACTACAGCTTCTCTGTTGGGGGGAGGTTGCAAGGGTGACGACAGGTGAAGGAGGCGGGAGATGAGTGGGATCGGTGTGCATGATGTGACATTCACAAAGAAGCAACACAAAGGAAAAACAAAAAGATTTCTGCCACTTTGAGCCACTATAAACTTTACTAATTTCACTTCAGGTGGGTCCTGGTGTGTTGGGGTTGGTTTGGTGCTGCTATGTATTCAACTGCTAAATTCTGTACCCTAGATCTGGTTGACCCAAGAGTAAATCTCACATACACCAGCTTTTGTTGTGCAAACCTTGCTCCCAAGTTAATTGGTCAATAAAAGGCACTCTCCTGCAGCAGGCTTCTGACTTCTTCCTGCCTCCACTTGGGTTCCCCACAGTCAGTCTGCTGGCAGAGTGAGCATGTGCAGTCGCAGAGCTGGACATGTTCATGCTCTGCTCAAACCCTTCAGGGGCACACTGGGATCTACAAGCCTGTCACTGGGCTCTGCAACAGGGCTCCCTCCTACCAGCTCAGCCTATCATGTGCACCCCTTAAGTCTCCACCACCAACCCCCATACTCACACCTTCCAGCCTCATCTGACTCTCTCCTGGTCTTAAGCTTGGTTCACACTCACCTCCTCTGAGGCCTAGTGGAACTTGTCTGAAATGAAGCCCGTTTAAGGCAGAGTAACCCATAGAACGAATGACATTATTTAAACATCCAACCCAACACCTGGGAAATATCTTAAGTCAACAAATCCCATCCTTCTTACCTTTAAAGCAGACAGAATCTTAATAAAGATAAGCATTCTAGAACATTCTGTACTTGGTTAAGCAAGCAAACAGAATTGAGTAAAAATTTTATTTTCATTTGATTTTTTTTTAATATATATATATATATATTGAAGAGAGAAAAAGACAAGAGAGAGAGAGAGAGAGAGAGAGAGAGAGAGAGAGAGAGAGAGATTTAGGCCAGCAAGAGGGCTCTGTCTAAAAGGCACTTGCTGCTAAGCCTGACAACCTGAGTTCAATATCTGGGACACCACATTGTGGAAGAAGAGAACTGAACTGGCTCTTCCAAGTTGTCTACATGCCCACTATAGTATGCTTGTGTGCTCACATACATCCATGTACGTATATACACATACATACATACATACATCACATACATACATCGTAATAATAAAAAAAGTTTAAGCTTTTGAGACAGTTTTGCCTTCTATCTCAGGCCGGCCTCCATATAGCCCAAGCTAACGTCCATCTGGAGATCCTCCTGCCTCAGCCTCCCAAGTTCTAGGACTAAGGATGTGCACCGTCACATCTTTACCTGGCTTCTTTCTTGCTCCTTGAGAACCATGTAGAGGCTTGCACCAACACCATCTCTGGAGCCCTCAAGTTCATCTCCAGCCCTCCCACCTCTACCCAGAACTCTGGTGCCAGCCAGGAAGACAGAGTTTATCTAGGCTGTGTCTTACTTGCCTCAGACGGAGGAGAGAGTATATTTGGGGCTCCATGCTTATTTTCATGACTCCTGAGTCTCTTCTAAAGGAGCAAAACAGACTCAGGTAGCACCTGAGAATGGTAAATAGCCAGGATTGTTGCTGTTCCCACGGTCCATAAAACCCCTCCTCACCACATATAGCCATCACATCTGCTTTCTTCTGAGGCTCACAGCAATAGACTTCTGGCCCTGGATATTCAGACTCATGAGGAGAGGGAGGGTTAGTGGTTACCTATGGACATATGTTGAACACCCCTGAGTTTACAGTGTCAAGTAACCTTATGAGTACCCTTAATCGGGATATTTTCTAGACTTCTCCTAAAGTTCTATATCATGTCTTACTAATGTATGGTTTAAAAAATATTTTTGGTGGGCTATGATGGTGTACATCTTTAGCACCACCCTGACTCTGGAGGCAGAGGTAGGAAGATATTTTAAGAGCTAAGAAAAAGTCTGGACTATGCGCTACAAGCGAGTTCCAGAGTAAGTCAGACTAGAGCGAGACCCTGTCAGAGAGAGAAGTGGGGTGGACATGATTCTACCCTGCTAGCCCAGCTGAGCATCCTGGCATGGGGATTTTTTAGGAAGGGAAATAGCCAAGCTCTTTAAGGAGAGTGGTTTTCAGGCTGTAATTTGAATTAGCTTAATTAGATGCTTTTCTCCTAACTACTAGCTGAGAGGAACTGTCCCATGAGAACCAACGTTGGGAAGTATGGAAGGACAAAGAAGGCTTTGGCAATATGAGCTTCTGCTCTCAAGATCTGGGGCTGGGGCTGCTGTCTCTAGACGGGAGTATGTAGAGCACAGACTTCCCTGGGCAGAAGTAAATCTTATGAGGAAAGCAGGGCAAAAAGATGAGTGCCAGGCACGGAAAAGGGGGTGGATACCTCGATAAACCGAAGTTACTATACAATTTCACTGAGTGTCGTAAGAGTCCAGCCTTTAGGTTTCTGTGTTTGGGTGGAAGGATAGTCACATTCACCTTCCCCCCCAGGTCCTAAAAGCTTGGACCTCCATTTTTCAAACAATTGCCACAGGTTTCCATTCCTAGGGAAGAGGCGGAACTCTGCCTCTGTAATGATGCAGACATATGGAAGGAAATAAGGAGAGTTTATTTCCTCAGACAATTTCTAGAGTCCATTCTGTAACCTGGAGTTATAGCTCTAGCCTGCAACTGTAAGAGGCCACACCTTTCCAGGTCTTGCAGACACCACTCCCACCACAAGGACCACCACTACCACCCACAACATCCACCACTTTTTTTTTTTTTTTAAAAAAAGATAGTATCTCATTGGGCATAGTGGTTCACACCTTTAATCCCAGCACTCTGAAGTCTGACTTCAGAGTCAGGCAGGCAGATCTATCTCTTGAGTTCGAGGACAACCTGGTCTATATAATGAGTCCCAGGACAGTCAGAGCTCATAGTGAAACTCTGCCTCAAAACAATAAGAATCTTGGGATAGAAGGGGGACACACCTTTAATCCCAGCACTCCGGAGGCAGAGACAGAAGGATTCCTGACTTCGAGATCAGCCTGGTCTACAGCTCAAGTTCTAGGACAGCCAAGGCTATATAGAACAACCTTGTCTCAAGAAATCAAAACCACCACCACAACAACACTCCCAATAATAACAAAAAGATGAGGATTCTGGTAGCCCACACAGACTAGCCTCAAACCTGCTGTGCTGCTGGGGATGGCCACGCATCCTCTACTTCCTCAGTGCTAGAATTGCAGACACCACGCCCAGCTTAGGCAGGATCCAACCCAGAACTTCTTATGTACTAGACAGAACACTTTTATCAACCGAGCCCCAATCCCAGCCTTGTGTCCCTTTACTCCCAGTTCTGACGTGGACTGTTTGTTGAAGAAGATGCAAAAGGCGATAGACAATAGACCTAATTTTCAAAACTCTGCCCCAAGGCGAGCAGGAGTGAAGCACGGAGCCCAGAGAAACCAAAGCCTCCCCATCGCCTTTGTGCTGCAGGATTTGGAGCAGTCCTGAGGTCTCCTCTGAGTCCTTCCTTGATACGATGTAGGCAAAGGGATTCCAGGGGTGGCGGGGCACGGAGAACTGAGACTACAGAGCGGAGGGGAGATGAAGGTTGGTATGGGTGCTACAGGTGGTAAATTTGCCCCTTATGTCCTGCCTGTCCCTGGTGACACCCTGAGGATGTCATTAGCCTCACAGCTGTTCCATTCATCCCCTTGCTTAATGGAGGCACATTCTGAATCTCCGGGTGGCTGCTGTTCCTCCCTCCCTGCATAACCACTAGCAGCAGCATCTACATCAGCTTCTGCATCAGCGTCTGCATCACATCAGCATCAGCATCTACATCAGCTTCGTCTGCATCAGCAGCCAGCGCCGATTCTGGCTTGCGTCACTGCCTTTGGTCTCCGCAACTCTGAAGCACACAGGTTGTGCCAGCTGCATGAGCTCTTTCCCTGTGAACTCCCCAGATGTCCCCAGCCAGCCAGAGGAAGGCTGTGCCCACATCCCTGACTAATGATCACGCCTTCAAGACTGGAGGCAGCCTGTGACTCAAACTGTGGAGGCACACGCAGCAAAGGGAAGAAAGAGTGGGGGGGAGAGGAGAGGAGCAGGAGAGGAAAGCCTGGGAAGGAAGGGGGGGAGAGCAAGGGAACGGAGTGCGTGTGCTTCGCCTCTGTAAAGACCCTCTCTCCTGCGGCCTCTGCTCCACAGCCTTTCTCCATCAGCCCAGCAGTCCATTTGATATTACTTTGAAAGGAAGCGTGAACCACGACTATAAAGGATGCTGTAATTACAGGTCCTGTAATTGGTAACATGGTATCATGCGTACCATACATCCAAATTCATATTTCTGTCAGATGGGAACTCCCATGGAATAAGAGGCATGGATCATTTTACCACAGAAGTGATTGTGTGTCCCAGCTGTCCTGGTTCAGTCCCAGTCAGAAATCTGAGTCTGTCTGGAAAGGATATTTTAAGAATTAAGTTCTGTCTTGGCACAGGACAGCATCATGTTGTAGGAGCTATCATTGGACATCTGTTGTATTTGATAACTGTTTATTGTAGCTGTGTTAGAAGAGAGGATTTACTCTGGATGCAGTATATGTAGACACACACATATATATGTATATGTGTAAATATATATATATATGTATGTGTTTATATACATATATGTATGCATATACATGTATACACATATTTCTTTCTCATATACATATGTGTATATGTATAATATATAATAAATAACAAATTTATATATATGTGTGTGTCATATATATGTATATGAGGGAGAGAGAGAGAGAGAGAACTAGGAATGGTGTGGGTTTTCAAACCTCAAAGCCTCCTCCATTGACATACCTCCTTCAGCGAAGCCACACCTCCTAATCCTTCCCAAACAGAGAGCGTGATGACTCTGGGTTTCTACAGCTTTATTTGAAGTATTGCTTAATCTGGGCATGGTGGTACAACCCTATATTCAAGGTCCTCAAAAGGTCAAGGTAAGATGGTGGCACGTTTAAGGCCAGCCTAGATTTTACAGTTTTTGCCTTTGGTTCTCTGACACATCTTGAATGACACATTATTGTATGTGATGTTAGCTAACAGTCTAGGCTCATTCTTTTGCATGCAGGCAGTCATCTTCCAAGTATCATTGGTCACAAAGACTGCTCTCCACTGAAGAGTTTTGGTGCTCCATTGAAGGTTATTTGACAGTATATGTGACAGTTTATTTCTGGGCTCTCTGTTCTCTTCTGTGTCTATAGATCTGTCCTTACGCTGATAGCACACTCTTTTATTACTATAGCTTTCGATAAGTTTTCACTTAAGAATGTGACTCCCAACTTGCTCTTTTAAGATCACCACACACACACACACACACACACACACACACTTTTTCAGACTTGTTGAATTAGATTGAATCTGTCAATCATTTTGGATAGTAATAATGCCTTAACTATTTTTCCATCTTACAACTCATAAACACAGAGATGTCTTTCCTTTTATTTATCATATCTTCCTTTTGAATTTTTAACCATTATATCAAACTTTTTATTTTATTTTATTTAAAGAACTAGCTTTCTAAACTCTCTCCTTGCTATTGCATGCACCAGGCCAGCTGGCCCACGAATTGCGAGGGATTCTCTTGTCTCCAACTCCCATATTGCTGAGGGTATAGTCTCCGGGCCACTGAGTCTGACTTTGGGTTCTAGGGATCCAAACTCAGATCCTTAGGCTGTATGTTTCCTACCGAACCTTCTCCTTAGCCCTGCCTCTGGATTTTAATTCCCACTGCGTCCAAGGATCTGATATAGCTTGAAGGTGGACTTGAGTTCCAAGGTCTCTAGTCTTTGTGTGGTGTCACTCTCTGTTAAATAAAGTCAGAAAAACAAACATTTTAAAGAGATGCAAATTTCATCACATTCAACCCTTCCTCTTGATTCTTTGTCTCCTCCCTGTTACTACTCTTTCCCTTCCCAACCCTGTCAACTATTTGTGGTGCTTTACAAAAAGTAAAACGTATCAATGTAGGCTGTCCCCTGTCCTTTCCACAGTTACACAACCTATTTATACATCTGGAGAGTACAATTCTCTTTGCAAGACTCTAGGGCTGATACCAGATTTCAGATATTTGTAGTGTGTGTCTGAAACCCTTAACACTGAGCAATGGGGGACTCTATAGAGGTTGCTTTGTCATATACAAGAGAGAGTATATCCACTGGGTGACGTCCTCAAGTCTGCAGGCTCTGACTAGATAGACTCTGACTAGATGGCTCTCTGCCATGGCTAAAGCAAATGTGCAGCCACTTGCCAGTTTACCGATGTCCAGACAGGGCTGATAAATGGGGACCAGAAAAGTGCCAAGGTATGAGTGGCCACATATTCACAGAAAGCAAGTCAAGCTGCAGCATCTCTGATGGGAACTTCCTTGTCCATGGGGCTCCTGGACAACGCCCGGCCAGTGTGCTAGAAACGGCTGCTCTGAGAGCCAGCTTCAGGGCAGAGATGTGTCTATGCCACTTTTTATTGCTGCTTGAACTATATTTTCTCCACCTGTCTTCCCCCCACCCAGGGCCATCTTGTTTCTTTGTCATTTCTATAGCCCTGAAAAAAAAATCACCAGTTATGAATCACCAGTTATTGCTTCCCAGTAGTCTGAAGCAGCAGTTCAGTGCCCCCTTGATGTGGTCTCCACACAAAGCCAGCAGAGGTCCCAGACTTCCTCTCCTTCTGGCAGAAGCAGTAAAAAACTACTGTCTGGTTTGCAACTGCACAAGAAATGGTTTTGCTTCCCTGGTTCATGTGTTTATTAGGTAGGTTCTCCTTCTGTAATAGCCAGAGCTGAGCAATCTGTTCTCTCAAATGCAAGCTGGACATGGGCTTCTTTTCCAGAGGTTTTTGCTTTGCAATGGTGGTTTGGTCTCATGCCTCCTCTGCTTCACATGCTGAAGTCCAGAGTCTTCCTGGTCAAGTTGGAAGGTCTGAACTGGATTGCATTTCACTGTTGCCTGAATGAGGAGCAGTCTGTCACCTGCTGCTATTCCTTTTGATCTCCTAAGATATAGCACAAAAATCAAAAGTCTGCTCTTTGCTGTCCTGACTTACTGTTTGCTTAAAATCTCTTTATTTCTCATTATTTTCTCTTAAACACTAGGGTTTTTTTTTTTTTTTTCTTTAAACAATCACTGTGCAAGATGCCTTAAATCTCAGCCCTTGGGAAGTAGAAGCTGGTGGATCTCTGTGAATCTGAGGCCAGCCTGGTCTACAGAGGGAGTTCCAGGACAGCCAAAGCTGTTACACAGAGAAACCCTATCTCAAAAAAAACAAACAACAAAATGAAACAAAACAAAATAAAAAATCCAAAATTATGTTCAGTGAAAAGCATATCCCCAATGCTTTGTCATTGTTGTCTGTTTTGTTGAGATAGGGCTACTGTAGCCAGGCTGGCCTGAACTTGCTAGATAGCTGAGGATCTCCTTGACCTTCTGATCATCTTGCCTCCCTCCACCTCTTGAATGCTGGGATTACAGGCACAACCAGATTTTGGGGGTGGGGTGGGTGAGGATTGGGCCTCAATGTGTAGCTCAGGCTAGCTTGAACTTGTGGCAATCATGACTCAACCTTCCAAGGGTTGATTACAGATATCCGATATCATTATCTCCAAATTCTTAGTCATTCTCTTCAGAGATCCTACAACTCTCAGAGTCTCTGTTTGATCAGAACCACAATATACATATTCTTAGACTAAAGAAGGAGAACCAAATTGCTGTTTCAAACCTTGCCTTTTCCCTTTGTCCATCCCAAAGCTGATGGATAGCTCCTTATCCATGACATGGAGTGGCTTCCTTCTCTTTTACCAGCTGTTTAAGGTGGTATCCTAACGCCTCCGAACCTCTTCCGACAGGCATGGTGGTTTCCTGATCGGCCAGTCTTTTGTTTGCAGGGACAAATGATTAAGCAGGCCGAGAGAAGCAAAATAGAGCCTGCGTACCAGTAACTTCAAGGCCATTACTGAACCCATTGAGCTTCCTCAGGGCCTCTCAAAGGCTGGGTGAGCATCAGGTGGCTCTGGCAGGCTTCCTGTTAGATCTTCAAAGTGCACTCAAGAGAACTGCAGCGTCTGAAGAGACTTGTGAGGCCACCCCTGTGGCTAATGCCGGTCACTCCTGTCTACCTCCCCTTATCTAGGCTATAGGTGACAACATATGGTACAAACAGCACCACCAGCAACACAACAACACAAATGGCATTGATCCGGCAGGCTGGCACAGGCCTGACATTGCAGCACTAGGCAGGCTGGGCCAAGAATATTCTGAGTTCAAGGCCAGCCTGGGCTACACAGCGAGAAAAAGTGGCATAAATGTTTTGAAGAAAGCAGGAAGATTGCAATCATATGTTGGCAGTGACATTAAGTAGCTGGTGTAAAGATTAGAGTTGGTGAATTAAAGGCAAGGAAACTAGAAAGAGCCAAGGCAGCAGAGACGACAGCCGGAACTCTGGGAGGAGATGTGGTAGATGGGGCAGAGGCCTCGCGCTCAGGAGCAGCGATGCATGAGAGAGGACAGCCAAGCGGTTGGTGGCTCACGCCTTTAATCCCAGCACTTGGGAGGCAGAGGCAGGTGGATTTCTGAATTCGAGGCCAGCCTGGTCTACAGAGTGAGTTCCAGGACAGCCCAGGCTACACAGAGAAACCCTGTCTCGAAAAACAAGAGAGAGAGAGAGAGAGAGAGAGAGAGAGAGAGAGAGAGAGAGAGGACAGACAAGGAGGAGCATGACCGTGCAGGGGCTGAATGCACAGATGGTGGATCCTCAGCCACCCTTGGAGGAGTTAAAATGCGTCTTGATATCTTAATATGCTTCTCCAACACGTCCCTTTTCAGATATATCCTAACATTATCAAAAGTTTGTTCTTCATGCAAAACGTAGACTCACCTTGTCAGCGTCCTTTTGGGATTGTGCTTATAATAGCATCTTTGTAGATAAAGAGGAAGTGATGTTTGTTTACTTATCCATTGAGGATTTGTGCTAGGAATCGAATCCATAGCCCCACACACTGACATTTCTGTAATTTCAATTTTTTTTCTTTTTGACAACAGAGTTTCTCTCTTCACTTAGGCATCCTTTAATGTCCCTCAGTGAAATTTATCTTCTCTTATAGGTTTGACTCAGCAAATACTGAGTTTGTATCCTGCAGCAAGCCTTGTGCCTGGAATACAAATGAACAAGAGAGAAGCAGGGAGTTTGCTCTCCAGGAGTTTAGGAGACAGCCTAATGAAATAACAATTACACTCCACTGTGACCAGGACCATTGGAGAGGAAGTTCCCAGGGTTACAGCAGCAATTTTGGAACCCATGGATGCAAAACAGGGGTCAGAACCAGGTTCCCTGGAGGAAGGAACTTGGAATCTCATTGCCCGCTACTCCCCTGTTGCGACATTCTGTTGCAGTCTGTGGATCTTTCTACAGCTTCTCTTTCCCGTTAAGACTCCCGTTAAGCTGCTTCCTAGGTCTACCATGTGACGCTCATCTCCTTCTCAGTTCTGATAATGAGGATGCTGACGTGGTACAGAGGCCATGCTAGCTGGCACTCAGGTGTGCGTGTGTGCACATATTGATGAGGTCGACTCAGACATAAATCACTGAATATTTAACCATTTTTAGTCCACAGAAAGGCAATTCCATATGGCTCAGCCATATGACTTGAAAACTTTGCTTGCAGCTTTCCCTCCATAAATCCACATGGAAGTTTACCGTTTAGCGCAAATAAATAATGGCAGAAGTGGCCACAAATGCTCTCTCATCTTTCCCCCAGAGTCACAAACATGTAAGTTCTCATTTGCATATTTTGCATCCCACTTCACACACTTATATAAACTCACAAAGTGACAAACTCATTCACAAATGTCCTTACATACCACCCAGACAGTCCACACACACAAAACTGACAGATGCACAAGACGCAAATGTGTACAGTTCTTTTACACACGTTCGTTATAACCAACACAGTGGCATACATAGACGCCAAGTGTGTGCTTGCCTACACGGATTCACGCCCACATACATCCAGGACATGCCTCAAACATAGCAAAGCCAGGTGAACATGCACCCTCGGGGAGAATTTCACCCACCCACTTCTAACGTGTCTTTTGGTAGACCCAGAAAAATCGAATAACAAGGTGCTATAAGTATGTTTAAAATAGGAATTAATAAGCTCTAAAGTACTCTCCTGAGAAAAGAGTGTGTGCTTAACACACGGTCCCTGAGCATTCGCCATGGCGATTCTAAGGCCTTTAGCTTCTCCTTTAGAGCTGAGGTTCCAACATAGCACATCCAGTTAATGAGGTGTGAAGAATCCTTCATGTAGAGCAGACCTCTTTAATTTCAGATTTCTATCGGGACGTTGTTTGACTGGGTGAAATGGAAGGCAGTAACACACAGAGCAGGCTGGAATTGGCCTAGGGATATAAACATTGACAGGCGGAAGTGACCCAAGCATGATGAGTCCCATTGGCAGGGGTCTGACTGAGACTGAGTGGGAACAGAACCCATGGGGAAGTCTTGTCGAGAGTCTGTTTTTTGTTACATAGGCTGTACTTCCCAGGCTCTGATCCTTTCTTATTTCTACACTGTCTCTGTCTGGTTTCCATGGACACCAAGATCTGTTACAAGAACAGCGTGAGAAACTCTGAGCAGGGACAAACATCAGGCCCAGTCTTCTTTCAAAATTTTACGAAAATTAGGTAGAAATTGTCTCTATAAATGGTTTTGAATTAGAGCGTGATAAACTAGTGTCAAACTACGTGTTCTCACAAGGTGAATACATCCTTGTAACCACACCCAGATTAAGATATAAACCATGCCAGGCTTGGTTGTACACGTCTGCAACTGCAGCATGGGGGGCACTGAGGCAGGAGCATCAAAAGAAGTTTAAGATTGGCTTCAACTACACAATGAAATGCTGTCAAAATAAAAGAGAGAAAAGGAAAGGAGGGAGAAAGGGAGGAAGGGAAGGAGGGAGAAAGGGCAGACAGGCAGGCAACAACACTGACAACACAAATTGAACATGGCCAGCAGTCATGAACTCTTGTCACCGGCTGTCCCCAGAGAGCCATACCCGTATTCCTCACATGTGGGTGAGTTTTATAAGACAAAACAGATTCATTTGTGTTTACCTTTTTTAAAATTCGACATTATACTTATGAAACTCATAACAGTAGAGGTAGTAATAAGTAGCAACAGTATAGAATTGCAAGCCTGGGTCGTGGTCACATCTGTAATCTCGGCGCTCAGAAGACGAGGCGGGAAAGTTAGTGAGAGTTCGAGACTAGCCTCTATGGAGAGAGACCCTGCCTAAAACAAACGAACGAACAAGAAACTGAAAACAAAAAGGGCAACTGTACTGTAAATATATAGGCTGAGCATCCGTACTCCAAATATTCCCACATCTAAAATCCTCTGAAATCCGAACCCTGTTGAGCATTGATATGAAACCGCAAGTGGAAGCTTCTTACTGTGAGCTTTCTCTCTGGCACATGATTATTAGTTAGAGTGGTGTATAAAATTATCTTTGGGGACCGAGAGACGATTCACTTGGTCATGTCTTTGCAGCAGAAGTGCAAGGACCTGAGTTTAAAAGGTTTTTTTTTTTTTTTTAGATTTATTGATTTTATGTGGATGGGTGTTTGCCTGCATGTAAGTGTAGGCACTGTGCACACCTGTGCATGTCTGGTGCCTGTGAGTTCAGAAGAGGGTGTTGCATCTCTTAGAACTAGAGTTGCAGACAGTTATAGAGCCACAGTGGATGCCGGGAACTGGGCCTGGGTCCTCCTAACCACTGAGCGGCTCTCTGGACCCAGGACTTGAGTTTCTATTCCCAGCATTCATGTCGAAGCTGTGCTCAGAGTGAGAGCCTGCAGATCCAGCAGTGGAGGGAGGGGCAGGTAGACTCTGGAGGAACCTGGCCAGTCAGCCTAGCTGATTCTATGAGTTCCAGACCCTGTGAGAGGCACTGTTCCCAAAAATAAGGTGGAGAGCAACTGAGGAGGACAGTTAGTGTGGACCACTGGCCTTCACACGCAAGTGCACACATAAAGATAGGTTTGCACACGCATGAACAAATATTCATATAGTACACACACATACCTTCAGGCTGTGTGTACAAAATATATATGAAATATAAATGAATTTCATGCTTAGGTTTGGGTCCACCCAAAGAAATGTCCTATATTATATATATAATATATATTATTATTGTATAAATAATGGTATGTACACACACACATATATCTCCCTCAAAAAAGACTCACAAATAAACCAAGACAAAATAAAAAACCTGGGCTGGAGAGATGGCTCAGTAGTTAAGAGCATGTAGTGCTCTTGCAGGGGACCCAAGTTTGATTCCCTGTAACTCTATCTCCAGGGTTACCCAATGCCTATGGCTTCTTAGGGTACCTTGTATTGACATGCATGCAAACACACACACACACACACACACCAAAATTTTAAAAATATATTTAATGAAAAATCCAAACTCTAAAACACTTCTGTTCTCAGCATTTCCAGTGAGAGAGACCCAATCTGTATATGACACAGTTTACCCATTCTGCCAATGCTAGAAAAAGAATGGCCGTCCAGTCTTTTCTTTTTTTGTATGTGTGTATGCATACTGACATATGTGTAGGTCCACGTGTGCACATGCATGTGGAGACTGACCTCAGTGTGTTCCTCACTCTCTTATATACTTAGCCAGGCTCCACTGATCACTGTGTTTTTCACTCTTACATACTGAGCCAGGCTCACACTGGGTTCTGGCACCCCAGGATGCCTCCCAGGACCCAGCGCCTTGTCCTGGGCTCCAGTTCTTGGTGGGTTAGTGGCAATTTTCTGTCAATGTTATAGTCACTTGTCATGTATGCCTGACCTGCTATATCTCACTACTTATTGGCATCAGACTTTCATTGCCTGGCATTCCAAGATGGCTCAGTCCCAGGGCTGACAAGGAAGGCTGCTTGTCGTATATTGAGCTCAGCTGTGGGTGATGGGTGTGGGAAGTTTCAGCTCCTGCCTCCCTGGTCCTCTCCATGATCTTTCGAGGACTTCTTGTCTGGTGGCTAAATCCCAAGGGCAGGCATACAAGAAGCCTAAAGGATAGTGCATTGCCTTTCATGACCACGTTTAAGAGGTAGTATAACGTCAGTAATACCAAGACTTTCCAGATCCACAAGAGAGGAATCATAGTCTCTTTGCCTCTCAAAGACTATAGTCCTGCTGTGAGACTACCAAAGGAGGATTTCAAGTATATGACACTGAGGGGAATAGGCTGGCCACAGAAGGATTGCTACTGTGTGATCCATTTATATAGCTCTCTGGATCTATGTTAAGAACTTGTCTCAATATTTTGAAAATGTACTGTTAAAGTAGCACCTAAACTGGTGTTGATGAATAAACTGGAAGAGGTGCATACATCCCTTAGAAACCATCTCTGAGTTCTGTCTTCCATAATGGACCAATGAGATTGTGTTTAGGAGCTCTGCATTTAAACATAAATAATGAACGATTTATGGCCAGGAACAATTGTCTCAAAATAACCTAGGAGCAAGAGGATGAAACAAAAATGACTGGCACTGATTGGAATACTGTACTGAGGCTGGGAAATGGGTCCACGGAATGCTTACATGTTGGTACTGCTGAGGCTGGGAAAAGGGCACATGGAATGCTCATTCCATTACTTCTGCAAATGTACGAATTTTGTCACAGACCTGATTCCAAAATGCAGAAAGCAAAAAAAAATTTCAAAATTATTTTTGTGAACTCAGTGTAACAATATTTAAACCAGGAGAAAAAGAACATGAAGTCATATAATTTAGTGCTGTGTCTCTTAAGAAAATGAATCATAGGATGTAGTTCAGGGGTAGAGAGTTGAGGCTACAGACAGCTGTGAGCTGCCGTGTGGGAACTGAACCCAGGTCCTCTGCAGAGCAGCCAGTGCTTGTAACTGCTGAGCTGTCTCTCCAGGCCTAACTTTATTTCAAAGAAAACCTTAAGTCACATTGAAGGAGACAGAAAAAAAAAAAAACTATCTCAACTACCCTGAGAACCTATATAATAATGGTATCTGTCAGTTTAGGACAAAAAGAGTTGTAAATAAATTCTGAAAACTGAATGATAGGGCAAAGAATTCGTTTTTTTGAAATGATGGGTTAGCAATTCTGGCCGGGCGTGGTGGCGCACGCCTTTAATCCCAGCACTTGGGAGGCAGAGGCAGGCAGATTTCTGAGTTCGAGGCCAGCCTGGTCTACAGAGTGAGTTCCAGGACAGCCAGGGCTACACAGAGAAACCCTGTCTCAAAAAACAAAACAAACAAAACAAACAAACAAACAAGCAATTCTGTAAAAAACTGTCTATGTTTTGCAAATGACCAAATATGCAGGGGAAGCCAGGTTCTCCCTGTAAGGAGAACATAGTTATGAGAGGGAGGCCACCAGAATGCATTCTGTTATACCCAAATGATGCATGGCATGCTTTCAAATACAGATTCAGTGTGTGTGTGTGTGTGTGTGTGTGTGTGTGTATCTTTTTTTTTTTTTTTTTTTTTTTAATCCCAGTCAACTGGAGGAGCCAAAAGCAAAGGCATGTTGGTGTCAATGAGCACACCCAAGACTTGGGTGTAGATGCCACACTGTACTTGAAAAGAATACAATTGGGAAAGGTTTGTTATGCCAAAAAGCAAGAAAATGCTCAAAAGTGGTGAAAACAGGGAAAACAAAGGAGGCCTGGGGTGCTACCTGGGATAGGACGCTGTCCAGCACCCAGGGTGTGGAGTCCCCAGAATTCTTTACCCAGCAAGTCTGGCCAGTCAGTGAGCCAGTTCAGTGAAAGATCCTGTCTCAAAGGTAAGATGGAAGGCTGGAAGTATTTCTTAGAAATACATATTGAAGTATTTAGAGATTTAGAAAGTTCATAAATTAATTTCAAATGACTGAGAAAATGTGTGCATGTATGTACAAATAGTGAACACAACCTCTATAGCAAATTCCACCCACACCCTCTGGGTGCACATGCATGTAGACACGCACACACACATGAAATTTGAAATTTAAGTATGAACTATGTATTAAGTCAAGCTTTCTTAATTTTGTTCATGGTTCTTTTAATCTCAGTCTCTTCCCCGCCCCCTCAAATGGTGTACTGGTTCAAAGAAATACCTAGGTGCAAACAACTCACTCATTAAATACCTATACCCTAATAATCTAGTAGCCATTCAAATACAAGTGTGCCTCTCAAGCAAACTCTATCAGATTGAGTTCCTGTTCCCCCCGCACCCCGCCTTTTTTTAAAATCACAGCTACCTAAAACGAAATTCCAATATGGCATAGACCAGGGATATGGCGCCATCTGCTGTTCGAATTTCAGACAGCATCAAGCTGTACTTTTTGTAGTCGTCCATTTTGTTTGCCTTGAACCCTGCAGATATCTGCCTGTGAACTCGCTGAGGGACTGTGGAGATCTCAGTGTAGTTTGAAAATCATGGGGCCATAGAACAGTGCTGTTTAAATGTTGTATTTCTTGATTTTAAAAAATCCTTTTTCATTTAATTTGTGTGCACGTGTGTCATGTGTGTACCTATGCCGCGGAGTCTGTGTGGAGGTCAGAGGATAACTTGAGGGGGTTGGTTCTCTCCTTCTACCATGTGGGGTCTGGGGATCGAGCTTAGGTTTAGCAGTGGGCACCTTACCCACTTTGGCATCTTGCTGGTTCCATATTGCCTGATTTTGATACATGTAATATTCCTAAGTAAGACAAAAGTCCTGTTCTTAGAAATACATTTTGAAGTATTTATGGATTTAAAAAGTTTGGAAACTAATTTCAAATGACTGAGAAAACGTGTGTGCATATATGTACAAATAGTCACACCACCTATCTAGCAAATGATGGCTCTAGAAAGATTTGTAAATTTTATTTTTGTATTGTTCCTAAACTTTTCTTCGTTAAACTATTTTAAAATAATTTTAAAGATGAAATGTAATAGTAAATCTTTAGCTACATAAAATGTGTATTTAAACATTTTTAAATGTCTGGGAATTAAAAGCATAATTGCAGATAGCTATGGGCTTTTGTAAAGAAGGAGATAGCCATGCAGCTCTGGCTGTCCTGGAACTCACTATGTAGACCAGGCTGGCCCTGAACTACAGAGATCCACTTACCTCTACCTTCTTATTGCTACCATTAAAGACCTGTGCCACCACATCCAGTACCATTCATTCTTTTTTTTTCTTTTCTTCTTTTTTCTTTTTTTTTTTTTTTTTTTTTTTTTTTTTCTAGACTAGGGTTTCTCTGTGTAGCCCTGGCTGTCCTGGAACTCACTCTGTCCTGGAACCCAGGCTGGCCTCGAACTCAGAAATCCACCTGCCTCTGCCTCCCAAGTGCTGGGATTAAAGGCGTGCACCACCACTGCCCCGCCCATTCATTCTTTTTCTGAGACAAGGTCTCATTCTGTATCCCTGACTGGCCAAGAACTTGACAGAGACCAGGCCAACCTCAAGCCTATAGACATCTGCTGCACCACCGTGTCTAGCTCATTATTATGTGTCACCTGTTTGGTCAGGGTCCAAGGGACTGAGGTGTATATTTTACAGATCAAAGCAGACCTGGCCTCTAGGTTTTCCTAGCATCCCTCAGTCCCTAACTGGCATATCCTGCCCCCAACCCTAAACTTTCCATCCCAAGGGCTGGGCTGACTTCCCTAGAGGCTCTTCCCTACATAATCCAGACATTTTTTTGCTGGTGCTCTCTCTTCTCCTTCTCTTCCTTCTCTTCCTCCTCTTCTTCCTTCTCTTCTTCCTCCTCTTCTTCCTTCTCTTCTTCCTCTTCCTCCTTCTCCTTCTCTCTCCCTGCCCTTCCTCTCTCTCTTACACCTCCCCCTTCTCTCCCCATGGTGGCTTCCCTGGCATCCTTTCTTGGGGTCAGTGAACTCACTCGCCTGAGAGCAGCTTCCCAATGAACCTGCCTTTAATATATTCTAATCTGGCTTGAATTTGGCTCATTTCACTGGCAGCTGAGAAATAACCTATCAGATGGTGCGGAAACCCCACAGCTGGCCCTCTCCTACAGTACTTCCCATGGTCACATATTACATTGTATGTCAATTATCACAATAGGTTCTATCTTTTTTTCCAGAAAAAAGCATTTAATATTTTAAACTAAACATGTCCTTACAGTAACAGCTGAGGACTCCAGCCTTCACTGTGTCTTCCCAGACTTGGTTTAAGATGTTTAAAGCACTGTGGGAGGAGACACCTTCACCTTGTGACTACTGAAAAATTGTCAGCCTTCTTTCCCCAGGGCACTAGATAATCATTTGTCAAGCTCTGTTTACATCTGTAGCTGAAATTATTGACTAACAGAACAGTGCGTCTGTCAGACTGACTTTCATTCAAACAGTTGCTTTCTATAATAAGTTACCGTGGAATTTATGAGGCTACCTTATCAGGTAAGGGGAAAAGAGAACAGATTCTGGGCTAAGCTGTCGGATTCATCTCACACCTTCACACAGCTGGACCAACCTTAAGAACTATCCAGCCTGAGCTTTCCTCCTGAGGATGGGGGCCATTGGACGTAGGCTAGAGAGAGGAAAACTAACGTTCCCCCCACCTTCTGCCTCTGCTCCAAAAGGCAACTCTGATTTTCAACAAGGAAAGAGTCCTTTTCCAGAACCAGGGTCAGACTCCCTCTTTTCATCTGATGTCACCTTTGCAGGCTGTCTTCAGATGAAGCAACAGTCCATTAAGAATAATCAGGGTGGTGGTGATTGTGTCTAAACAGGTACCTTTTGTGTGTGTGTGATTATTCCCTAAAAGGCAACAATAGAATAACAAACTATTTACATAGTAATGCCATTTACATTGTAATAGCATTTACCTTGTATTTAATAGCCATGCTGGCTATATTGGGTTTGGGGTGGGAGCCAAGAAAACTCACTTCTAGAAGAAAGCAGGCTGAACAAATCCACGAGGGGTGAGCCACTAAGCAGTACTCTTCCATACTCTCTGCATCAGTTCCTATCTCCAGGTTCCTTTCCTATCTGAGTTCCTGTCCTAATTTCTTTTGATGATGAACAGTGATGTGTAAGACAAGTTAAACACTTTCCTCCCCAAGTAGCTTTGGTTATGGTGTTTCTTCACATCAATAGTAACCCTAAGACAGTGGACAAATAATGTAGAGAGGACATAAATAGGTTGAAGATGTGCATAAGTTACAGAAAGATTTATATATATATATAAAATTTATACATAAAGGTTTTTATATATTTATTTGAAACAGGATTGCACAATATAGCCCCACCTGGCCTTGAACTCATAGAGATCCGCCTGCCTCTGCTTTCTGAGTGCTACGCTTAAAGCGTTTGCTTGGACACCATCTTTAGGTGACTGAAAAACCGAGGGGTCACTGTATTGATAGAGAGGAGGATGGCAGCAGGGGCACCCACGGCGAAGATCTCAGAAAAAAAAAAAGCCTTTGGCATGACTGGGCCTTAAACTAAATTTCAAAAACTCCCCGTGACAGCCACTCTACTACTTCTGCCACCAAATGCAGACCAATCCTGGAGCCAGGCAAAGAAACCTCAATCGCCCGCGCCCGCGCCGCACTGGCCCACCAGGACCCCAAGCCCCAGTCCTCCCGGGTCCCGCAATGACGTCACGGCGCGCTGTCATCGCGAGACTCCGCTCGCCCTCCGCAGCTCGCTGCTTCCCAACCGCCCGCGTCTGTCCCCGGCCAGGCAGTGGTGGGGATGGCGAGCCGCGGAGCCGGGCTGGTGACGAGCGCAGCGGCTCCGTCATTGGCGAGGAGGCCTGAGGGACGGGCTGGCTGGGTGCATAAGGACACCAGAACCCGCAGCCCCGGCAGAGCGAGGGCGATGGAGCCCAACGTGCCGAAGCGGAAGGAGCCCGCCAAGTCCCTCCGCATCAAAGTCATCTCCATGGGCAACGCCGAAGTGGGGAAAGTGAGTACCGCGTGCTGCGAGGGCAGGACCTCCGCGTGCCAGAGCGACGTACCCATTGGCTAGCAGAGCCGCCACTCAACAGCCTGAAGCTCCACCTCCTCTCGGTTTGCTTTGCTCACGGGGGCTTGTATCCACCAGAGGAAAACTATCTTGACCTTTTTTGACCTTTGCGTTGCTGGCTCTTTACTGACGTCACTGTCCCTAAGAAGGTGTCTGGAGTGGCCTCTGATCTTTGATTGTAATTTGAAGGTAGTAAGGAGTCCTAGGTTCCAATGTCCGATGATAAGTTTATATACCAAATCTGTTTTCCGGGAGAGGGGTCCAGAATCTGCGGGTTGGGGAGAATTGTTGCCAGCCTTGCTGTTTAAAGAGGTGCCAGTGAGGTGTTAGATTCCGAAAACTGTAGCCCTGAACAACCTAGGAGGCTATATTCCCATCCATACAACCCAGTGTGTTTCAGGGGACGTGCGCTGGCCGCCCAGGAGCCAGCGTTTTTGTTTTAATTTCTCATACTGTCACGTCCATTTTTCTCGGAGAAGTCTTTCTTTCTTTCTTTCTTTTTTTTTTTTTTCTAAAAAAATAATATCTTTCTGTGTGTATCGTCTGCTGGTTATTATCTATTAAACTTCCTCTCAGATGGGAAGGGAAGGGTGACCCAAGGCCTTTCCTAAATGAGTTTAGATGCCTATTACTCGTTTTCTTCCCTTAACGTGTGGAAACTGTTGGTTAAGAATTCCCAAGGTCGACAGACAGTGACAGGGAAGGGATCAGAAGCGGGGTCTTCCCTAAACCAAATGCAGAAGACCTCTAACGGGAGAGTTTACATACTATGTAAACCAGTGCCCTGCTGGAGGATGCTCAGTACATATTTATTGGTGTTTTACTATTTAGCATGCTCCCGATCTACTTAGTGCCTTCATGTATGTGTTAAAAGCGTTTGCTGAAGATTAACATTTCCAATTCTTTTTAAAAAAGCAAAGGGAGTTGCAAGCATGGAGAGCAGTTCTGTACCCAGAACCCCTGCTAAAAGCTTTAATCCCAGTGCTAGGCAAGCACAGACTTTAGATCCCTGGACCCACTGACCAAGTAGCCTAGCCTAATCAGCAAGCCTCGGGTCCCAGGAGAGACCGTGTCTCAAAAGAAAGATGGATAGCCACTGAAGAATGATACTGTGCACTTAATTAACACTCCCACTTTCACCTAAATTTTTGGCTTTCTAAATAGATAAATGTTGGACAGTTTTGAAAAATGTGCTTAATACACTAAATGAAATGTAGTCACTATTTTATTCACTACTATTTTTAAAAACATGCTATCAAAATTAACATAGTATGTAAAAAGACACACAAGGTCAATGATGAATGAGCATGTTAGGTAATTTCAGGAGACTTTGAAAATTAGCGTGGGATTTTGGGGTATACTGACTGTCAGTGCAAGATGCTGAATTGAATATAGACAAGGGGCACGGAGACATCTCAAGTTGCCCACAGAGAAAGGAATAAGCCCTTGGTGTTGTGGGTGAGCTGGTGTGAAAGCCTAGTGTGTAAGCCTAGTGACCTGAGTTCAGTTCCAGAACCCATGGTGGAAGGATCCTCTGACACAGGGTTTGTGTACACACACACACACACACACACACACACACACACACACAAATTGGAGGGGAAAATATTACAAATAACTTTTTTTGTCCCCAAAGATTGAAAACTTTAAAATGTCTTGAATTAAATACGGCTTACTGAGGGCTGAGAGCTGGCTCAGCAGTTAGAAGCACTTGCCACTCTTGCAGAGGGCCAGCGTTCAGTTCCCAACAACTGTATCCAATTGGGTGGCTCACCACTGCCTGTATCTCTCTAGGGGATTTGATTCCTTCTTCTGTATCCTACTGGCACCTGCATTCACATGTGCATATGTCTACAGACATACATATATACACAGTTAAAAATGAAATAAAAAGTTTAAAGTAAAAGCCTTCATGTGATAGAATTCACATAGAGTTCAGTTGTTTCAGAAGTAGAGTTCACTGATTTTCATTTCATTCAGAGTTACGAAACCATTACCATGATCAATTGTAGAATATTCTTGTCATCCCCTGGAGGGGAAAAAAAACCCCAGCAATTAACAGGCTCTCCCTATTTCCCTTAACCATTAACCCACTTCCTGCCTCTGTGGATTTGCCTTTTTTGGCTATTTCATATGAATGGATCCATATACTACATGCTCTTTTACTTAGTATACTTTGTATAAGGTGCATCTTTGCTGTGGCATATATCAGTATGTTCTTCATATCATAGAAATGTACTCCATTATGTAGATGTAATATATTTTATTCATGTGAGTTTTTGCTTTTGGATATTGGCACTAAAGATAATTACAGTGTAGACTTGAGGACTTAGGCCCTGAATCAAATCTGACGTTAATATTTTGATGCTTTTTTTTTTTTTTTTTTTTGATCCTTTTTCACTGGGGCAATCATGGCTCGATTAACAGATGTAGGTAAGACCAGCTACTGTCATGTGTCCTCAGCTCATTTGGGGACACGTTGACTTAGATGATGGGAGGATGTTTGAGTAGACACCATCCAGTAGTGCTTAGATATGTGGATCTGGGAGGGAGTAAGGCTAGATGTGGATACTTGAATGGTGTTGACTACGTAAGGCTGGGGAAGATCTGCAGAAGACAAGGTCACAGCGATGGGCAATACAACTGAAAACACGTCCATATTTAGTATGAAGGTGAGAGTTAGATTTTCTTCTTTTAAGTCATTACTTGTGGCTTGTTTGGTGGCATGTGCTTTTAATCCTAGTACTAGGGAGGCAGAGACATGTTTAAGGCTAGCCTGATCTACATAGCAAATTCCAGGTCAGCCAGGAACCCTCTTAAACCAAAGAAATAAAACCATCACTTTTTATACTTGTTTCAGGTACGTTATAGTTTTTGTTTTCTTCTTGTCTTTTGGCAGTTTGTTTTAGTTTTGAGTCAAGGTCTTATGCGGTTGAGGCTGGCTTCGATCTCTGGATGCTTCTGTTTCTCTGGACATCCACTGCCACGTCAGCCAGTTGTTGCTTTTGAAAACGTTTCCATTTTCATTGGGGTGACTGAGGAAACCCTAGTGAAGAAATGTGCTTATTTCCAAGAGCTTTCCAGAGTGTATTACTAATCGCATGCACTTTTGACTTTCTAGAGCTGCATTATAAAGCGCTATTGTGAGAAGAGATTTGTGTCTAAATACCTGGCAACCATCGGGATTGACTATGGAGTCACAAAGTAAGTATATTGTTCCTCTGGCCTGTGCATTCCACAGATGCTCAGACTGTGTCCTAAGATAGCCCGCATCTACATCAGAGCGTGTGCATGGGTTACACTGACGTAGAGGCGTTGAAGATAAATCAGAGAAAACAGGACTAAGGGACTTTTTCAGGTATGTGGTGCCATCCTGTCAGCCAGCTGCTGTGTTAGGTGCCTGCCAGGCCAGACCTGGTTTTAGATGTAGGCTTGGCAGCAATGAGCAGCTGGACAAAGCCTGACTGGCAGCTGGAGCATCTTAGGATAGATGTCTGTGCAATCAGGTCTGACCAGCAAGTGTGTTTTTAGGCTGTTTTTTCTTTTGTTGGATTATGATCTTAATAGCTTGTTGGAATCCAGCATGTAGATCTGAGAATAGTGAAGTGGGGATAAGTGGGAATTTGTTTGGTTCAGGAATAGTTGGAGAGAGAAAACAGCAAGAAAAGCACCACCAAAGTCAGGACAAAGAACACATTTCTTAAACATGGACTTTCATGCCTTCAGCCTCTGAGCGCCTCTTTATCAGTGAGGACCTTTGTATGTGACACACATGTTAGTGTTTTCTGTATTGTCTGTGGTGCTTGCTAGGGTGTATATTATTTGCATATGTTTAATATCCTTGACTTTGAGAAAGGGGTATCTTTTTTGCTAATATTTTTGTTCATTCTTTGCAAGTTTTATGCATTTGTATAATATATTTGGATTCTATCCACCCACCATTGCCTCCATCTCTGCATGGGTGTGAGGCCATCCACTCACATGAACAACCTGCCGGTGGTCACACCCCCAAAAGATACTCTCCTTCCCTCAGCAGCCGCCAACTGCCAGGAGGTCTTCCACCAAAGATGGGGCCCCAAGGGTTCTTTATCAATGCTGGAATTTTGACTGGCTTGATCTGGTCTTGTCCGGGTAACCCCAGGTTTTGTGAGTTGATGTGTACAGCAGTCCTGCCATAACCAGAGTCAGAAGTTCACAGCTCTCTTCCCGCCTTGTCAGTTCCTTCATTCTTTCTGTTACCTCTTGCTTGGTGTTCCCTGAACTGCCTTGGTCAAGGCTGATAGAGATGATCCAAACTTAATTAAGCATTCATAGTTATTTATACTTCATACTTTGACCAGTTTTGCATTTCTGGTTAATTACTCATTGCAGAAGCTTCTCTGACCAAAGTTGAGAGCAACACAAGTCTATGGGTCTAAACATAAATATTGAGAAGGCAGTCTGACAGAATGACATTGAGCAAAACAAAAATAAGAGTTCCCCTCTTGTATGTATCTTCCCAGGCTTCGTACATAATCCTAAAGTGGTTGGTTCCCTTCATGTCTTAGAGTTTTATTTCTGTGAAGAGACACCGTGACCAAGGCAACTCTTATAAAGACAAACATTTAATTGGGGCTTGCTTACAGGTTCAGAGGTTTAGTCCATTATCATCATGGCAAGAAGTATGGCAGTGTACAGGCAGACATGGTGCTGGAGGAGCTGAGAGTTCTACATCTTGATCTGAAGGCAGCCAGGAGACTGGGTGTAGCTTGAGCATTTAAGTCCTCAAAGCCCACCTCCACAGTGACATACCTCCTCTAATATGGCCACACTCTAATGAGGCCACACCTCATTGTCACTCCCTAGGGCTAAGCATTCAAACACATGAATCTCTGGGGGCCATTTCTATTCAAACCACCACACCTCATAACTGCCACGCCACCATTATACCAGTGGATGTATCTTGCCAGGCAGGTTTGTACTGCAGCATGTAGGTTCCACCACTAAGGGAGGTCATGGTCTCTTTTCCCCCAGCATCCTACATGCCTTCTTCTGGTACTATGTAAGGTAGCCAGCAGGGAGGAAATGTCCTGGTCAGTCAAAGTTTATTTCTTTATGTCCTGCAAATAAGTCCTGTAAAAAGGGATTTTATATGTTTTCTCCAAGGGCCTGGTACAGTGCTTCTCCCTGCTGACTGCTCAATAAATATTGATATACTTAGAGGTGAAAATTTTTCCTATCAGAATATGAAGGCAATATTCAAGAAGATAGATAAAATTGGTGAGGTGTATCTATAGCAGAATGTCAGTTGTATGAAGGGCAGGGTCAAGTTTACATATGTCCTAGACTGCATTAAAGTAGTTCAAATCTGTGGCAAAGTAGAACTCAAGCGTTCCATATAAATTCCATCACCATTTTCAGTTGAAAGCAGCAGGAGATGTTTTTGCACAATTTAACGTATGAACTTGGTAGCTCTTGACTGAGAGTTACAAAGCTCTTCATTTGAAACCCACATTTCTCTCTACCTTTTCTTTCCTGTTTTCTACTTCAGAGCATAGGAGTCCATCAGTGATGTGCTGGGGCATTCTGTTCAAGGCAGCTGTGCTCACAGCTTATCTAACGATGGAAATTGCTATATGATGCCACCAAATTGTGACTTATTTGTTTGTTTGTTGAGACAGGATGAATTAGACTTATTCAATAAACTATTCTGTTTATTACTAATTTTTTAAAATGTGACTATCTCATGATGTGTATTCTGAAATTCCTTCCCAAGGAAGACATAAGGAGTGTTTACCCCTCCTCTCAAGGTCTCCATGACTAACCGAAGCAAGATTCTACCTAGGGAACCAACCAGATTATTTTGCTTACATAGGTGAGGGGTCACCTATGGTGTGGGTGCTTCTCTTGCAAAAAGTTGGCACCAGAAAGTCTTTACCCATCTGGGATGATGGGCTTCCCCTAAGTCAGAGTTACATACAAACAGGTGTCAGGGAGCAGCTGAAACCAGATGAGGGTCTTATGACCCCTCACCCTCATGACAAGCTCAGCTAGGATGGTCCTTTTGTAAGGGGGGGGGCTTGTTGGATCAGGGTTGTGCACTGAATATCTGAAGTGGAAGATGGGTGCTTACTCAAGGATTATGTGTTCCAAACAAGGAGGTGGGTTTGTTGGCCAATTGCTGGCTCCTGTTGTAAGGATTATCTGGAGTTAAGAAGAGGATGCCAGAATCTCTGGAAATGTCACTCTTATTCCTTTTAAAGTCCATAAATGTCAGTGCAGAAACACAACCTTTGAGATTGTTTCCATCTGAATATTTCAGGGTCCAAGTCAGAGACAGAGAAATCAAAGTTAACATCTTTGACATGGCTGGACATCCCTTCTTCTTTGAGGTAAGAAAGTCTTTTCAGAAAACTCAAGTCCACCAGCAAACAAAAGCAAACAAGCTGGGCAGTGGTAGGTGAGCGCTGTTATCCCAGTGCTTAGGATGTGGGGGCGGGGGCGGGGGGGCGGGGGGGGCGAGAGTTCTGGCCAGCCTGGGCTACAGAGGAACCCTGTCTCAAAAAACTAAACTGAACCAACGAACGACGAATGAACTGAACTAAACTAAACTCCATTAAAAAACAAAAAAACCTGGACAATGGTGATGCTCAGCTTTAAGGTGGATCTCAGTGAGCCACCTGATCTACAAGGTAAGTTCCAGGACAGCCTGGGCTAACAAAAACAGTCTCAAAAACAACAAACAAACAAAAACCCAGCAAAATAAATAACAACAACAAAAGGAAAACAAAGAAAACTGAAGTCCAATATTGACATTGGAGACAGTGGAGAGTTAATTCAAATGACCAGGATTCAGATGACCTGTAAAGCTTAGCTCTTGTTGGTGGCTTGCCTCTGAGCCTGGAGTTAGTGAGATATTCCTTGATCACTCACACTTTCCTGGAATAGGAATGGAAACCTTCATGCCTAATGTTTCAAATATTTGAATGTGTTGGCCTTTTACCTCATGCCTCAGCCCCGTCAATGATCACAGTCCTGCATGGCTGTAGCAGCTCAGCAAGGTCACTGTTTCACAGCAGGGTCTAGTCACTTGCCAGCCATGCTGCCTCCCAGGAAGAAGCTGAAGCAGCCCAGTCCCCCCATGAGCACACACTGCCGTTGGCTGGCTTGGCAACTTCACGTTTGTCCTTACTGTTGTTACTTCCTTCTTCCTGTTTGCCCTGGTGTTATTTGGCCCTTTGTTCTGGGTTCTTGATGTAGAGCCTGAGTTATCAATTGCAGACTCTTCTGTGTGGCCAGTGCTGTGGATTCTCTCCTCAGCATTGCCTCGTGTGTCTGCAAACACTGGCATGATGTCTTCATTTACACTCAGTTCAGTGGATTGGGGGAGGGGCCGTGTTTGCTGTTTGTGCTTTGCACTGCTGCTTCTTGAATCTGTAAGCTGTGGCCCTTAGCACTTTTAGACATTCCAGCCAGTCTCTCTTTTGAGGCAGGATTGGCTGTGTTGCTCAGGCTAGCCTCAATCCTCCTGTCTCAGACTCCCACCTTGCTGGGGCTGCAGCCGCCATGCTGCCTGTTCTTCTGAGTCATCACTTAGTCCAGTAGGTCCATTCATCCATAGTCCTGGGTCCCAGTCCTTCCTCACGTCTCCCCCACCCCAAGCATACACACACACACACACACACACACACACACACACACTCAGATTGGGTGATCTTTTGCTGTTACATTGCTTTTTAAAAATTACGTTATTTATTTATGTGTATATGTGTGGGCACATGTATGCCATGGTGTGTGTGTGTGTGTGTGTGTAGGTTAGCTTTTAGGAGTTGGTTCTCTCCTTCCACCATGTGGTTTGGGAATTGGACAGAGGTCATCAAGCTTGGCAGTAACTGCTACATGGCTGGCTGTAAGGTCTCCACAGTGGTCTCTGTGACCACCACAGGCAGCAGAGCAAGTCTGCAGGAGCTCAGTTCAGCGTGACTTAGTAGCCAGTGTTCGAACTCAGGGAGTCTGACCCTGAATTGTTTATTTTAGGCATATTCAAGCACAACACAATTGGTTAAAAAAAAAAAAAAAACTTTTCTAGTGATAAATAACTCAATCCTGCGTGCACAATAAAGCACAGAATGAGCTGAGTGAAGAGTGGATGTGACTACATCAAAATCCTTTGTAAAGTACATGTGACGTCATCCATAAAGGTGAGTTCTGTAGACTGAGAACAAGCTCACAGTACAGGGCTGGGGGAAGGTCCTGTGGGGTCTTGGCTACACAGATACTACAGAGGTCACTGGTTAACAGGTCCACTCCCAGCCTTCTGAGTGGATGACAGGCTATGCATCCCCTCCTTTAGAGGTGCAACCCTGTGTCTGTATCATTTCAGATCCTTAGTGCTTACCTGTGAGCCCAGGCCTCTGCCTCCTCCAGCCGGTCCCTCAGTCACTATGCCTCCTCCAGCCGGTCCCTCAGTCACTGATTTTTCTCCTGTCTCCTCCATTCAGCTGTTGACCTCAATCACTAAGCTTTTTATTTTCACAATCATATTTCACTTCTAAAGTTTCCTCAGTCTTGACTAGGGCAGGAGATACCCGCCCCCATAGGTGTTTAGCTGAGTAGTTATTGCCTGAAGCTTTTTGTTTGCTAGCTTCCTCTTTACTGTATCCTGGATTGGTGAGACTCGGCTTTCCACAGGGCTTTTGTCTGTGCCTCATGGCATTCTCTAGACACTTAGAGAGACTTCTCTTCCAGGTCTTGGCAAAAGAATCCCCAGAACTCACTAGCACGCCGATCCCTCTGGTCCCGAGGACCTTACTCATCTGCCTTAGTCTCTCTATCCTTCAGAGGTTTTAGAATTCATACTTTATATATAATGTTCAGGATTTTTACCTTTCTTAGCAAACAGTACAGGAATGTGTGGCTGCTCCCATCTTTCTAGAGATGGGACCTTTTAATGGTTGTATACTTTTCTACCTTGCGAATAACACTAGGATATAAAGGGCAAAGAACTCCCCTCGGTATGTAAAGCTTATGCCAGGAGTAATCCGTTTCCCAAGCGGAGCCCATGGTCAGTGAGAAAGGCACAGAGGCCTGGTTGATTTTTAAGTCTGACAGGTGTTCTGAATGTCAGAAATACTAATGCAGATCCTGGATTATGCAAAGGTCATCTCATTGGAAAGCTAAGAGATGCCGATGGCCAGTGGACTCTTAAACACAACGGTCATCTGCCAGTCGTGGCTAGCTGTATGTCAGGTTCAGTGCTAGACACTGGAAGCATGTCCCATGTCCTTGTGGAGTGAATGTATGTTAGAGAAGTATTCCTTAAGCCAATGGCAGAATGCTGGCTCATTTAATACCATGATTCAACGTCCCCCAGGGTCAGAAAGTTCTACTGAGGGACATGACATTCAAACTGAGAGGCCGAGGGTGTGCTAAGAATTATGCAGGGTGGAGTGTGGTAGTGTCTCGAGAACAGGGAGCCAAGTGACAGATTAGCAGCTTTGTGAGCTAACCCTGTCCAGAGCTGAAGCTGCCAGCCGGCAGCATCTCCTTGTGGCTGCCGTCCATTTGTCTTCAGCTGTTCTGGCCTTGCTCTTGCGGAGACAGCCTGGATCTTTGCAGGTGTCCCTGTTAGCTGGTGCTCACTGAGCTCTAATACGTCATTCTAGACTGACTGCCAAGTCTCTGCTCCCTGTTCTACATTTGACTCCTGTTAATGCAATCTAAAAATGCGTTAGGTGTTTTCAGGAGTTTGTGAAAATAGAAGTATTAATTAATAGAAACTTCTCAAAGTCACCTCTTCTGAAGTACCTTGTCACAGACATAGTCTGAGCTCTCTTCTTGTGTCCTGGAGTTGCTGTCTGTGGTTCAAACCTTCCTTTTTGACAAGATCAAAGCCACTTTCTAAACCCCAAACTCACCAAATGTGTCCTTGCTCAGCACATGTCGTGAACATCCATAGCCATCCCACAATCCCCAGCTTCCTCATTCCCTGATGCTGCTTCCACTATTACCAATCCCCTTGACAGGTTTCCCCAAGGGCAGTGGAGCCTGTCATTCATTGAAGAACATGCAGTCTCCATTAGATGCCCTCGTGGGAACTTTCTGAGACCTCTGTAGTTTTACATTAGAAGCTGCCTCAGCCTTTGCTAGCTGTACATTGCCCTTCCCTTAGCTTCCTAACTAAACTTGGAATGTGGTGAGTCTCCTGCCAGCGATCAGAAGCTGTTTTGGAAGACTAGGGTAATGGAGCTGTAGGCATCAACTGAGGCATGTGTTTTGACCTTTTCATTTTGCAGGTAAGGAAACTAAGGTGGGTGATAAAACAACTTACCCAAGACCATGTAGGTAGCTAGTTGCCAAGCTTAGACCTGAATTTGAGTACCTTGCAATAGCTGTTGAGCTTGCTTTAATCTACCACCGCTTGTGTGCTCTCTCTCTCTCCTCTCTCTCTTCTCTCTCTCTCTCTCTCTCTCTCTCTTTCTCCCCTCTCTCTGGAGACATGACCTGCAGTGAAACCTTAGTGTGCTAGCTGGAGGTGCTGCCAGCTGTGAAAATGGCAGCAAGGGACAGGAGTGTGCTACAAGTGCAAACAGCAGCAAGCATGATGGTGCGTGTGGCAATCCTAATACTCGGATGTGGAGTCAGGAGGATCAGGCGTGCAAGTCCTCATCAGCTAAATGGAGTCTTTGAGGCCAGCCTGGGCTAGGAGAGACCCTATCTCCAAAACAAACAAAAGCAAAAATAGTGGAGATGGGGGTGGGGTGTGTGAGGTGAGGTGGGAGGAGAGGAGAAAAGGAATAGAGACCAGTGTAGCCGCTGTGGTGGTTTGGAGGCCCAAGAGTTTACAGGCTGTTCTATTCTGCAAGGTTAGGTGGTGAGAAATGAGACAGGAGAAACCACATACAAAATATAAGATTATACTTGAAAGATTAAAGACAAGAACTCCAAATGGGAGCTGGGGAGATGGCTCAGCAGTTAAAGGGCATTTGCTGCCCTTGCAGCAGGCCAAGTTTGAGTTTCAGCCCATGTTAGGCGACTCACAACCTCCTGTCAGTCTAGCTCCAGAGAATCCAGATCCAACATCCTCTTCTGACCTCCGTGGCCACACACACCTTTGTGTGCATAGTCTCTCTCTCTCTCTCTCTCATCACCACACACCCACACACCTCACACACACACACACACACACACACACACACAGAGAGGAGAGAGAGAGAGAGAGAGAGAGAGAGAGAGAGAAATAAATAAAAATTTAAACTCTGGCACACACCTTTAATGTAGCCAGGCTGGCCTCAAACTCACTCACTCTGCAATCTAAGCTTGCCATAAACTCACAATCCCTTCCTCAGCCTCCTGAATGCTGCTGTAGCAGACATTGCCACCATCCCCTGCTTCTTTACTTCTGAATGCTTAGCTAGAGTGAGTCTGAGTGCATTGGGGACCTTGTGAAAAGAACATAAAGCTATGTTCTCTGTCAAGGTTCCCACCAGAATTCCCGCCCACCCAGCTTCTCACTGCCTCTACCTGAGTTCACCCTGCACTTCCTGTCAACTCTTCTGAGAGGTGCAGCTATGTGCCAGAGGTGAATTGCCATTTCTGATGAATGATCTCAGGACAGTCAGACAGAATGTGAAGAACGGAGAAGAGGCTGCGTGTGTCGTTGCCAGGTGCCGTGCTAAGTGTGTTGCCTTCATGATCTCCCCTAGTTCAGTCATTGTACAATCTCCTTTGAAAGATGAGTAAGTGCGTGAAGGTCATGTGATCAGGCCAAGGTCACACAGAGGTCACACACTTCTGGTCAGTGTGAACCTAGAGCTACCTGCCTCCTCAGCTGTGCTCCTTGCCACCTGAGTGCACTGGGCTCTGAGGTTGGGGCCTAAAGACGGATGCTCATCCCTGGGGTAGTCTGGGAAGCCCTGCCTCGGGGGCAGTGTGTATGGTGGCAGCTGTCGCCCAGGATGGTGTCATTCTGCTTGAAATTCCTTTTGAGTGTTCACTTACCTTCCTGAGACGGTCTTTACGTGACTGTTCTAAGTCTACCTACGTACAGTTGGAGAGAGCTGCCTCTGAGGAGCCAAGCCCTTGTTTCCTGCTAAACATTCTCCTGACCTACAGATAGATTTGTTTCATTTTGATTTTATATAAAGTCCTCTCAAAGCCAGTAAATACTGAGATACATGATACTGAGACACTGGATAATGAGTACTCCAAATATGAAAGTTTGTTAATTAATGACTGTGAGGTGCATTCTTTTTTTTTTGGCTTTTCGAGACAGGGTTTCTCTTGTGTAGCCTTTGCTGTCCTGGAGCTCACTCTGTAGACCAGGCTGGCCTCAACTCAGAAGTCCGCCTTCTCTGCTCCAAGTGCTGAGATTAAAGGTGTGCGCCACCACCGCCCCACTGTAAAGTGCATTCCTATAAAGATCACAGCACCAACACCTCGTGCCTCTGTTCTTCCATCCGCAGGTCCGAAATGAGTTTTACAAGGACACACAAGGTGTGATACTGGTCTATGACGTTGGGCAGAAGGACTCATTTGATGCCCTTGATTCATGGCTGGCAGAGATGAAGCAGGAGCTTGGGCCTCAGGGAACATGGACAGCGTTGTCTTTGTTGTGTGTGCCAACAAGGTAACTGCTCCGAATGGGTGTGCCTGCACGGTTGTGATTGAGGACATGAAAAGGAAAGAGCTGGGTATGTGATTTCATATGAAATCTCAGGACTCAGGAGCCAAAAGCAGGAGGCCTCTGAGTTTGAGGCTAACCTGAGCTATGTAGAGAGTTCCAGGCCAGCATGGGCTGTTTAGTGAGACCCTGTCTTCAGTCGTCAAACATGGACACACACATGCACAATGGGGGCATGTTATTTTTTAACATAGAAATCAGTAGTCTTAGCCAGTTAGTGGTGGCTCCCAGCATTTGGGAGGCAGAGCCAGGATTTCTGAGTTCAAGGCCAGCCTGGTCTACAGAGTGAGTTCCAGGATAGCCTGGGCTACATAATGAGACCCATCTCAAGAAAAAAAAAAAGTAGCTTTTGAAAACGTGTCTCAGAGACAAAAAACACAAAACTTGGTCTAACTGGATTTTTGTTCATTTTTTCCCTTGGGTTCCAGCTTGAGGAAACAGTCTAGGGACTACACAGGAAAAGCCTAATATTTGTAGTTTGACCTGGTAGGAGGGGTTGTTCATGGCAGACAGCAGAAGATGGCCTCTTGGGTAGGACAGGTAATGACGCAACGTTCACGAAGTGCCCAGCAGTGGCTTTCCATGGGAGGAAGTGGGAAGTGTGATCTAAAGTAGACGGAGAATCTGTCGTTGGGCTTTGTTGTTTGGTCCCGTTTAGCCTGATAGTTTCGTACATAGCTCTGAGGCTCAAAATAAAGACTTCACTGGGCCTGGTGTAGTGGGGCAAGGTGGATGCTCTCCCTGTTCTGTCCTGACTTTATTTCAGATTGACTGTTCCAAACACCGCTGCATCGATGAAAGTGAGGGGCGGCTCTGGGCTGAAAGCAAAGGGTTCCTGTATTTTGAAACATCAGCACAAACTGGAGAGGGAATCAACGAGATGTTCCAGGTAACCAGACATTCCGTTCCAGGATTTGTGTCAAAGCCAGCCGGGGCAGGTCATAGTTAAGATTCTGAGAAGCAAAACAGTAATGGGACTTTGCCAAAGAAGGGGTGGGATGGAGGGAGGGAGGGAGTCTGATTGATGTGTTGTAGGACAGATCTGGCTTATCATCTCAGTCCCCTGGTGTCTCAGTACTGTTTTCATTGCTGTCAGAAAACACCTGACCAGAGCAACTTAAGGAAGGCAAGGGTTTGTTTTAGATACAGTTGAAGGGAACAGGCCACTGTGGCAGGGAAGCTACTGTGACAGAAGGTTGAAGCAGACACTTGGGAAGCAGAGAAAGGTGAACGCTGGCTGGAGCTCTGCCTGCTTTCTGTTCAGTCCAGGACTCTAGCCATGGATGGTGCTGTCATAGTTAGTCATCCTAACTTCCAAGCCCAATGTAGCAAAGCCCTCAGACGTTCCCCAGTGATTCTAAATCCCATCAAGTAGACACTCACAATGAACTTTCATGCCTGAGGAAATTGTTCAACATGCTTCAGACCTCTCAAAGCCTCAAGTTGCCATTGGAGCCTACGGATGTCTTACTTTTATTTTGTTTGAGACAGGGTCTTACTATGTTGCCTTGGCTGTCCTAGAACTTGCTATATAAACTAGGCTGGCCTCAAACTCAAAAGGTTTACCTGCTTCTGTCTCCTGAGTGCTGAGCTCAAAAGTATGTGCCACCATGTCTGACTAAACCCTTGAAATTTGTGTCTTGAAGAAACAGTCTCAGTGTTTGTGGTGGTCAACAGGGTTAGCAAGTTACTGTGCTTCACTGAGGTGAAGATCTCTCTTCAAAACCATCTTTGGATAATGGTGTTACATTCATATGAAGCCTTATTGTGACAAAATTGACTTGCCGCACACAGGTTATCTGACCCTGTACCCACAGAGCAGCTCCCAGCTCAGTTTAGAGACTAGGAGACCATCATTGCAGAATCTAGCTGGTCACACATAAAAATCCAAAAGGCAGGAGAAGGATGCGCTCACATGGCAGTCTGAATAGATGACCATTTCTTGTTGTTCTGTGTGTGTGTGCATATGTGTGTACATTCTGTGTACAGGTAGTACTCTCTGGTGTAGAGATAGAAGTCAGGTGTCTCTCTTGCTCTCCACCTTTTGAGCCAGGGGTCTCTTAGTGGACTGGAGCTCACTAGCTGTCTAGACTGGCATCGAAAGAGTCACCAGGATCCACCTGTCTGCTACTTCCCCACCTTAGAGCTGCAGCTGTGGGCACTGACCCTGCTCCTGGCTCTGTAGCACCAGATTCAGTTTTTTAAAACCATTAATTTTGAATGATTTTTAGGAAAGGAAGCTACTTAAAACAGTAAGTAATAAAGTCAGGGTCTGCTTAGAGGTCCATTTAGAAGGTGTCTTTGTTAGGGTTTCTATTGCTGCGATGAAACACCGTGACCAAAAAGCAACCTGGGGAGGAAAGGGTTTATTTGACTTAACTTAGGACAGGAACTCATGCAGGGCAGGAACCTGGAAGCAGGAGCTGATGCAGAGGCCATGGTGGGGCGCTGTTTACTTGCTTGCTTAAACTGTTTTCCTTTGGCTTTTGGTGTGTGTGTGTATGGTGTATGTATGCACCTGCGAGTAAGTGTACATATGTCGATGCCAGAGGACAGTTTTGAGGTCATTCCTTAGGTGCTACTCCTTGTTTTTTTTTTGAGATAGGGTCTGTTACTGGCCTGGGGCTCATGAATTCACCTAGGCTGACTGGCCAGCAAGCCCTGGATACCACTGTCTCTGATTCCTTAGTGCTGGGTTACAAGCACACATTACTGTCTTTAAAAAGGGGATTCAGCTGAGGGCCTATTTGCTTGTGCAGTAGGTCCTACCAACTAAGCCACTCCCCAGCCTATTTTAGAAAAGATTTTTATTTTTTTATTTTATATATATGAGCATTCACCTGTCTGTATGTGTACCATGTGCTTGCCTGTACCCACAGTGTCCAGAAGAGGGTGTTGGATAACCTGGAGCTGGAGTTTCAGGCTGTTGTGAGCCACCATGTGGGTGCTGGGAACTGAACTCAGGTCCTCTCAAGAGCAGTAAGTGCTTTTAATGCTAAGCCATCTCTCCAGCACCCAAATAAAGTAGTTTTTAAAGATATATTTTCTTTATCTTCTTTCAGTATTTCTGAAAAATAGCTAGTTGTTTTGAAACCTATTAAGTCCAGCATTTGAGCCAGCTCAGGTTCATGTTTTCTTGCTTCTTTGTGTGGTAGTGATGTTCTGATTGAGTACTGCATCTGTGAAGGCAACATTGTAGAGACCTGCATATTTCTCTGTCCTTCTCAGAAGGACAATATGTTCTGCTTCTTGTTGCAGAACATATATTGCAATGAACTCGTGTAAGCTTGCATTTTTGCTTTAATGTCAGAGATCTGAAGGAAGCCCAAAGTGTTCCCTAAACCTTCTAATTTGGTAAGATTCAGCTTCCAAAGTCTGTCTTTCATCAATTGGGTTGGTTTTTGGCTTTGAGTTTAGTTAGGATGTGTGAAACTCCTGAGCCTCAGAGATTTCATGAGTGTTGATTAGGTGTTCTGGGAAGGCCAAGCAAGCTCACGTGTCTTGGACTAGTTTTTCCCCTAGGGGGAAAAGAATGGGTTGTATTCTTAGTTCCTGTCTGGTAAGCCTCAGGTGGCCTCAGTTTTCATATGAGCAACCTAGTTTTTAGCTAGAAATCCTCGAGGAAGCCCCACCTAGATGGGGTCCAGCTCCGCCCTGCACCTTCCTGCCCAGTGCCTTCTCTGCTGCTGTTGCCACTGTTATAGCCTCAAACTCTGATCTCTGCCTCTGTCTCTGCCTCTGCCTCCCTCTCTCAGTGGGACTCTGTGTCTATATGATCCAAATATGGCCTCCAGAAGAGAGTTAGTGGCATCTCAGTGATTTCTTGTTTGCTGTTGTCCACTGCCTGAAAGTAGCTGCCATGTGCACCTGTTCAGTTTAACTCAAGTTGAGTTCACCAGGAGCACACACACTACAGAGCTGCACATGGTGTGACACATCTGTCATTCTAGTACTTAAGAGGCAGAGACAGGAGGACCATGGGTTCAGCATCACCCTCTGCTGTGTAGCTAGTTCAGGGCCAGCCTAGGCAATGTGAGACCAGGGTCACAACCTCAAAAAACAAAACCAAAATAATTCAATATTGTTTGTAATGCCCAAAAGACTAGACAACTGACTAGTCCAGGAGTAGGAAATTAAGTAAGTTGTGGTATAGCCACATACTAAAATACTGAAGTCATGGGAAAGCAAAGGACCATAAATGGAGGAAGATTCCAAGAAGGAGCTAGGGATTGAACCCAGGTCCTTGCTCATGTTAAGCAATCACCCTACCACAGCCCAGGTCTCATTAAGTTACAGAAACTGGCCTTGAATCCCTGCTTTTCCTACCTTAGCCTCCCAAGTAGCCGGGATGACAGGCGTGCACTACCTGGCCTGGGCAAGATATACTATGAGGAAACTGCAAACTGCTAAGCATTGTGTTCATCCGAGATCCTTTGTGTAAATGTTTATGTATTTGTACATGAAATTTGCTGGTAACAGATGTTTCTGTGGGGATGCTAATGATGGTTATATCAGGGAGAAAGATTCAGGGTAGAAAAAGGTTTCATATTTCACTATTTGAGTTTTTCTGACAGTGTTAGTCTGTTACCAACTTCAAATGTGTTTCTTTGAGAATAGGATTATGAATCATTTTAATTTTTTAAATTAATAAATTTTAAGTTAGCTAATACTTTTTCTGCTTTAAAAATATGCAGTTGAGGGTTAGGGTTTAGCTCAGTGGTAGGGCACTTGCCTAGCAAGTGCCAGGCCCTGGGTTCTGCCCTCAGTGCCAGGATGGATTTATAGTTCCATGCTGGGAGAAAGCAGTCTTCCGGTATCTTTCAGCTGAAGTGTATTTCCTTCACTTGTGACTTTCAAGAGTTACTGAAGTGTGTGAAGGGAACTCCATTTCAGAGCATCATCTCTGGGTGTGTTTTCTTCCTGCAGACCTTTTACATGTCCATAGTGGACTTGTGTGAAAATGGCGGGAAGCGTCCTTCTGCGAACAGCAGTGCTAGTTTCACCAAAGAACAAGCAGACACCATTCGCAGAATCCGAAATAGTAAGGACAGCTGGGAGATGCTGGGAGTCAGACCTGGGGCCTCAAGGTAAGCAGTTTTAGGATGTGTAGATCTGGAAGATGATCTACACAATCTTTCTTCTGATTGGCTAGGATCTTGAAGATGTGTGGAAATAAGTTTCATAAGGACTCTGCCCCACTAACTTAACCCAGAGAAATGAAACAGAAGGCACCCTGCCCACTGAGGGAGCTGTGTCCTGCTCCTGCGGAAACACTTGAGGAAATGGCTTGCTTCACCTTCGACTATGTTGAGAAAGAATCTGACACAACCTAAGAAAACTTTACAAAAAATAATTTTTAACTCATAGAATTTTAGAAGAAGAAAGAGCTTTCAACTTGCTCCTATCTTCCTGGGGAACTGGAGTTCAGTGAAATGGGTGATCGTTGAGGTCCCAGGAGACAGCAGTGTGTCCTGACCCAGGAGCACTGTCTGCCCAGCTGCCTTCTCATGAACCTGCCTGTTTATCTGCCGTGATTGGATTATGTGTGGTTACCTGTTGTATATGATTGGGTTATATGTGGTTACCTGTTGTGTGTGTGATTGGGTTATGTGTGGTTACCTGTTATATGTGTGGTTACCTGTTGTGTGTGTGGTTACCTATTGTATTCAAAAGATTTATTTAGGAAGAGCTGGGCATAGTGACCCACACCTGTACTTCCAGTACTGAGGCGTCTGCAGGAGAGTACAAACTTGAGGCTAGTTTGAGCTAGTCAAATTCTTTCTCAAAAGGAAAAATAAAAAATAGGGATGGGGTATTTAGTTCAGTGGTAGAGAACTTACACACACAGCTCTGGGATCAGTCTCCAACACAGAAGGAAAAGGAAAACAGAATATTCTTCATTGTGCAAAAACAACTCATTACATGGTAACAGAATTGCTAATAATGCATGACTCATGTGTGACTGGTTGTGAGGGTTTCATTTTGTTTATTTTTGATGCTGTTGACTTTTTGGGGAGAGTTGGTTTTTATTTTTTGCTTGTTTGCGTGTTTGTTTTTTTAAAGCTCTGGCTGGGCTGGAACTCACTGTGTAGACCAGGCTGTCTCTAGCTCACAGAGGTCCCCTGACCTTTCTTTGCCTCTCAAGTGCTTTCGGGTCTCTTTTATCATACTATTCCCCACCCCCGGTGCTTCTCCCTTCAGCACCTTGACTGCCACAGTGGAAACACTTGACCTTGAAATTGTGTGTCAGCAGCAACTCTCTTCTTCTTCTTGGCCTCATGGCATATCTTCACACCCAGGGCAAAGAGGGGAGAACTGGGAAGGCTGTTGGGCCACCTGGACCTTCCCGTGTGCCAAGAGTGCTCACACTTGTGAAGGTACTCAGATGGGCTCATGTATGCAGCAAAAGTTTATTGGTGTCTTAATTTCCCTTTGGTTTCTCTGTAGTCTAATTCTGAATCTTCTGTGTCATTCATTTGCAAGTGATGTCGGCTTCACTATTAGGGAACCTCTTCACCTTCTTTCTTACTAATAGATTTTAACTAGTATGTATTGAAGAAAAAGAATTTTTTTTTGCTTTTTAGTGACTTCAGTTAATTAGAATCTACCAGAGCTTCCAGGGCCCCTGTGATTTGTTTCCATAACCCATATAAACACAGGTTTATCTTTGTCAACTGTGTCTTTCAAATGACATCGAGCATATTTGATTTGGAACAAATCCTTAGATTGGTAAATTTTGGAGAATTCTGGTTCTTCTTTGGAGCCAAATGTGATTACAGTTCTTCAACTTTAAAGAAACCTTACTGTCTGTAGGTAGCACTGATACATTGTTGACACCTTACTGTCTGTAGGTAGCACTGATACATTGTTGACACCTTACTGTCTGTAGGTAGCATTGATACATTGTTGACACCTTACTGTCTGTAGGTAGCATTGATACATTGTTGACACCTTACTGTCTGTAGGTAGCACTGATACATTGTTGACACCTTACTGTCTGTAGGTAGCACTGATACATTGTTGACACCTTACTGTCTGTAGGTAGCATGATACATTGTTGACACCCTACTGTCTATAGGTCTAGCACTGATACATTGTTGACACCTTATTGTCTGTAGCTATAGCACTGATTGTTGACACACACCTGCACCAGACTGGCTACTCTAGAATTTTCCCTTGATGGACTTTCCTATGCCTATAAACCTTGAAAGGTACTCAGTGAGAGGACTTCTTGGAGAAGGAAGGGACTCTGTACTTACCTCAAGGACACAGGGTCTTTGATAACTAATACCAAGAGTACACATATAAGGATGACTCAGTCGATAAAGTGCTTGCTGCACCAGCATGAGGACCTGAGTTTTAGACACCCAGCACCCACATAAAAGCCAGGCATGGCAGCATATGTCTATAATTCTAGTTTTGAGAGGGCAGAGACAAGTGAATCCCTGGAGCTCATTGACCAGCCAGTCTAGCCAAAGCAGCCATGTTGAGGCTTAACAGACCTTGTTTTAAGAAATAAATGAAAAGTGATAGAGGAATGCCCTGGGCTTTAAATGGGTGTGTATGTACACACACACACACAGAGACAGAGAGAGAAGAGACAGAGAGAGAGAGAGAGAGGAGAGAGAGAGAGAGAGAGAGAGAGCATTCACTACACATACACACCTGACAAAAGGTTGCATATTGCATATGTAGAATATAACATGCAAAGCTAGATCAAGGAAATCAGGACTCATTAGCAGCTGGAAAAGCTCTGGCTTCTTTGCCTAAAACACAGGAGTTACTGTTGTGACCCTAGACTAAGTCACACTCCAGATTGACATCAGACTTTCTCCATCCATCTCCAAGCTGCAAAGGACATATGAGAAGTCCTTCCAATAAAAACAATGGTGAAGGCACCTAACACAGCACCATGCCATGCTGACAGGATCACAGGGACCCTGGTGACAAAGGAATCCTGAGAAGTAAAACCATGTGGTGGGGACAGAACTCCACAGGAGCCTGGCACCTGAGGATGATGGAGAGTGGGGAGGGGGAGGGAGCCTGTCAGCTCTGGGCCTTCTCCAGCCAGGTCCTGCTACTCTGGACCATGGAGTTGTCTCAGCGTCTCCTCCCTTATCTTCTCTGGTTGTGTGTTGATTACTTCCGCTGCTTCCACTGGCTTTTGCCTCATGATGTGTAAGCTCTCTTGCCTTGGTTGTTCTCACAGATGCCTCCAGATGAACTTTTGCTCTCAGGCGTGGGTTGCTGTGGTCCTCACCCACCTGTCTCTTAACTTTGAGAAACAGGCCTCTCTACCATTTCCTTCCCCCGGTGCTCTGAATCCTCCACCCTGTTGAAGTAATTATTTAAATCGGCCACTGGTCAAGCCGACTATCTAAGCTGCAGCGACTCTGCCTAGCTCAGCTGCCATGTTCCACAGCCAGAGGCCATGTGCATGCTGCAGCTAGAAACAGCCAGCCAGAAACACCAGCCCTGCTACCCATGAGACACCAGCATGGGAGATGGCTCTGCCAATCTTCCACACTGTCTCCGAAAGGCTAGGCATTGCCCCAGACCATCCTGCCAACCCACGTGGGCTCAGTACAAATGAGACTCTAATGCTTAGATTATCCAAAGGCTTATATATTTGGTAATGATCAATATCAAGATGCCCACTCAATCAGAAGTGTAATCCAATACCCAACCTAGATATACCAACTACCTTTGACTGAGGGAGACACGTGAACATCCGCCTCCATGTTCCCATTCTCTCTCTCTCTCTCTCTCTCTCTCTCTCTCTCTCTCTCTCATTCCTCTCTCTTCTAGCTTCTCCTCTTCCTCTCCTTACTCCTCCCACCTTAGCTCCTCTTACACCACCCCATGCTCTGTGCCCCCTAAGTGTCTAGAGATGCCTAGCTGCAGCTGATCCTTCTTTGACTGTTTTCTCACTCACAGTGTATTTTTCTACTTGTGTGTGACCTGTTGTTTGTTTGTCACTTTCTATTCTTCTAGTCCTACCTTTGAGAAAAGGAGGTAATTCCATGGGAGATGTGTAGTGTGTCCAGATAACTGGGATACAGGATTTGGGGCCAACCTGGTTATTGACAGAACTTGTCTGGTCTTTCCAGAGAGGAAGTCAATAAGGCCTACCGGAAGCTGGCTGTGTTGCTTCACCCAGACAAGTGCGTAGCTCCTGGCAGTGAAGATGCCTTCAAAGCAGTTGTGAATGCCCGGACAGCCCTCCTGAAAAACATCAAGTAGAGGCTGAGGAAACTACAGGCGAGCTCAAGTGTAAACAGACTCCCCTTGAGGTGAAATTAACCAACATGGAGTTTTCCTTCACATATGCTCACTGTTCTGTTCCCTCGTGTGTAAGTTAATAGTATGGGTGCCTGTTACCGTGTTGTGGCCATTTCTCAGTGAGATGACTGCCTTTGTGTGAGAGATAGCCCCACATCTCTTATGCACTTCATTTCTTATTGCCAGATAACTGTTTGTCATTGTATCGTCACTTACGCATTCACCTGTGAAAGTCCATGGCTGTGACTCACCTGAGCTTCCTCCCTCCAGCCCACCATCCATCTATCTGCCCACCATCAGAGAAGGGAATAACACTAGGAAGAGAAGGATGGGACCAAGCAGTGGGCACCCAGCCCCTGGGAGCCTTTCGTCCCGCCGAGCAGCTTCTTGGTTAGTACTTTTTCCATTAGCCTATAGTTAGTAGCCAGGCATGGTGACTTGTGCCTGCAATTCCAGCACTCAGGAGAATAAGGCAGGAGGATTATGAGTTTGAGGGCAGTCTGGATTGGATTACTTGGCAAGACTTTCAAAGAAAAACAAGCACCTTGTAGAAGAATGTGATGTGAGCTGACAGTTTTTCTGTCTACCTGCCCTTCTCAGAGACTGACTCCATTCTTTCTCCAGCCACCAGGGGGAGACAAGCCAGTGCTAAGAGAGGCAGGCAGTGGAGAACCTGAAGCTCATCCTGGATCCCAGGTCTTTGCTTGCCCTAGAAATACTTGCTAGTAGCAAGCAGCAAGGGATGCTGTGTCCCTGGGAATGAGGGGCCAGAAGCCAGAACAGAGGCTCTTTGAGGGTGCATTGTAGATTACTCGGGAGTGTGCACTCAGTCACACCATACAGACGGAAAGGCCAGCTTGGGCCTTTCCTGAGCTCAGGCATGTTGGGCACTAGGAGGGGCCCTGCCTAAGACTTGTCCCTGCTTCAGTCCTCACCACAGTGTCGAGAGAGGCAGGCGGGCTCTCTTCCACAGGCCAGTCTCTTTCTTCTGCACCCGTGCTAATCTGCTTCTCCTCTCACCCCACTCTTGTTACATCCCATATCTGCCATTGCTGTTCTTCTTGAATCCCTAGCATTGCCCCGGTCTCCGCTGACTTGAAATAAGTAGGACCCATGTGGGGCACAGTGGGATATCTTGGGCATGTGTGGGAAAGAATCCCTACAGTTTCTGCTTAGACTGCAGATATCTGAACAGTATTTCTAAACTACAAGTCTGAAAACTCATTCTGCATAGAGAAACCTTCCTCATGCTGCTGTCCCTGCCTGGTCACAGGACCGGACAAGGCTGATGGAGCTGATGGAGCACAGGACTCATGACAGCCTGAGGAGGACAGGCTCGTGCTTGACTCCTGTCATCCCTCTGAACTGTGGTACTCTTATTTTGAGCTGCAGCCTCCTGTGCTACCTGGAACTTGAAGGATGACTTTTAAATACCTATCCCATAATGGTTGCAAGATAACATCTCTCTTACCTAAGAAGACAAGCTCTTGTCTTACCGTCTAAACCTTTGCAGGCTTCTGGGTTTTCCCTTTCTCTTGAGCAGTCTCACTTTGCAATGGCTGTGCTCAGTGCTCTGAGCTTTAAAATGTTGTTTTAATGAACTCAGATCTGTATGAAAAGATAAAGAGATCTGGTATACGGCTTTATGGCTTTTCTGGCCCTTGAATGATTCTGAGGTGATTGAACTCCACTTCAAAGTCCTTGTGAGCTTCATTTCTGCCTGCGGCTTCCCTCATGCCTAACTATCCGATTATCTACTGCTCTTGGAACAGAAAGTGGGAGTCATGAGGATAAGCGATTGTGCGTGGTGCTGTCAGCCCGAGTGTGCGGCCCAGTCTTTGCCTCATTCAACAACATGGGCAGATGAACAGTTACAGCAGGATACTTCAGTGTCCTATTCGGATCCCTCAGGTGACTTGCTGAAATGTAGTCTGGGCTTGATTCTTAGATCTTGAGACTCTGTTTCTGACACCTTAGTTACTAATATCTAGGGTGGCTGAGTAGTATTTATTTATTTAATAGTAATAAAATGAAAAAATGAAGCCTCAGGGTCCCAGAATTTTTCTGATTTCTATAATCCATCAGCAGAGCATTAAGAAACAACAAAGCATGCCTCAGAATGAAAAGTATTTTGAATCCTGGCTTCATGATCCAGTACAGACTTCTGCATTCATTTAAATTCTTGGTGCAGGTGTGCGCTTTGTCCTTTGACATTTTTAAAACTGTTTGCACAGTTAAGATCTTAGAGCATCACAAGAGTCGCAACTCAGTCATTTCAGTGGCTGAAAATTTTTTATAAAGAACCTTGTTTCCCCCAAAAAAGAGATAAAATATTTGAACAACTGTTATTAAGAAAAAAAAAAAAAAAAGCTGTGCCCTTCTCCATCTGAGTCACCAACCAGTGTCACCTTTTCACCTTGTTGGAAGTCCTTGGAGGCATTTCAGAGTTAGTTTCCAGCCTTCGCAAGCACTTTAGAGCATCCTTCCCATGGTGTCTGTGTTCTCTTCCTGTGCCTCCTTGGGAACTGCTAGTCTTCACTCTCAGTATCTTACTTAAGCACTGCCACTTTATTTCTCCATTTAAATGTGTCTGTGGCTTTACCAGCCTGTTAACTTATGAGTCCAGATGTTGAGGATAAGATTGCTGTCCTTCTACACACTGTACACCATTCTTTAAGGCTTATATTTACCTCAGGAAACTTATTCTAGTATCTTCTCACTGATTAAAATCTCAAGTGATAAATACTTCTTCATACCTAATTCTGTCTTAGTTCATTGAGCCATAGGTCAGGCAGCTAGATGGTCAGTGAGCCATAGGTCAGGTAGCTAAATGGCTGAAAGCTCGTCAGAGTTGAACAAGGAGCTCCCGCCAGCACTGAGTCAGGGACACATGGCAGGAGGACAGAGGGATTACCATCTGAAGCTAGGAAGCAAGGAGCTGGCATGGTGCCTCTGGCAATGACAGTGTCCCCTTCCGGGTCAGCTTATAGGTTCTGGAAGGGTAAGTCTCTCATGCAGCCACCCATGGAGCTAAGTCCCCAGCGTTTTTGTAAAACTTTCAAAGATGAATTTAGTTGCAAAATTGAGCTAAGCAATTTCCACTGCAGGCTTTTCAAGCCAAGAGCTGTCCATCCTTCTCATCCTGGGACTGAGCAGTTTTAGACATGGTTAGTGCCCCTTGGACATCGATTGCTCCATTAGCTGTCCCGGGGAGGATGAAGGGGTTTACTTGTGGTATGGCCAGGCAGTGGGTCTGAGTCTTAACACACGGTTCAGTGCTGGGCCCTTGGAGAAAGCACTGTCACTGAGACTTGGACAGTTTGGGTTAGCTCCCTGCACCGTCGCTTCCTGCACGTTCTTCCCCTGACTGTGAATGCTCTCACAAGGTAACTACGTACTTGCTCTCTGTTGAAATCACTGAGAGTGTTAAAGCTACCCGTTGTTTATGTCTTGTAGACAGAGTGTCACATGTATCTAAGTTGTGTATTTTTATAGAGTAAAGTCAAATCGCAAACACTGGTCTGTTGGCTGCATTGATTTGTTGAGACCCTGATCTTTGGTGTGAAACTAGACTAAACAAGAATCCAGTTCCTAGTCAACCGTGATCTTCATTCTGCAAGACATGTTCCTCACCATAATCCAGCACTTGGGAGGCTGAGGCAAAAAGATCATGAGTTTGAAGCCAACGCAGGTCACAAAGAGAGACCCTGCCACAAAAAAAAAAACACAAGCTAGGTGTAGTGTTGAATGCCTGTAGTCTACCCTTCCACTCAGAACAAGAAGATCAGGAGATTCCTGGTCTGCGTAGCCAGCTACCAGGAATATGGGCTAACCAGGCTATAGAGTGAGACCCTGCCTCAAAAAACAAAGCAAAGAGAAACAAAGGAGGACCTCTTAGTTAAGACTCCAATGGGAAAAATGCAGAGAATTGCATTTGTTGGTCCCTTAGGCCAGTCTGACGTGATTAAATGTGGTTTTGTAGCTCACTGAAACCACTGTTAACTCATTCTGAAGTAACTCAGAGCAGCTAAAGTGTAGCTCAGTGGGAAAGTATGTGTGCTTAGTGTAGCTGGTGCTCTGGGTTTGATGTCCAGCAACACCCCACTCCCCCCAAAAAGTAGTGCTGATTGACTAACGTAGTTAATTCAGTTAACCAACCCTTAAGCTAAAGGATTGCATCATTGCGGAGTTTGAGGACCTGTAGGACCAATGCACAGGAAGCAGCCTGTCTCTGAAGGCTGCAAATCAGAATTTTGCCTTTTCATTCTCATGTAGACCCTGGTCTGCCTAGCACTCCAAGAACCCAGAAAATGGTCTGCTTTACTCTTGCTCTAATTGCACATCTTGCAGACATGTTCCAAGTGTCTCAGTTCTCACTGGGCCCATCTGTCCTCCCTGGACACAGAGGTAAGTCCAGGGGACAGGTATGTAACCAACCGCAGCTCAGCCCATCAGCAGGCTATATTACTACCCACCGTGGTGTGTGTGTGTGTTTATGTGTGCATGGCACACATGAGTATGAGCACATGTATGTTGAAGCTAGAGATCACTGCCAGGCATCCCCCTTGATGACTTTATTCTATGAGGTGGGGTTTCTCACTGACCCTGGAGCTCACTGAGGAGGCTGCGCTGGCTGGCCAGCAAGCTGTAGGGTTTCCTGTGTCCCCAGCACTCCGACTACACACATGTACTACCATGCCTGCCTCTAGCTTTTGTTTTAATGTGGATTCTGGGGATTGAACTCAGCTTTCATGGCAAACACATGTGTCCTCAGCTCTGCTGCCTGCGTTGAACAGAGAGAAACTGACTCAGGTCGATCTTCCCAAGGTTCTGCAGAAAGCCATTCAAACCAAAGGCTGCTCAGTGTTAGAATTCACACTCTAGCCAGGCAGTGGTGGAGCTCGACTTTAATCCCAGCACCTGTGGAAAACAGAGGCCAGTAGACTTTATGAGTTGGAGGTCAGCCTGATCTACAGAGTGTTCCGGGACAGCTGAGGCTACACAGAGAATCTCTGCCTTGAAAAACAAAAGCAACAAACAAACAAAGAACTCACCCTTTAAATCTACAGCTATAGATGCCTCAATTTACAAGGTTATATTCTGATCTTTAAAAATACCTTAAGTTGGGGCTGGAGAGATGGCTCAGTGGTTAAGAGCACTGACTGCTCTTCCAGAGGCCCTGAGTTCAATTCCCAGCAACCACATGGTGGCTCACAACCATCTGTAGTGGGATCTGATGCCCTCTTCTGTTCTTTTGAAGACAGTAACAATGTGCTTACGTATATAGAATAAATTAAAAAGGAAAAAAAAATACCTTAAGTTGGCTGGGAACATGGCTCATGGGTAAAGTATTCAGTGTACAAGCATGAAGACCTGAGTTCAAATTGCCAGAACCCTTCGCGTGGTTTAATAGGCTCATAGCTTTGAAGGCTTGCTCATCAGGGAGTGGTACTACTTGAGAGAGGTTAGGAGGTATTACCTTTTTGGAGGAAGTGTGTCACAAAGTGGGTGGGCTTTGAGATTTAAAAAGCTCAAGCTAGGCCTATGTCTCTCTTTTCCTGCTGCCTGCAGATCAGGATGTAGGTGTCAGCTCCTCCTCCGGCACTAAGTCGGTCTGCACGCCACATGCTCCCCACCAGTGATGACAGTGCACTAGGCCTCTGTACGCCAGCCCCAAAGCCCCAATGAGATGTTTTCCTTTATAAGAGTTGCAGTGGTCATTGATGTCTCTTCACTGCATTGTAACAGTAGCTAAGACACCATGTAAAAAGCTGGCTGTGGTAGCACAAGCATTGAATCTACGTTACTCCTACAGTGAGGTGGGAGGTGGAGACAAGAGAATCCCCAGAAGTTTGTGGGTCAGGCTGATCAGCCACAGACAGACTGTGAAGACTGTCAAATGAGGTTGTCCTCTGACCTGCACATGTGCATCATGGGTATGCACATGCCCACATTCACACAAACATGTGCCCCCCCCCCGAAAAATATCCTAAAGCAAACACACCTGACTCATGGACTGCAGCCCACCATCAGGCTTGGTCTCCTTGCAATCACAGGTTGCCTGTGGGTTATACTCCCAGCTGCCTCCTGGCCTCATGAGAGGATTGGGTAGCAGGGCTGCAGCCTAGAACAAGTTCAAAGTCTAATATTTGGTGAAATGAGATTTTTTTTTTTGGTACCATCAGGATTGGGATGGGAATCACAACAAAGCCCTTTAAGCTGAGGACTGTATATATTCTGACTTTACTTAGAAAGAGCCTGTATTAAAAAGCAAAACCAAAAATATCCCTCCTCCCCCAAAAGACAGCACTAAAACCAACAGTTTTTGGTTTTGTTTTTCAGTAATGGCCTAAATTCAGATTCGTGATAGATGCAGAACAGTGACATAAACTGGTACTGAACAAAGTTGTTTGACTTCCACATGTGATCAGTGAAACCAGTTGTGTAAGAATAACCTTCATTCACAAGCCTCCAGGCTTACGGAGACAGGAGAGCTAGTCTCAACCCACCCCATCCCCAGTGCAATGTTTAGGAGTGGTTATAGACTGAGGAGTGGGGGAGATGATAGGATCAAATCCTGTTACTATGGTAACCCTCAGACTGAAGGGGTTACCTATAGTTAAATGAGAACAGGTGACTTAAGAGTAGGTGGCAGATAAGAAACCCTGCGCCAAGACCTCCTCCTTTCCCAGGCGGCTGCCGAAGATGGCGGAGGCACAAGTTCTCGTATTGGATGGCCGAGGCCATCTTCTGGGCCGCCTGGCGGCCATTGTGGCCAAGCAGGTACTGCTGGGCAGGAACGTGGTGGTTGTACGCTGTGAGGGCATCAACATTTCTGGAAATTTCTACAGAAACAAGTTAAAGTATCTGGCCTTTCTCCGAAAATGGATGAATACCAACCCCTCTCGAGGCCCCTACCACTTCCGAGCTCCAAGCCGCATCTTTTGGCGCACTGTGCGAGGCATGCTGCCCCACAAGACCAAGAGAGGCCAGGCTGCCCTGGAACGCCTCAGTGAGGGTCCCTCCACCCTATGACAGAAACGGTCCCTGCCGCCCTCAAGGTTGTGCGGCTGAAGCCTACCAGAAAGTTTGCTTACCTGGGGCTCTGGCTCATGAGGTTGGGTGGAAGTACCAGGCAGTGACAGCCACTCTGGAGGAGAAACGGAAGGAAAAGGTCAAGATTCACTACAGGAAGAAGAAGCAGCTCTTGAGGCTACGGAAACAGGCAGAGAAGAATGTGGAGAAGAAAATCTGCAAGTTCACAGAGGTCCTCAAGACAAATGGACTCCTGGTGTGAACCCAATAAAGACTGTTTGTGCCTCAGCCTGCCTGGCCTTCCTTCATTGCCGACCAGGGACGTGGGGACCCAAGGCTCCTTAGGCTCTGCTCCTATGGTTAGAGGGTTCATTTAGACAGCTGAGAGCTCACCACTTGCTTGAGTTACTAAAGTGAAAACCATGGAATGACTTGAGCTTCAGTGTTGAAAATGAGTAGCAGGGCTGCCCCACCCACCTGGTGCCATACCATATTCTGCAGCTATGAAAATGAGGGCTACACCCTGGGCTGGGATTTAGAAGTACACACTGAATACACGCACTGACTTTATACTCCTTCCCAACAGACCACAAAGCAATATTTCTGAAGGGTTCTGTGTGCTAATAAATTATTTGACTTTAAAAAAAAAAAAAAAAAAAAAGGAGTAGGTGGCATGGGCGAAGCAGGTGACAGCAGAGGAAGTCTTGGGAGGTTGGTTAGGCACCAGAACGAGGCAGAGCCATCATAAACTTTTCCGCTCAGCTCAAAACCATGTGTGATGTACCCAAGCCAAGAGGGAGTTCATGCGATGGCCTCAGTGACTGTGTTAAAATACAGACCACAAAACGTTTCTTCTGTTTGTGTGTAAATGAGGTTTTACACAAGCTCACCAGGCTTCTGATGCTTCCCAGATGCCTAGAGCATTACATTGTATAGGTTCTGTCCAAGCCAACAACCGAGAGACATGAGTCCTCTTAAGAACTAACAGGTGACAGAGAAAATGGCCTTAAAGACTTTGCTTCTTGGTGACTTTCATGTCTCCAGTATTTTTTTTGTGCATTTAAAACCTAAGAAGCCATAAAAGGGTAGTTTCCCTTTCCACCTGTACCCCAAAACTAGCCTGGTGCGGTGTTAGAAACACTAGCACTTCACAGGGAAGGAAAGCAAATGGTCCCTAACCTGAACGTTCAGGAGCATGATTTAGGGGGTATGTGGGGTTTGCCTTTGCCCTCTGTCTGTCTGTCTGTCTGTCTATTCTGTTTCAGTTTCCCCCCTGAATGTGGGTTCCTTAATCCTATAAAAAGCCATGAGAAACCAAAAACTAAACTTTGGGTTTTTTTTCTTGGTTTTTGTTTGTTTGTTTGTTTTTAAAGGTTATCTATAGGACCTGTGCCATGCAGTGGCTCCAGACTGTAATTAAATCTTACATCTTGAGGAGACTTCAGACTGAGAGGAAGAAGTTACATGTTTGTTGTTGTTGTTTTTGTTTTTCTTGTTTCGTTTTGGTTTTTGTTTTTTTGTTTTTTGTTTTTGAAAAGCTAAAAAGCTAACATCGATCAGTGCTCTGTGGCAGGAATTTCAAGTCCACTTAATGCAATTAGAATCCACAAACTCTCAGGTAACACAGAAGCAGGGAGAATGGAGCAGGGGGTTTGGCTGTCTTTTCTCCTGCTGATTAATAGTGGTCTTGGGCAGGCTGAAGGGAACTCCCTCCTTTATTGGCAGGCTATCCAGTTCGATAACACTAGAAGTTTATAATGCTGGGTCTGGTGCTACAGGCTGAGACTTGCCCTACTCAGAGGTTACATCAGTAGCAGGACTTGAAGCTTTCTGTGCTTTGAACACCAGTTTGTTTGAGCATTAGTAATGATGCTCAAAAGGTTTCCCGTTTTACAGCATTTCAACCTGGTACTTTTTTGATTATGTTCAGTGTGTAATCTATCATGGTGAATCAGTAAACAAGCACAGCCCTGGAGCTTTTGGAAGGATGGGGACTGGCCAATGTCTGCATCTGGCATCCAGGGCCTGGGTGCCACCACAGCACCTTGCTGTCAGAGCCCGAAGGAGCCCTGCATTCTCTGGCCTTGGTCTTTGCGTTTTCATCTTCTCTATATTCTGAACACAGTGAGCCTAGAATCCCTTGATTCCCTGGTTCATGATCTTGATCCTCCATCCAACATAGCCACCTCCCTCTCTCCTCTTACTTGGCAAGCTAGTGGATTAGTGGATTCTTTTTTTTTTTCCCTTTCTTTCTTTTAAGACAGGATTTCTCTGTAGCTCAGGCTGTTTGAGAACTCGATTTATAGACCAGGCTGGCCTTGAACTCAAAGTGCTGGGACTAAAGGCGTGCACCACCACTGCCTGACCACTTAGTGGATTTGTTTTAATACCTAGCTCGAAGACTACTCCCCAGGAAACTTCTTAGACTTTGCTGCCTGGGCACCTGCAGGAGACTTCCTGCTCAGCAGAGCCAGGGGCTTCCGTGGTCCAAGACCTTCTTGGCAGGATATCATCTCAGGTTTCTCTTTGCGACTGAAATGCATGATGAAGGCATGGTGGGCCCTTGGTGACTCAACAATGCTGTTGCTGAGCTGTGATCTGCACTGTGGGTCCCTCAGCAGCGTAGTTCCCAAGCCAGATAGAGAAGTTACAGAGCACAGCTGGCTGTGAAAGGGAGCCCGAGAGGGATGAAGCAAATGTGTGGTGCCTAGCGCTCAGATCCGTGCTCACTAGCCAGTCAGACTGTGTTAGCGTGTTCTCAGTGAAGTTGCCTGAGTATCTGCTGGGTTTATAAAGTCTCCTAAGGGAATCGGCTTCATCCTGGAGTCTTGTCCGGCCTGTGAGGAGTGCCAGAGCCACACTGTATCAACAGCTGGTTCAGAAGCCCTTCCTTCAGATTCCTTGCTACACACATCTCTCTGCTGCACAGCCCAGGAGCTAAGCGTAATCGGTGGAAGCCATCCACACCGGTACCAGTTCTGTTGTCAGGGGTAGTTTGGAAGTGGGCATCTGGCCTTACCCCTGCAGAAAGGGTAGGAATGGATTCTCCTGGGCAGCTCCCAGGAAAGAACTCTACTCCTGAAAGAAGACACAGGAAGAAATTATTTCTCCTCTTCTGCCAAATAATGTCCTACCTTTGTCCAGTGCTCATGTTTCGGCAGCCAGCTTACAGCCACGATGAGCGTAAGCACAAGTTGCTAAAGCCAGCTGTCTGAAGGTGGCAGGCAGGGAAATGCAACGTGCTTGAATGCAAAGCACTTGGACTGTATTTTTTAAATTATTTTGTTTTGTCTGCACATGTGATGTGAGTGTGCATATGTGTGCATGCAGGTGTGGTGTGTGTGTGTGTGTGTGTGTGTGCAGATGTGCATATGGAGATCAGAAGATCAGAGGGCAACTTTCAGGAGTCAGTTCTCCTCCTCCACTGTATGGTCAGGTTTTCATGACAAGTGCCTTTACCTGCTGAACCATCTTGGGGGCCTGCACATGAATTTTAAAGATGTTTTTCAGGGGCCGTGGTGTGGCTCAGTAGCGGAGCACATGCAAGGATTATTAGCTGCATGTATATATATATATTATAATATATATATAAATAGCTAGCCTCATCCTCCTCCAGCATGTTTTACAGGTTACATTTTCTTCTTTACTGTATAACTCATGAATACTTCAGAGTGTGTTCATGTCTTCCATTTTCCAAAGGACTTACTAAGTCCCTTTTCTGTAGCAGTTACTCTGCTGCACTCTGAGGAAGGAGGGCAAGAGAGGGAGAGAGCGAGGGAGGGAGGGAGAGAGAGAGAAAGTGTGAGTATGAATTTATAGCTAGCATTGAATTTTTCCTTCACACCATTCTCCCTGAAGTTATTTAAATGTGATTATTTTCAGTCTTAAGGCATATTTGAATTTAGACATGGCTTGTTTAAAAAAAAAAAAAGTAGCATTTCCCTCTCCAAGTTCCTTAATGGAAACTGTGAATGAGCTGCACGGCTGGGAGGGAGGCTATTCTACAAAGAAAACCATGCACCTAGGGACTTATTGAAACCCGCTCCCAACCTGTGCACCTGTGCAAGGCATAAAGAGGGGACACAGACCTGAGCCTCCGCAGGGATGGAGTAGGGTGGCCCACTCACCTTCTGAAGATTGGAGCCAATGGTTTCTGCTGGAAACACAAGGTTGAAAAAAAAAAAGCAGGCAGAGTATGCCTAGCTAGTGGAAAGACCGACTGAACCTCACAGCTGCTAAAATTAACTGAGGTTCCCTTTGCAAACGGATTTAACACTGGTGGGTAGTGTGGGGTCCAGGGTGGGGGCTGTGAATGAATGGAAGCACCACGTGGATCAGAGAGCCCTGCGCTGAGTGCTGGATCCCCAGCCCACTGTGAGTCAGAGCACCCCACACCCGGCCTGCAGAGCTCACAGCAGCAGAGGAGAGCTGGTGAGAAACTAGAGTCCTGCAGTCTACTCTAGGGAAAAAGAACGCACTTAAAAATAACATAAAACTCTCTCTGTCTTTGTCTGTCTGTGTCTCTCTGACTCTCTCTCTGTCTCTGTCTGTCTGTCTGTCTGTCTGTCTGGCTGACTGGGAGGCAGCATGCTCCTCTTCCCCTCTGCCCCTTGCAGCACACTTTTCTCCTTGTCAAAGCAAGTCACTTCACAATTACAGAAGTTACTCTCTGTAAAAGCTGAACAAAATATGCTAAACAAAACCCTAACGTGTTCCACATGTGTGTAAGCTTGCCCACTGCCTGCTGGGCAAAGCCTGAGAACGCCGAGGAAGGACTCCAGGGGCACATTAGCCACTTCAGGATGCCTGTCTTCTGGTGGATGTTACCTTGCTTCCTCTCCAGAGTTTCTTCCATGGCCAAACCATCTTGTATCCCTAGTGAATCCTCTGACAGGATGTAGTTAGCAGGACAGCTCATTTGCTCAAAAGAATCTTGGATAGCTCCTGTAAATACATGAGACATTTAAGCTCAGTGTTCAAGACCACCTGTGGTATGGCTCTTTGCTATCATTCTCCTGTATCAGAGTATGTGTGTAGGTCCACGTATGTGTTCAAGTGTGCACACATGTATGTGCAATGTGGATGCTGGAGGACAGTCTTGGATATTACTCTTCGGGTACCATCTTCATCCCCCTTGTTTTGAGATAAAGACTCTCACTGGCTGGGAACTCACCAAGGATAGACTGGGTGGCCAGGGAGCCCAGGTATCTGCCTGTCTCTGCCTCCTCTGTCCAAATTTCCATGACCACTTTTTCTCTCCTACCATTTATACCCCCAGGCAGGCTCTGCACTTCCAGACAGGTGTCTGCTCACCCACATGCTGGTGCCTGAGTATAGAATTGAAGTCCAGAGAGAATGTTAGTTATCAAAACCTATACAAATTTGGGCCCCAGCTGCCAATTCCATTTCAATCTATGTAGAGTGGTTATGCCCACCTGCCTGGTTCCTGGACACACTTCCTGAATGGTTCAGAGAGACCAATAGGAATGGAATTATGACCAGATCTCAGCAGTAATATGCAGTCACACACACACTCACCACTGGGTCAAAAGATATAAATCAGGCTGCTTTGAGCCCCTCAGGGCAGGCGTCAGAGTTTTTCTGCTGTGGCTCAACTATCTAGGTCTCTGCCTTCTGACTGGGCCACTTTCCCCAGTCCACGGTTGGAAGGATGCATAGATTTATGCTTACAGGGTAGCTAAGGTGAAGGCCCCACCACCTGCCATTCCTGCTGAGTCCTCTGCTTGGCTTTCCCCACAACCCACAGGTTCAGAGCCATCTTGCTTCCTGTCTAAGCAGATTAGACAGCATGAGTCCCTCAATCCTCCAGCAATGGCTGATGATGCTGTGCAGGTCATGGGCCTGAGTACCAGACTCTAGAATAGATACATAGATAGAATGTGGGTGCATTACCCTTTACTGACTGCAAAACTTTGGGTGAGTGCAGAATCTAGCCTCAGTTTTTTTCATCTAGAAAGTGGGCACGATCATTGCACTTCCCACCTAGAATTGCTGTGTAAAGATTATGTGAGGTGAGAAGCCTGAGACCTCACCAAGGAACTGCATAGACACTGGAACCTTTACAGTGTAATCTGTGGTCAGAATAAAAACCTCAAACATTTTGGAGGAAAAGATACAGTCTGAACTATACTTCAGGGAAATGATTCGTAGCATCTAATAGGAACTTTAGAATGGATAGCATGTATATGTGTACATATATGTATACATACGTATTATAAGAAGATTTATTAGATCTGGATCATATGATTCAACCTTAGCAGTCAACAATGAATGTCTTGTAGTGGAGGGGCTGAGAACATGGTGGCTGCTCAGTCCATGTGGCCAGATGTTTCCGCAGTCCCAATTTGGCTTTGAAGACCTGGAGAATTCCTGGAGAGCCACTAGTCTTCGGTCGACATTAGAAGTCTGGAGAGGCTGGGTTCTGATACCACATAGGAATGCAATAGCAACAGAATAGATGAAGGTGCCAGCCAGAGTGCAGGCAAGGGAGCTGGTGGGACCGCTGCAGAGGACTGGGTTCTGCTCTCTGGTACCTAAGTAGTGGTAACAGCCATTCTCAACTCCAGTTCCAAGGCACCCAGCACCTCTTCTGACCTCCCTGGCCACCAGGCATGTACACCTGTTGTGCACATACATACATGCAGGCAAAACAATATAAAATAAATAAATCTTATTTTTTTTTTTTTTAAAAGTGAAGGCAAGCAGGCACAAAGCAAAGCTTTCTTCCATTTCTATTTATCTGAGCTGCCACCAGAAGGTGCCCCACATTAGGGTGATTCTTCCCCCTGATGTTATTTGGTGGAGAATCCTTCCCAGGAGGACCCTACAGCCTTTTAGTTGCTTCCAGCTCCAGTCAAGTTGACAACCAAGGTGTACGGTCACAGAGGAGGCTTATAGTCTCAAGTGTTCACTCATCTACTCTGTGACCGCTCGCTCCCAACCAACGTTTGTAGACTGAAGAATGTGTCATCTGGATACAGAGTAAGGGCACCTAGAAGGGGACATAGGGAGAGCTGTCAGGTTCGTTCTGTCCACAGTTTTCTCCTGTCCTGACCATATTACAGGGTCTTCCCTCTCATAAGATGCCTCGGGTTTAACATGCTAGCACCCATGTTTTGTAGCATAGAATTGAGACATTTTGGGAAGATTTAAAATATGTTATTGTGTGTGTGTGTTTGATGCGTGTGGACATGTGTGTCGTGGCATGGATGTGGAGGTTGGAGGAGGACTTTGTGGAGTCTTTTTTCTCCTTCACCTTTATGTGAGTTCTGGGAATCGAATCTAGGTCACCAGATTTGTGTGGCAAGCTCCTTTACCCACTGAGTCTTCTCCCTAGCCCTGGGGAAGATTATAATGGAAGAATTAAGATGAATGTTAGCTCTAATAAGTACCGACCGGATGTCATATTATGAGCCAACTGTACTCGGCAGAATAGTTTCCCACCCCAGTGTTATTACCCTGTTCTCCAGGAACTGTGATGCTGTCTTATATGGCAAAGGGGTGAGGGGTCTATGAATGGGATTAGGTTAAGGAACCTTAGTATCTTGAAAAATGCCAGGGTCCAGTGCAATTACCTGGAACGTTTGATCTGCCTGTTTGTTTTCTTTGAGGCAAGGTCTTGTGTAGTTTAGGCTGACCTTAATCTAGATATATAGTCAAGGTTGTCCTTGAACTCCCCCTATTCCTCTGCCTCTACTTCCAACTCCGAAAATGCTGAAATTACAGGCATGTGATAACAAGCTCAGGTCTACCTGGAACTGAGGAAACCTTCTCCTGCTGTGTCAGCAGAGACCAGATTACTGAAGGCATGTGAGGACTCTCAGGAGCCAGGGAAGACAAGGGAGTCCCCGAGCCTCCAGAAAAGGAGGCAGCCCCAATACACCTTAACACTGGCTCTGGAAGGCCTGTTTGGGCTCTGATTTCAGTGGTCAGAAAAGAGTCCCAGCTTAGATGCCAAGCTGGTGGTGTGTGGGGCAGCCATGGAAAATGAATACACTTCCCGGGTGCCGATGAGGCTAAGCACTGGGGACTCACCGTCATTTTCCACCTGGGGGAACTCACACAGTGAGGGAGATGGACAAGAGCAGTGGGGTTCCTGGGGGGCCACATTGGTTGGGGATCAGAGAGACACAGAGCTGGTGAGCTAGGGTGTGACTTCGGGATAGGTAGTAGTTTTTGTTTTTGTTTATTTGTTTTAGGGGAAAGGGGGAAAGAGAAATCTACGATGAGGGGACAGTATGCACAAAGACACAGGGGCAGGAGGAGGAGAATATATTTCCACCTGCAAAGACAAGTGGCAGTGCCAGGGGCTGAGGAGAGGCAGTGTGTCCATGTGTCTGCGTGTCCATCCATCCTCCAGTGTCCTCGGGGAGAGGAGGAGGTGGGCATCTCTGGGTTTTCTGCAGAGAAGAGGACCTTCCTGGAGGTGTGAGTTCTGGTCACCAGAAGCTTCCACCTGGCTCTCTTCTTGGAATCTTGTTTTGTGCATTAGAAATGGACATGAAGGGACTGGGCAATTGATTCTGACAATAAAATACCAGTCACAGGAACTAGGACCTGGATTCAGATCCCCAGAACCCATTTAGAAAGCCAGGCATGGCAGTACACCCCTGCAGCCTGTGTTCTCTGAGTGCCTGTATGTGCATGCCTAGCCAAGAGTGTTGCGCATTGGGTTCAGTGGAGATCCTGCCTAAGAAAATAAAGACGGAAAGGGATGGGGGATATACCTGATGTTGACCTCTGTCCTCTGTGCATTCATAACACTGTGTTAGGATTATGTTGCTATGATGAACACCATGAACCAAGGCTTATAGAAGAAAGTGTTTATTGGGGGCTTCCTTACAGCTTCAAGGTTAGTCTATGATCAGCATGGTGGGAAGCATGGTGGGAAGCATGGTGGCCTGCAGGCAAGCATGGTGCTGGAGCAGTAGCTGAGAGCTTCTATTGTGATCAGCAGCCAGAGAGAGAAAGCAGACTGGTATGAGCTTATGACACTCAAAGCCAACCCCCTGACAATCTCCTCCAACAAGGCCACACCTCCTCCAACAAGGCCAACCTACCAGTTATCATTAAACAGACTACCAACTGGAACCAAATATTTAAATGTATGAATCTATAGGGCCATTCTTATTAAACCATTAACACACACACACCCCACACATAAATATGACATACAAGAATTTTAAAAAGTGGCTATGTTTGTGCCTCCTATCCACAATTAATTCTGATGTTTCAGAATAAAAATAGTGTTTTAGCTGGAGAATGGCTCAGCCATAAGTCACTTGCTGCTCTCGCCTAGAGAGCAGGTTTGGTTCCAGACACCAAGGCAGCTCGCAACCATCCGTAACTGTTCCAGAGCATCTGAATGCCACCCTTGGTCTCCTCTGGTGCCAGGCACACACATGATGCACAAACATGCAGATAAACACTCAGACACAAAATAAAAGGAATATATCTCTTTTAAAAGGTGATTCAATTGCTTAAGCAGTTAAAACTCCAGTTCTCTTCAAGATAAATAAAACCTCAAAAAACAAAAAAACTATTTCCATTTAAACATCATCCCATACAAACTTTGTGGGGTTTGCCTTCTTCTGGAATGCCCTAGTATACCCTAGGGGTATTTATGTTGGAATTGAAGAGGGACTGACATAGTTTAACTTTTTTCCTGTCTCTGTGTGTGTATCCATGTGTGAGTGTGCACATGTGTGCATGTGTATATGGAGGTCAGAGGTCGATATCCAGTGCCCTCCTCTATTGCTCTCCGTTTTATCTTTTGGGACAGGGTCTCTCATTGAGCATGGAGCTCCTTGATTGGCTAGACTGGCCAACAAGCTCCAGGATCCACTTGTCTTCTCTCCTTTCAGCGATAGAGTCCTGAGCACATGCTGCCATGACTGGCGTTTACATGGTGGCTAGAGATCCAAACCAGGTCTTCAGCCTTACACACTCAGCTATCATGGGAGTGAGAGTGTGTATGTGTGCATGCTTATAGGCTTGGCTGGTTAACTGTCAAGCTCTAGGATGCCCCTGCCTCCCACCTCACCATTCCTGGGACTGCAAACTCTCACCAGCATGCCTGACTTTTTATCTGGGTTCTGGAGATCTGAACTCAGGTCCTCGTGCTTCTGATGTAGGCTTTTCCCTGGACCCTGCAACATTTTTAAAGTGTTATTTAACAAGGCATGTTGAATATCATGGCTGTCAATCCATGAAAGAGAATCAAGATCTTGTTCCTGGGCTCAGCGTCTTGGAGTGGGGTGATAACCATTATAATTCTAACAGGCTCCAGCATGCGTTAAAATACAGGTGTGAGGAATGTGCAGTTGGGTCCTGCCTGGGTTTCCTGTGGCTGTCATACAAGTTAACGCAAACAGGGTGGCATTAGACTACGATATTTTTTTTGCCTAGTCTCTGGAGACTAGCAGTTTGAAACCTGGGTTCTAGCAGAACTGGTACTTTCTAGGAGTCTCGATCAAGTTTGTTTTCTCTGTCAGTTAAGGAATTAAAAGGCAGGGAAACTCGAGGCAACAGGTAGCAACAGAATTCTCTGACAAGGTATATAGGAGCAGACAAACTCAGCAGTTAAGACACATGTTTATTGAGAGTGAGATCACAAACATATGCAGCAGATTCCCAGGGAAGAGACCCTCAGTAAAGCAGAGGAGGGGCTTGGGAAGCCGGAAAAGCCAGTCTCTTCTCAAGGGCTAGATTTTTAAAGCTTCTGAAGAGTTTTTCTCCCTTGGCTTAGGGTTGGTCAGTTTGAAGCAAGGTTGATTGGCCCACAACTATTGTATAACGTGTCCTGATCTGAAGACCACAAACTTGCCAATTCACCATCGGGAGCATCCTGATGGGAAGAAACTACAAGATCTTGGTTTTGGTTTTTACATAGTTTTGATTTTTTTTTTTTTTTTTAAGGTACTAGGTGTTTAGGTCAGGAGGATAAGGAAGAAGATGGCCAGCTAGGAAGTTCACCGCTTTTATTACCTATCCATCTCCTCTCTCCTGATCTGTCTGCCTACCAGGGAGTCTGTCTAACTCCTAGCTTCTCAGAATCTTGTTCCTGCTGGAGGCCTGAGAGGAAAAAGCCTTCTTGCATCCCCAGAGTCTGGTGGCTCCTAGAGTCCCTGGCTTGTAGTTACATCCAGACAATCTTGACCTTTGTCCCACACCCCCTTGAAAGGACATCTGTCACTACTTTGGAGCCTTTGCAAGTGATCCAGAGTGATCTTATCTCCAGATCCTTTACTTAATTACACCTGCAAACACCCTTCCCCAAAGTAGTTCAACCATGGATTCCTGGAGTTTAGATGTGGGCATATTTTGGGGGTCACCATTAAAACCACTACCGATTTCAAAGGAGATCAGGGACGAAGGGTACCTGAGGACCCTGGCAAAGTGAAGGTGACATGTGGTTGTTCTGTCCGACCTATAGCACCTGGGGAGAAAGCTCAGTCAAAGAGCTTGGAAGCATGGAGACCTTAATTAAACCCCTAGATCCCACATCAAACAAACAAACACCAGAAGGCATTTACTATCCCAGCTACTGGGAGGTGGAGACAGGAGGATCTCTGGGGCTAGTCAGCCTAGCCTTCCTGATGAGCCTCAGGCCAGTGAGAAATCCTGTCTCAAAAAACAAGGAGAACCTACCATGGTGGCCTGTAACTTTGATCTCAGCCCACAAGAGGAAGAGGCAGGCAGACCTCCATGAGTTCAAAGACAGCCTGCTCTCTACATAGTGAGTTCCAGCCCATCCAGGGCTATATAGAGAGGCCCTGCCTCAAAAACAAACAAATAAACAAACAAAAAACCACAGCAACAAAATAAAAAGCAAATATGGAGGGTGGTGTCTCAGGAACAGCACATGACCATGACCTCCGGCCTTCACACACATGAACATCAAAATGTAAAAAGATTATTAGAGTACCCAGGAAGTGGGTGGTTTTGTTACCTAGAGAGAAGGGTCAGCCTACTCCATATTTAAATAGATCTGTCATTAAACTTGGAAGGATCATCTTGCTGGGATGTAGAGCCTGGGGAGGGAAAAGAGAAATGAAGTTCTGGTTTAAGGATGGCTCTTGGTTCCTGAAATGAGACAGAGTGGCTGTGTGTGTGTGTGTGTATGTGTGTGGTATATGTGTGTGATGTGTGTGTGTGTGTGGTGTGTGGTTGTGTGTGTGTGGTGTGTGTGTGTCTGTGGTGTATGTTTGTGGTGTGTATGGTATATGTGTGTGTTGTGTGTGTGTGTGGTATATGTGTGGTAACTGTGTGTGTATGTGTGATATGTGTGTATGTGGTATATGTGTGTGGTGTGTGTATGGTGTGTGTGTGTGGTGTGTGATGTGGGTGTGTGTGTGGTATGTTGTGTGTGTTGTGTGTGTGTTGTATGTGTGGTATGTGTGTGTGTGTGACAACTTGGATATTAGATATTTTTTTAATATTATGTGTATGGGTGTTTTGCTTGCAGGTATATCTCTGCTCCACTTGTGTGCCTGCTGCCCATAGAGGCCAGAAGAGGTCATAGAATGCCCTGGAACTAGAGTTACAGACAGTTGTGGGCAGTCATGTTGGTCCTGGGAATCAAACCTTGGGTCTTCTGACAGAGAAACCTGTTTTTTGTTTTGTTTTGTTTTGAACCTCTGAGCAATCCTTCCTGTCTGGATATTTAGATTCTTGTTACCCTCAGGAGGTGCTTGGGACAGCTCTTCTTTAGAGTCCTGTTGACCTGCCTCAGCTCTTAGGCTTGTCTTTGGGAGAGGTGACCTTCTGCCCACAGAGGACTTTTAGGGTGACCCTTCATCTGCTCTCAGCCAGGTAGTTTCCAGCCCCCTTTGCTGTCCTAGGCTCCCCCTCTGCTCTCCCTTCCTCCCTGAAGGCCTGTAGAGGCTTGTTAGTACGCATGTCTATGGAGGCTCTTCCCATGGGCCCTGCTGGAGCACTTTGGAAACAGTGACATTCCCGCAGAGGCCTCGGGGTGACTCAGCATTCACAGTGGTTTGAGCTCCTGGACCTGTTCTTTCCTCTCTGAGTCCACCTCCAAGGTCTCCATTTGGGCTGCAGAATGGTGTTTGGTTTCACTGTCAGTGAGAAGCCAGGTCTTAGACCTCAGGTACACAGGGGCAAGTGAACCTAACCCCCAGGAAGCTTCGTACATCGCTGAGTGGGGTTTCCTTATCTGTAAAACAGGGGCCTTAGCAGTACACCCCATGTGAGAGAGGAGAACACATGCTTTCATACATGCGTCTCACATCTAACTCACCCTCAGTAACTTACATGCTCGCCTCCGGGAGCACACAGTCCCGTGCTCACACACGGTCTCTCGCCCTCACACATGCTTTCTCAGTCATGCTCACATATGCCCTCACACACGCTTGCATGCTCTTTAACACATGTCAGACATACCTGTTCACACACACACACACACACACACTAACTCATGCACATGCTCACACGTACTCACTGACATTCTTCTATTCACACATGAAAGCACATGCCCAATTTTTCTCTCATTCTTCCACATGCATGTGCCCACGTGTGTCCATAGTAGCCCAAGAATCAACACAAAATCAGAAGTAACAAGACACAAAGGGGGACAGAGTGAAAAGTGAGAACACACAGACCACCAGCTGGTGCTGCCAGGGAGAGTCGGCAGCAGAGTCAAGAGCTGTAACTAAATGGAGCCAGGGAGAGGACACAGGCTGATGACGGCCTAGTCCAGCCTTGCACAGGCCCTGGGGGTCGGAGTGGCCACAGCATCTCACCATCTAGCTGTGAGATAGATGGGCTCCCACTGACACGCTCTGTGTAGGTTTGCCAGCCATTTTGTATTCCTTCCCCTAAATACCCTTCATGGTCTTGCTATGTTGCCCAGGCTAGCCTGAATCTGCCTTGGCATCCATGAAGAGAGGCCATGAGCTACCAAGCAAGGCTTGTCTGCAAACTTGTTTCACATTTTCCTGTCTACAGTGATCTCGTCTGGGGATTAGTCTGGCTGTGTTGGCTGCTTTTATGTCAACTTGACACAAACTAGAGTCATTTTGAAAGAGGGGACCTCAATGGAGAAAGTACCCCCCTCCCCATTGACCTGCAACTCATTTTTGTGATTGATTACTGTTGTGGGTGGGCCCAGCTCACTGTGGTTGGCTAGCCCTGGACAAGTGGTCATGGGTAGTATAAGAACGGAGGCTGAGCAAGCCAAGCTGGTAAGCATTGTTCCTCCATGGCCTCTGCATCATCCCCTGTCTCCAGGTCCCTGTCCTGTCTGAGTTCCTAGACTGACTTCCCTCAGCAACAGAGTAAGCTAAAACCCCACTACCAGCTCCATTTCTTTTGGTCCTGGTGTTTTATCCCAGCAATTGATGTCCTAAGACACAGACTTGGCACCACAGCAACACTGACACATGGGAGGCAGAGAAGGACCCAAGTCTCCAGATAGCCTGAAAGTTACTGTAAAGGCCAAGTGCTTCTCTCCTCCAGGTAACAGGACCCAAGCCCCAGGCTGCTGGCAGCTAAGCATGGGTGTGAGCCCTGCAGGGGACACTCAAGGGTCAGGCCCACTTCTTCCCTACCCATTGCCTGCTGTCTTCCCAACAAATGCACTTGTCAAATGCTTGGGCTCTTTCAGTTCTGCCCAGGCACCACTACTCACCCTCACGAAAGCCTGGAAGAACTAGGAATGACCCTCGCCACCACACATGGACACACACACACACACACACACACACACACACACACACATACACACAAACCCAGGAGCTCCTAGAGCAGGGCAGTGGATGGAAGACTACCCTCTAGTGATGTCTGAGGTGTCACCAGCAAGATGGCATCCCTTACTTTCCCTTGTCCCACAAACTCTACTGTTTTCCTGGCACCCCAGCCTCCTTTCCCCCTGAAATGGTTTCTCTAATTAAACCACCTGGCAGGCTCTGGCTGCCTGCCTTCAGGGCCCTCCTGGTGCCTGGTCCCAGAGGGGTTCATGATCTTTTCCCCTCCCTCCACCTCCTGCCCCAGGGATAACAGAGTTCTGCTCTGGCCTATTGTTTGCTGCATTCAGGAGCCACCATGTCCCCTGGGGGTGGGGCAAACGACTCTTGTTTATCCAATAAATAATTAATTCTCAGTAATCATGCCAGTCCTGAACCAGACAAAGAAAATTCAGCAAAGACTACCCCATAGGGCTGAGGCTGGGATGGCGTGGGGGTCGGGACTCCCTCTTGGCTTCAGCCCACATCCACAGTTTTGGTTTTCCTGTGGGTATGTGTGAGGAACAAGTCACACTGGCATTTAAAAGTCAGACTTATAGCCTTTGATGATGGAATTTAAGCCTGTCAGCCAGGTCCTGACCAGAACACAATGGACTGCTGAAAAACACCACCCCATAAGACCACCCTGGTCACTCGGCCTGGTGAGAGTGGGAATAGAACCCAGGGCCTCACATGCCACATACTTAGACAAGTGCTCTACCCACTCACTCCTGAGGACAGTTACTATTTTACTGAGACAGCATCTCAGTTGACTATGCTGGCCTCTAACTTGATTTGTAGCTGAGGACAACTTTGGGCTTCTGATCCTCTACCGCTGGAATGCTGAGATTATAGGTGTGTACCTACCCTACCTGGTTTATAGCATGCTGGGAATTATACCTGGAGCCTCATGCATGCCAGACAAGTACTCTACCCACTGAACTACATCTGCAGACCCAAGAGTGATTCGTCTTAAATGTCCTTTGACCTGAATGCTTTGTAGTACCAGAAGAAAGATGACTGCCTTGGGGACAGCCAGTCCCTTTTATATACAGTGCCATCTCTTTCAGGGACTCAGCATTCACTCTGCTAGAGTATCTATTATGCTGGTGGAAGAACCCTGGGAGGCACTGTGGCTCACACAGGTGAGTTCCTGATCTCCTTCATGGGTGGGCTGTGGCAGTGAGCAGCTCCTCTGAGTTGAAATATTCACCCCATGCCTTTAACTTGCAGGGAGGCCTTAGCTTTTCTGTTGTTGGGCATTGACCACACGGCTCTAGGTACCTATGATGCGTGCCTTTCAGGACCCAATCAGATCCCCCCCTTCCCAACCTGACAGGCCCTTGTCCTTGTAAAGTTCACCACAACTGTGAATGTATATACCTGAGGGTCTGTGTTTTGGTAGATGTGGTACTTGGTAGAGTTGGCAGTAGCCAGAGCATGAGTCTATGCTTTCCCTAATGTCCACCTGGCTCTTAGAACATGTCAGGTAAACCGATTCCTGTAGCAATTGGTAAGGTGCACTGGAGGATTCTGGAAGGATAATGAGTGGACAGCAAGGAAGAGATCAGGAGTGTCTCTTAGGAGCCCTCTCCCTTCACAAAACTGGGTAAAGGGGCTGGAGAGATAGCTCAGTGATTAAGAGCACTGGCTGCTCTTGCAGAGGACCCAAGTTTAGTTTCCAGCACCAATGTAGTGGCTCATCATCTGTCCCCAATTCCTGTCCCCATGGGATCCAATGCCTTCTTTTGGTTTCTTTGAGCACTGGGCATGCACACAGTGAACGTACATACACAGGGACAGAAGACGCATACACAGAAAATATAAATAAATCTTTAAACCAAACAGGGTGGAGGGTAGGGCTGGCACGTAGGCAGTAGTGAAAGGCCTTCTGAGGATCCAGGTATGTGGCATGGCCTTGCACATGAAGGATTAGTGAGGACCCCAAGGGCTGGGGAGACTCAGAGATGTAATATGAGTGTCCTTGTGTCAAAATAAATCCCGTGAGGTGTGGTGGTGTATACCTTTAATCCCAGAATTTAGGAAGCAGAGGCAGGCAGATCTCTAAGTTTGAGGCCAGCCTGGTCTATCAAACAAGGACAGCCAGGGCTACACAGAAAAATTATCTCAAAAAACTAAACTAAATAAGTAAATAAATAAACAAACCCTAACATGGTATTTATAAGCCTTTAAAGTGTTTTCTTTAAAGAATTGTATGTGTTTTACTTGCCTGTATATATTTTCAGTGTGTGTGTGTGTGTGTGTGTGTGTGTGTACACACTTCTGGAGTGTCTGGCGCTCTTGGAGGTCAGGAAGGCCAGGAGAGGGCGCCAGATCCCCTAGAACTAAAGTTAAAAATTGTGAGCCACTCAATGTGGGTGCTGGAAACCAAACCTGGATCCTTTGTAAGAACAGCAAGTGCTCTTAACCACTGTAGCACTGGGGACTGAACCTAGACTTTGTACTAGGAAGGTCCTCTATCACCGAGCTGCGTCCCTAGCATTTCAGGCATACTCTAATGGTTTTTTTTTTTTTTTTTTTTTGAGATAAGGTCTCACACAGCCCGCGATTCAGACTTGATGTGCCACTATGGGTGACCTTGAAATGCAGCTACAGTGACCTTGAACTTTTGATTGTGCTGGGATCAAAGCATTTAATACCTCTGGTCTGTAATGCTGGGATTCAATCACAGATTGTGGATTGAATCGGCCTCATGGGTGTTGGTCAGAAACTATTGGATTCATAGCCTAGCAGCTATTTACTTTTTCTTTCTTTTTCTTCTTCTTTTAATCATTGCATTCCTTTGTTAAAAGTAAAAAAGCCATGTCCTTTACCATCATGTAACAAGTTAAAATAAATTTCTGGATCCCCAAACAACTTAAAACGATGGGGTGGTGCTTTATTCAGAGCACCCTCCATCTATATTTGAAGTTCTTCTGCTCTGCCTTTCTAATCAGAGTCCTGGGAGTGTAGGCTGAAGCATGTGGGAGGGGTGTGGGGAGGGTGAGGGTATGTGTGTGTGTGGGGGTGTGTGATGATCTTGTCAGACAATATGAGGACACCCATACACACAGCAATGGCAGACCAATTCTCTGATGGACTATTCCCTGGATGTTGTGAATGTATGCCTGATTTCTAACAGATACCTATCCATGCATGACAGGGCATCCCTAGCCATCCCCATACCCCACGGCTGTTTTACTTTCTCTTATCTTCAGCTGCCCCCAAAACAGATCCCTTAATGCTGAGGGCTGTCCTCAGTCCACTGGGCACATTTTCTTCCAAAATCGGACTTTCACTCCTAACAAGATGTTCTGTCAAATTCAAGGAAAATAATTGATGCTATGGCTTAGGAGACAGATTCAAAGGGAGCATTTGTGTCTTTACGGAAGAACCCAAACACAATCTCACTGTACACTGGAGATCTTCGTGAAGCAAGGCCTCTTTCAGGTCCACGTGCCAGGTACCAACCAAGCTATCCAGTCCTCTTTTGTCGCCAGGTTCCGCTGCATATTCCCTCGAGAGAGATCAAGCCCCACGCTTGACGTCTGGGCTGCCAGGGTGGGCGGAGACACTGAGACGGGACGCGCCCACTCGGGGAGCGGCCCCCAAACCTCAACCAGGGCCTCTCCTGTCCCCGGAAGGAAGCCAGGATAGAAGAAGGGCAACCGGGGTGCCCCAGCACGCCTCACCTGCCGGGAGAATACGTCCCGGGCTTTGATCTTCCAGCAACACGGCCTGTCCGGGGCAAGGCGTGGATTCACCTCGCCCCTTTCTGTCTGCCACCTACTCGGCGTTTCCACGCAGCCGTCGCAGGGCGCTGGCAAGTGGGGGACACCGGGAACAGCGAAGGGGCCTCTCCACCCCGCGCCCAGGAGGCGGCGACAAGGCGGGGAGGGGCCGCCCGCCTCCTGGGGCCTGCGGGGCGTGTGAATCGGTGTGCAGAGCGCGGCGCACGGACTCGGCTGGCTCGCCCTGCGTGCGGGGAGAGGATGCTGGCAGGCTGCCCCGGCCTGGGCCCGCCATCCGCAGCGTGCGCCGCCACCGTCCTCTGCGCCCACGGATGCTGAGCCGCAGCCCCGCGCCTCTCCCGGCCCGACCCGGGGCCTGACCGCGAGGGGACCCGCGCACAGGCTCCGGGCGGACGAGCTGGCGCGGCGGCACTGCGGGAAGCAGCCTGCGGCTCGCTGAAGCCCGCTTGGCCCGGCTCCGCAGCTCCGGTTCGGAGCGCGCGGCTCCCGAGTTCCCGCACAGGTCAGCGGCAAGCCAGGATCCAGGGCCGGGTTTCCACGAGGCTGCAGAGCCCGAGGTTGGGAAGGGGCTGGATTCTCCCTGGGGTGGGTGGGGGAAAAGGAAGTAAACAGAAGGAAGATGAGGGAATCCCCAGGACCGCCCCGGCTCCTTCCAGGCACGTTTTATTTTCAGCTTGGAGGCAGTGGGCCTGGAGGGAATTTAGGTGAGGAAGTCAGGAATAGAGCCGGGCATGTGAGGGATGGAGAGATGGCTAGGCCCCTCCAGAAACCCGACGCAGGAAACCGGGTGTCTGGTGTGGACCGGACTGAGTGTGTGGGCGTGCTTGGGAGGCTATGGTGTTGGAGGCTTGTGTAGCGTGGATCTGTTTGAGGGGTAGGGTGGGTGGCAAGGAAAGAGGCGCTTCTACTTAGCCATGCCCTTTTAAGTTGCAGATCGGCGCCACCTGTGTCCTGGGAACCCACTAAGCATTCCAGCTCCAGTTGGACGCCAAGAAGAGCCTCCCCTCCTTTCCCAGGTCTTAGGAAGCTCTCGTGAAGTGGCTTGACTTGGACTTCTCCCTCCCTCATTAGAAGCAGCCACCAGCCAACATGCCGAGGAACCAGGGCTTCTCCGATCCGGAGTACTCGGCAGAGTACTCAGCCGAGTACTCGGTCAGCCTGCCCTCTGACCCCGACCGCGGGGTCGGCCGGACCCATGAAATTTCTGTGCGGAACTCGGGGTCCTGCCTGTGCCTGCCTCGCTTTATGCGGCTGACCTTCGTGCCTGAGTCCTTGGAGAACCTCTACCAGACCTACTTCAAAAGGCAGCGCCATGAGACACTGCTGGTGCTGGTGGTCTTTGCGGCCCTCTTTGACTGCTACGTGGTAGTGATGTGCGCCGTGGTCTTCTCTAGCGACAAGCTGGCGCCCCTCATGGTGGCAGGCGTCGGTCTGGTCTTGGACATCATCCTTTTCGTGCTCTGCAAAAAGGGGCTGCTCCCGGACCGAGTGAGTCGCAAAGTGGTACCCTACCTGCTGTGGCTGCTCATCACAGCGCAGATTTTCTCCTACCTGGGCCTGAACTTTTCACGTGCCCACGCAGCCAGTGACACAGTGGGTTGGCAGGCCTTCTTTGTCTTCTCCTTCTTCATAACGCTGCCCCTCAGCCTCAGCCCCATCGTGATCATCTCTGTGGTCTCCTGTGTTGTGCACACGCTTGTCTTGGGGGTCACTGTGGCCCAGCAGCAGCAGGATGAGCTGGAAGGGATGCAGCTGCTGAGGGAGGTGAGTCCTGCCCTCCTCCCTATCTATGGCGTGCCTTTTCTTCTAGCCAGGTCTCACCCAGGTGGCATTGCTTTTAATGCCCTGAGTCAAATATGCCCTGAGTGGCCTTGGGTTCCCAGTTGCCAGTCCAGAAGGACCACCTCTTAGTCCCTGGGTGTGTACACCCCATGTCATATGGTATATGACCAACCTAGAGAAAGGAAACAAAACATTGGGGTTCGGGGCCACTCAGCCATCTGTGCCTAGTTGGAGTAGGTGACAGCACCTTGGAGTTTTGGTGTGGAGGAAGTCTTGTCCAGCCATTCCCTCAGTGACCCAGGTCAAGAGACTGCCTGTGGCAAATTCTGATCACTAGCTGTCTTTGCTTAACTCCAGATGGTATTTACTTGTGGGAGCTCAGTGCTCTCAGTCAAATGGGGACCCAGTGTGCCCTGAATGTAGAAATGGCTGTTATCAAGATCCAAAGGAACAAGGGTGAAAGCTTTCTAGGTAAGGTGACGAGGGAAGACGTGACTTTCAGATACCCTGCTTCTTCCTTAGAGCTCAGAGTATCACCTGCAGATAAGTGATGTAAGGGGGTGGGGGGTTGTCTCCCATAGAAGGCAGGAAGTGGGGACACAACTGGAACAGCTGTCTTAGCCATTGAGGTGTGGAGTGTGGTGCTGTGTCCTAGCGGGCTACTTCTACTGAACGGAGGAAGGGCGGACGGACACTCAGACTCAGCTTCGATAGTGTGTGTTCCCACCAAGTGCTATGAAAGACAGCCAGAAGATGGGCTGGGATTCTGGCCTGAGTTTATTGGTCATCCCACAAAGGGTTCCCCAGAGACATCAGTGCATTTGTATTTTACTTCATGCTTTCCAGTTTTCCATATATGACGTGAGAGCTGGGAAGTGGCCAGTGACAGCCATGAGGTTTCTTCCGGTCTCTCCCACATCTCGCTGCGGCTTCTGTTTTACCAAAGTCTTTGTCATTGTCTGCTTGGGATTGGGACATAGCCTACAGTGACCCCAGTGGTACCTCTGATGAGAGAACTTTGAGAGGGCTATTCCATTGCCTCCCAGCTGTTTAGAGGAGAACACGGCCTCTGCTGGGTTTTTACCTTTTTTGCTAGGTCTTGGTACAACGTTCTTTCTATTTTCCCATTCTGGGTCAGGTAGGAACCTTTTTTTTTAAAAAATGATTTCTTATTTTGAGGCAGGGTTTCATGTAGCCCAAAATGGTCTCCCTGTAGCTGAGGGTAACTTTCTACCTGCCATGTGTTAGAATTACAGATGTGGGCTACCATACTCAGTTAAATTTCACAGTTTTCTGCATGGCTCAGCACCAGGCTAGAGCCTGTGGGGTTATAGGCATATCACCATGTTTTTTTTGTTGTTGTTTTTATTGTTGTTTTTTTCGGTTGTTGCTGTTTTGTTTTTTCAAGACAATATTTCTCTGTGTAGCTCTGGCTGTCCTTGAACTCATATAGATCCAACTGCCTCTGCCTCCTGAGTGCTGGGATTAGTGTGGCCACCACCCCGCTCAGCTTTTGTTTTTGTTTTTTGTTTTCTTGGGTGCTGGGGATTCTCCTGTGAACACCTGTTACTGCTGTCCTGGCTTCCTGGGTTGGAGGCTTCAGCTTGTGTCTCTGCTTGTGAACAGTTTTTTTTGGGTGGAGGATTACCATAGCCATTGCTATTGGAGATTGGTTAGGATAGGTAGGTCTGGCAGCATTTGGGGCTTGAGGACATAATCTGAACCATTACCTACCTTCCAATAAACAAGTACTTCTTTCCTTTTTCTTCTTGCCAGGATCCCTGGCCTTGAGTGCATCTCCCCAGTGTGTTGCTCATTGAGGAGGAAATCAGAAACAAAGCAGAGAACACAGCACAGAAACCCTCCCCCCTCTGACCACACCTGTTTGTTAAGCAACTTTGGGGGTACAGAAAGCATCTTCTAGTGAAATTGAGCAGTCCTTCCCTAAGTCTGGGTCTGACCAGAGTGCTGAGATGGGGGAGAGTGGGGCCTTGTCATGGTAGAGACTCCAGGTTTAGTGGGGAGCAGACTTGAGTGACTGTAGATAGCATGTCCCCAGAGGGTCAGCAAACCAGTGACCAGATTACAGGGGGAGCCGTCTCCTGGTTGTGGTCCAGGAAGGTTTGCCTGCAGGTTATTTGGTTGATGGAGAGACCTGATTCTTGCTATGTGTGGTGGAAGGTAAGGCTGGCTGGCATCAGCCTAAAGAGGTGACCAGCTAGGGCCGGGATAGACAAGGTATACCTGAAGTTCATTCAGACGGAAGCTGCTGCCAGCCTGTGGAAATTGGCCAGCACTGAGCCGTGTCTGGTATATTCCATTCTTCTGACAGATTCTCTACTTATGCCTTCTCAGCAAGGGCCTGGGAGAGCATCTATCTAGCTCAGAGCCCCCAGGTCATAGGGAAGGAATTACAGATAAGCAGCTGTTGATCACTGGCAGCAGAAATGAGTAGAGGCCAGGTGTGCTGACTCACTGACCAGAGGCCCCACATGGGGTGGGGATCTGTTCCCTTAGCCTGAGAGCAGGATCCTGGCTTTCTTGTCTACTGGGGAAAAGTGCTCTTTTTGACTGTGATCATCACACACATCTCAGCAGAAGGCGCGCTTGTAGAGTCTCTGGGTCTCTGTTCATCAGTAGATGGAAACACTGTCATCTCGTTTGAGGCCCCTGGCTCTGAGGTTTGTGTTGATACTTCAGGGTCACTCTGGGTATCATCTTCTTCACTCAGCAAGAAACTTAACTTGGAAGCTGCCCTAGGAAAAGGATCCAGATAAGATACAGCCACAGGGTGGGTCCCTACAGATCAGTTTTGAACTCAAGATTACTGGTCTTTAAAGAGACCAGGATTGCAAAGAAATAAGATCCTTAATTGGAAATAGGAAAAATGGTAAAAGTAGTAACTCAAGAATAAAAATATTTCAGTGGTAGAGTGCTTGCCTAGCAGTGCTCTGACCTCTCTTGAATTGAATCCCCAGTCCTGAAATAAAAATAATATATACATACATGTTTATAAAATAAAAATGTGTAATAAGAGTTTTGCATCCCAGGGGAACATGATCTTGACATGAAATCGTGCCTAGAACTTGGCTTTGGGGATAGAAGGGCAAAGGGGGACCTCCCAAGGTTAAATCCGGAGCCTGAGATAGGAAGCTGGAGGCCAAACTTTTATAGTACATGTTTCAGAAGTTTCTGAGTCACTTGTTTGGGACCAAAGTGACTTTTCTTTCTTTTTTATTTTTAGTGATTTGTTTATTTTTATTTGATGTGCATTGGTGTTTTGCTCGCAAATGTGTCTGTGTGAGAATGGCAAATCTCCTGGAGCTAGAATTTCAAGCAGTTGTGAGCTGACATGAAGGTGCTTGGAATTGAACCCAGGGCCTCTGGAAGAGCTTAACAGCCTGATTGTGACCTTATCAAAGGTGCCTAGTTTCCCAGGTCCAAGCAACAAAGTCTCCCTTCACTTACAACTTTAGTACATTTCATCTCTGAGTACTGTGGAAACCAAGGTTCATGCAGCGTTGCTGTGGGGACAGATACCAAGGACCCATCTCCCTTGGGTGTGAAGAAAAAGCGTCATTCTTTACCCTGGTGCTTGTGTCTCTCAGCCTGTGGGATGGAAACTCCCTCGAGAATGAGAGGGGCAGGGTAGTGGGGCGCCAGGTGTCCAGGTCCTCCATCAGGTAAACTCCTAGGAATTTCCTCAGACCCCACCTGGGTCCAACTTTCTTCTTCAATTCCTGCCTTGTGTTTCTTTCCTTGCTTTTGGCTCTGGCCAGGTCTCTTTCCTGGGTCTTGGAGGTAGGCTCAGTTTCATAGTGTACACCTGTAGTTCTGGGTGAGTCCCCTGGTTTTGGTTACCTCTGTGAGTAGCATCAAGGAAGCATTTCCAGTGCCAGAGTCTCCTGCAGGCCTCACACACCCATGTCTGAACTTGGCTCTGTGGGGGAAGGACTAAAGGTAGCCCTGGGGTTTGTGGCAACCTGATATCTTGTCCTTGGCTCTTCTCAAGGGGCTAGGACGAATGGCGTTCTAGTGAGGAGACCAGGTGGTGTTGGGGCTTTGTAGATCAGTAATGAGAGAATATTACAGAGTCAAAAGTAGAGCCTCACAGCCTTTGGGTCTGGGACAGAGAGGGTCAGCCATGGGATTCTCAGGCTGTGGTCAGGGGAGCCTAGGCCTAGGGCAGCCTGGGGAGGAGGGATGAGTCAGGAGGAGCTGCAAGCTCCCTCATCCGGGTTCTGACATCTATGCCTCTTATAGCACAGCCTGCCCTGCAGTGTCTTAACCAGCCTTGGGATGAGGTGAGGGAGCCAAGTAGGCAGGATCCAGAGCAGTAGCTGGTGGTTGGGATGAAGGGAGCAAGGCAGGGTGGAGGGTGGAAGACAGCCAATATGGTGTGAGTACTCCTCTGACCCATAACTGCTTTAGAGACCCTTTTATATACTCACAGCCTTCTGCTGTGTGTCATTAAGAAATGAGTCTGTGGTGAATGAGGGCCTAGGAATCCCTGACAAATAGTTGGTAGACTGACTTCACAGCCGGAAGGCTATTTGGGAATGAGTAGCCTGCTGAGGCCTTTATTTGCAAGGTGAGCCATGGATTTGATCCTTCCATGCTTACAAAGGAGCTAGCAAGTCACTCACTTAGGGAGGGTTAGCTCTGGGGGTCCTGGAGAGTGTGAGCAAAAAGGATGTGAGAGAGGAAAAGGCCCCAAAGACAGTCCTTTCCACAGCGGAGCCAGATGTGTGTCATACGCACCATCCCCTTGTGTTCTGGAGGTGACAAGCTCCATCTCGAGGATGAGGGCACCGAGGCTTATAAAGGTCAGAGGATGTGGCTGCGGCAGGGAGGGCTGGATCGCTGGCTGGAGAGCCGCCTGTAAGTGGAATGGAGGGGTTTAGGAAACAGGCATCTGGGCCTCCTGCCTGCTGCTTTGATCACTCAAATATCTTTGTTGAACTTGTCACAGAACAGTGTCCAAGAGATGGGAGGCCCTGTAATAGAAAGCATTCCCCTGTGCTCTGGGAAGTGGGCACAGGGAGGATAGAAGCCTGTAACAGGAAGTTCTTTGTGAATCCGTGGCCAGGTGTTTGTGAGAAATGAAGAGGGATGGAGGGTCGGCAGGTGGGCAGTGGGTCTGGACTCAGGCATGGGCACTTTGGGAGAGGTTCTGGAGCAGATGCAGGAGTGGCAGCTATCCTCTTTGAAGAGCTGACTGAAAAGATGGAAGCAAGGAGCTGTAGGGCCATGGAATCCAACTGCATTGGCTTGGTTGAAGGATAATGAATTCCTGAGCACATAAATGGTTTGTAGAACCCCCACCCCCAGTCCCTTCTCCCTGCTCACATCTCTCTGTAGTCTTTCCCGATCCTGATCCTTATCTCTGTGTAAACAGAGCTTTCCTAGTGTGTCATGAGGGTTCACAGGCAATTTAGGGCCCAGTGTTCACATTGTTTAATTCCATTGACATTTTGTGGTTAGCATTGGCAGTCCCGTGTTTGTGATTTTTTTTTGAAGGGAAACAGAAGCTCAGGGCTGGGCTAGCTCTGGGGACTGAGGCTGCTTTGTATGAACACATGTATGCACACAGGCACGCGTACTCTCTCTCCAGAGCTTGGTAAATCCTCCGTGAGAATCACTAGGATTCAAGGCTTCTTATTCTTCAGTCTCCCATCCAAGTACTAAGCCAGGCCTGACCCTGCTTAGCTGTCAAGATAAAAAGAGACTGGGTGTACAAGGCCGTGTGACCATAGGATTTTGCAGTTTGTGTGTAACAACAGATCTCACACATGTGGTCCAGCCTAGGATAATTGCTCAGTCATTTCCCACCTGTCTCCTCACCAGACCATGCATTCCTGGTCACAGTGCGGATGCACATGCTTTAACAGCACTCAGGGTGAGATCCTGCCTATGTGTGCAAGATGGCCATGTGGCCGCACCAGGTGAGTGTCCTATGCTGGTCTCAGTGCAAAGCTATCAGGACACCAACAACTTTCAGCCCTTGGCCACTGATGTGTCGGTAAGTGACCCTGCTGGTCAGACTACCTCATTCTCTTCGGTCTGATATGAAGACATCAGAAGCATTTGATTCTTCAGAAATAAACATGTTTGGACGAATAGTTCACTTTAGGCTTTCTAAGAACTTCACTAATGTGGGATGGCCCACTTCTACACAGCCTGCCTGAAGATAGGGTCACTCATTGTGGTCCAGCCTCCAAAAGCTTTGGGGCTTCAGTGAATAAGGGTTTGCTGTTTCTTGCCGTCCTCTGTGTTGGCTCTGTTCTGATGGCAGCTTTTCTGATTTATCTGGCTCTGTCTGGGGTCACTTTCTCTGACTGCTGGGCCTGTTTCATTCAGTAGTCTGTGTTTGGCTGATGGCTCTTCTGGCAGGTTCTCAGAATGCTTTGCTCTGTGTCTGGAATCTTGCTATCTTTGTAGTGTCTCCATGCGGCTCCTGGGGCTCCCAGGATCACAGCACATGATCTCTGGGAGAAAGTGGATGCTTCCAGGTTTTAATGACTGTAGTCTCAGTAATATTGGTCAAAGCAATATAAGACTGACTCAGGTACAAGAGGAAATTGATTTTCCTCCTTGATTTGAGCGTGACATAGTACAAGGCAGGACTGTAGTCAGAGCAGCCATCATCTGAGGCTGTCCTGAGCTAGGAGGCACATGGAACCCGCTAGGGAGAAGGGACTCCATTTTATTTTATATTTAATTTTTATTTTGTTAATTATTATCATTGTGCATATGCATGTGCGTGATGTGTTTGCATGTGTGAGTGTGGGCACACGTGTACAAACCTGTGAAAGTCAACCTTTGGAAGTTCTCTCTGCTGTATATTTTGGGGATTGAACTCAGATATCTGGTTTGAGTAGCAAACACTTTTGCTTGCTGAGCTGTCTTCCAGGCCGAAGACTCAGTTTTGAAGCTGTGAATCTGTGTGGATACAGGATGTTTAGTGTCATGGGATGTTTGAGAAATTAGACTCTGGTCCTGAACCGGGCCATGTTCTTCGTTAAGCTCTGGAGTCTCAGCTGGGAGTGATGGACAGAACTGTAATCCTTGGAGACTCAGCTGGGGTCTCAACTTGAGGGCGGCCTGAGCTTCGCTCCTCGAGATCCTCTACGTAGTTGCTTAGTTTTTTGAAAAGTTTAAGAAACCACTTTAAGGCCGGGCAGTGGTGGCGCACACCTTTCATCCCAGCACTCAGAAGGCAGAGGCAGATGGATCTCTGTGAGTCTCTACAGATGGAGTTCCAGGACAGCTGGGGGCTCTGCAGAAACCCTGTCTCAAAAAACCGAAAGAAAAAAAAAAAAAAAAGAAACTACTTTCTCCTTAACCCCAAGGTGGACTTGAAGATTCTCCTGCTCGGGCCTTGCTTTGCCTTCAGTGCATCAGAAGAATTTTTTTTTTTTTCTGACTCTAAGAAAATTGTTTTTTGACACACAGCCCATGTTGCCCAGCCTGGCTTTTAAAAAGGCTAGGGTTGGTCTTGAATGTCTAATTCTCCGGCCCCCACCTCCTGACACTGGGGTTACAGGCAGGTGCTACCATGGCCAGATTTCTTGCCTTTTCAAACACAAGCTAGATCTTATGTCCAGGACACTGTGCAAGGCCACAGGAAGCCATTCATTCAGCATCAAGAGATGCTGTCTAGCCATACCAGTGTTGGCCTTGCTCTGCACGCAGCAGCTGCCGGCAGCCTGGCTCTGAGATTCCTGTCCTTCTCCAGGAGGCAGGCTTCACTTACGTGCATCTTTGGGACGCAAACACTATAGCTTTCTCTGTGGGCTGCACATGCTTCAGGGAGCAGAAGGAGCTGTCCTGGACTGCCTGCCATGCCTTGGTTGCATCCATTCATGGGTAAATGGCTGTGGAATGCTGGGTTCTGCTTTCCTTCTTCCCTTCTCACCTCTTACTGAGTCTTTGAGGAAATATTCTTGTGTTGGCTTGAGAGTGATTTTATTTCTTTCTTTCTTTATTTTGGGTTTTGTTGTTGTTTTGTTTTGTATATAGAGTTTATTTAGGGCATGGGGAGGAGAGTTGAAGGAGTAGAGACAGAGAAAGGCAGAGAGATGGGGGGGGGATGGGGAGAGCGCTCTTTATTTATGTTTTTTGAGACAGGCTGAGTCCTGGCTGTCCTAGAACTTGCTCTCAAGACCAGGCTGGCCTCAAACTCAGAGATCTACTGCCTCTGCCTCCTGAGTGCTGGAATTAAAGGTGTGCCCAACTACCTCCTAGCAAGAGTGATTTTTTTAAAAAGCAAGATTTAACTCTTTTTTCAAGATTTCTTTATTTTTATTTTATGTGTCTGAATGCTATGTTGTCCACATGCATGTATGTGGCACCACATGCATGCCTTGTACCCTTGGTGGCCCTGGTGGCCTGGTGCCAGAAGAGGGTGTGAGATCCCCTAGAGCAGGTGTTATACGTGGTTGCAAGCCACACCTGGGTGCTGAAAACCAAACTCTAGTCCTCAGAGAGAGTAGAAAATGCCACCTCTCCAGCCCCAGGATTTCCTTAAGTCTTTAACTTATCCCCTGCCCCTAAATACCCTTCCTGGCCCAAGGAAAAGCAGCAGCCAAAGAGGGATTTTAGGAGCCTAGAAAATGAGTCATTGACTTTCCACTGGCCTAGTTTTCATCTGGTCCTCAGGCACAAGTGATTTGCATAAGATTCTCAGAAGATCTACCGAGCTGAGCTGGAGCAGTGGCCATCTCCCTCCCTTGTTCCTCCAGTCCGGGGAGAAATTTTCATTCCTTACACTGCTTCACAAATACTTTGCCAGAGCAGCAGACATTGTTCAGGGTGGGATGTGTACTATGAGTGATCTCAAGGCCCATGCACACAGAGCCCACAGGCTGGGGAACAGATCCTATGTGCAAGAGAGTACTGTCTGCAGAAACCAGGAAGAAGCTCCTGAGCTGCTTTTGAGTTGGGCCCTGAAGTATCAATAGGAGTTTTCCAGGTAGAGCAATGGAAACAGGGCCATAAAGAGGTTCAGGATTGCTTGGGCTGGTGAGAATCACTGTGTTCCAAGAACATGACTTGGTGCTGCGAGCTGGAGGGACAGGTGCAGAACCAGGTAGGTAGTGGAAGGACTTTTTATTCTTTGTCTGTCTGTCTCTATCTTTCTGTCTCTCTTTTTCTGTCTCTTATACCACTGAGCTGCAGCCTCAGCGCTGGTTTGTTGTTTGTTTTTGTTTTTCTGGTACAGGGTCTCACTATGTAGCCTTGGCTGTCCTGGAACTCTGTAGACCAGGCTGGCTTCATCTGCCTCTGCCTCCCAAGTGCTGGGTTTAAAGGTGTGCACCACTACCGCTGGGCTAGCTGAGAATAGCTTTGCACTTCTGCCTCCACCTCCCAAGTGCTTGGTCTACATGGTGCTGGGGCTTCATCCACAGGAGGCAAATGCCTTACCAATCAAGCTACATCCCGACTAAGTAAGGGCTTTATTCTTATGACGATGGAACTGTATCAAAGGAATTCAAGCAAGGGACAGACAGGATCAGGTTTCCATGCATATGGATTATGCTGGCAGATCAAGAAGATTCAAGGCAGTATAGGAGCCTGTTGGAGTGACCCAAGGAGGATGCCCCTGGGTCACTTACCAAGATGGAAGGAGAGAGGGATGGGGTAGATGAACTTTGTGTGATGTGCCTGTGGACATCTATCCAGACCAGTCCTGTGTGTACATCTCCTGTATACCATGTACTGTGTCTTGAGATCTGGAGCTTAGTAGAAACCTTCACACATGGAGAGTTGCAGTCACCAAATATTTAAGGGAATCTAAAAGGGTGAGGAGCTGCTCAGAGACAGAGGGTAGACTCAGGGGAGGAGGGCTTAAGATGGAAGTGCTGGGAAGCAGCCATTGTGTAGAGTCCTTGGTGACAAACTGTCCATGACCCATCTCTATGCCTGCTTGGGGCCTGCATGACAGGTGGCCTGTGACATTTCTGTCTGATAGCATTTTGTACCCTGACAAACAACGACAGGAGTGATACATTATTGGTGGAGGCAGGGGCTGCTGTACACCTTATAAACTACAGAGCTTTGCGTGGATTCCACTCTCCCTCTCCCTCCTCCCTTCCTTCTCTTCCTCCTCCCTTCCCTCCTTCCTCTTCTCTCTTGATCTTAGCCCAAGCTGGCCTCCAACTCATCAGCCTCTTGCCTCCAACACTTGAGGCCTGAGATTACAGGCTTCTGTCACCATGCCTGGCTAAGTTATTTCTCTATTCCGTCTGGTCTTGGCAGTCAGCTCTCACCTTTGATCTATAAATGAGTCAGGCCAAGTTTATTCATTTTTTCCCTTAATCACTGTTTCTCCTCCAGAAGAATTATCAAAAGTGTTTTGAGCCTTAAACCTCTGTATAATATAGCAGAATATGACCATAGGGCCTGTATTTATTCATTGATTTTTTTTTTTTTTTTTTATTAACCGTACCTATCTTTTCCCTTATGATTGTCATTTATATATTCTAGCTGTAGCCTGTTGCTTCTCTCCTGTCCCTCCTGGCCCTTTTCTGTCTTGATGCCTTTTTCTCCCTTGGATCATGTTTTTAGCTTTTTTTTTTTCCCCCTTTTCTCCTCATGGTTTCTGAGGAAGACACTTTAATTAGAAATGACTCCTTCCCCTTCTCAACACTCCCTGTAAACAGAGAAGTCAGGGGCACCTGTGAGAAGGACCCACCCACACGCTCTTTACCATTGTAGATTGGACTTGAACATCAAGGTTTCTGTTTGTGGTTTGCTGTCAACATATCTCTTCAAGATTGGCTTTCCAGATACACAGTTGAATCAGATTGTGCAGTGCCTGTGGCGGCCACCGTTGGCAGCATTGTGGCTGGCTCTAGGTGTGCCCCTGGCATGTCCTTCAGGTCTGACTTTTACCCACAAGGGCCATGCCAAGTTCTTACGTGACTGGCAGACTGGCTTTGTAACTTTTGGTCTTTTTTCCATTCCTATAACACAACATCCAAGATCTGGTAATTTATAAAGAACATTGGTATTAATAGCATGTGAGTCTAGAGACTGGGAAGTTTAAGAACATGGTGACTAGTCAACTTCCAATGAGGACCTTGTGTGGCTTCAACTGCTGCCAGAAAGCCAGGACTAGAAAGGAAAAATGACCCGAGTTTACCATAATCTAGCCCAATCACACAAGAAAGACATTGATTTCTTAAAAACCTGGATACCTTTTAAAGGGCATATTAGCCTAGTTAGGTTTCTTCTGCTGTGGTAAACACCACAATTAAAAGCAGTCTGGGGAGGAAAGGGTTTATTTCTCCTCACAGATTACAGTTCAATGTTGGGAGACTTCAGGACAGGAACCTGAAGGCAGGAAAAGGCCTCAGGGGATGGCTGCTGCTTGCTTGGGCCCCATGGCTTGCTCAGCTGCTGGTTTTCTTATACAAACCAGGACCACCTGCCCAGCACTGTCACCACCCACAGGTATGCTGGTACCTCACCCATCAATCATTAATCAAAAAAAAAAAAAAAATGCTCCCCAGACTTGCCTGTAGGATGAGTCTGATGGAGGCCTTTTCTTCAGTTCCCTCTTCCCCAATGACCCTGGCTTGTATCAAGTTTACAAAAACCAAACAAAAATAAAACAACCTTCCCAGACTTTTTTCTTCAAAAATACTTGGAATCATATATCAACATGAGGTTTGAAGGAATAAAGCTGTATTTAAACTATAGCACCTGCCAACCTGATCCTACCTAGTAGGGCACCCTCTTGGAAGGCAGTAGTGTAGAGTCAGGCTCTAGCACCTCCCTGTGTGTCCTATCTGCTCTGCCAGTCATTCTCAGTGCCCAACTGTGGTCTTGGATCCTTATTCCCTGTTTAAGAAATATCCACATGTACTTTTTCGAGATACCTTGTGTATTTTGTTTTATTTGAGACCAGGTCTATTGTAGCCCCAGGTTGGCCTTGAAGTTGCCACATAGCCAAGGATGACCTTGAAGTCATGATCTCCCTTCCCCATTTCCCATGCGCTGAGACTGCAGATTTACAATGCTGTACCTTGTAAGTGTAACGTGTGTTCTCCTGTATAATTGTCGTCTTGGAGGCTTACTGACTCCGTCAGCCAACCTAGGCTTAGTTCTGGAAGCTTCTAGTCTGTGTACAATCTAATCTAGGCCTAGAGTGTTTTCAGCCTCCGAGACTACTGCTGAATAAGCTCACCCTTTCTAGTTCCTTTTGAACTATAGCTGGCTGGTTCAACTCAGCTGTTCTGGCTCAAATGCCTCTCCAAGCAGACTGATTCAGTCTGGCTTCTCTCTTTCTTATGGCTGCTCCTGAGTTGCTCTGCTTTGGCCTCCTACTAACTTCAGCAATATGTTCTAATCTTCTGGCTACTTATTCATTGGCTTGTTCTGTCTTCACCTGTGTCTAGCTTGTTCTGTCTCTCTCTGCAGCCTCTCTCTATAACTATCCCAGTGAAACTGCCTCTTCCTCTCTTTTCTGTCTCTACACTGCTCTCTTAAGTAGCTTCCCTTTCCTCTCACTTCATGTAAGAGTTGGGCATATCCTAGTCTGTCAAATCTTTCTCTGAGTCACGACTTTGTCTGACACTCAATTAGATATCACTTTCAAATATGGTGCGTCCTTCCACAAAGTAACTTTACCTTCATTGTTTGGGATTAAAAGTGAGAACTAAGGGTGTGTCTGTACTGCAGCCAAGGGGATTAAAGGTGTGTGCTAAGGGCTGAGCCACATCCCAACTAGAAAAAGGTTGTTTTGTTTGTTTTCTCGGTACATAACACAGTCTCAGGGTTCACAGTATGATAGATATCCTGCAAAAACACCTGGCTCTGAAGGGTTGTTGAGTTCAGATTCCAGCATCCATGTAACAGGCTAGGCATGGTTTTCAGTATGGCCATGGCTTGGGGAACACTGGATTGCTGGGGTCTTGTTGGCTTCCAGCCTAGCTCTAGGTTCAGTTAGAGTCTCCGAATCAAGGGAATAAGGTAGTTTGTGATAGAGTAGGACACCTGGTGTCCTCTGGCCTCTGTGTACACAGGTGTGTGCACCAGCATGCACACATGTGCATTTATCACACACAAAAGTATAAACAAAACAAAAGAATAGCAACAACAACCTAACACCCTCAGGATGGGCATCTTTACAGTTATTAAACACTTCCCAATAGTAATTAAGCAAAACCAAACTCTAGTTGGAGTGATTGTGGCTTTGTTGGCTAGGCGTGGCTTCTGGTGATCCGCCTCTAACAATCGGTGCAGGCGTGAGCATAGGCGGCAAAAGGCAGCATTTGGGGACAGCCACCAGTTTGTTTGTTTTCTTTTTCCAGAGAAAGGACGCTCTTGCAGAGCTGTCCAGGAGGACAAAGGACAGTGTACTTCTGATGCCTCGCGTTGTCCCCCCCCCCCCATGGCAGTGGTTCTCCTCCTTTTTACTTATTGCCTTATTTTAGAGCAGAGAATTAGGAGGAGGCGTAGTGAAGGTCTCTGGTATGTTGTGGAGGAAGGCCAAGAAAACCTTTCTATTAAGTCAACTCTCTTGGTTCCTTGGTGTAAAAGAAAAGTGATCTGGCTGTAAATGGGGGCATCATTAGATATGTAGGCAGGGGACATTCCAACAGGTTCTCATGGCCTTGCTTTGTTTCCCTATGCTTGGCCATCCATCCTCCTCCCTGAGAATCTCTATGTACAACCCCTAAAGCTTGTCACTGGGCATAGGTGAGGAGATGATCTTAAGGCTCACTGTTCAACTTGGAAGCAGTCCCCACGCTCCTTCTGTGATGCCTCTGACATGTCTGTGGCCTTCACTTCTGTGCTTGCTCTGAAGATGCTAAATTACTCTGGAATCACACTTAGAATGTTGACCAGGCTGGCCTCGAACTCAGAGATCCACCTGCCTCTGCATCTCAAGTGCTGGGATTAAAGCTGTGAGCCTCCACGATCAGCTAGGAATCACCCTTACCTTGAAAGCATGCTCTCCTTGCAGTGTGTCCATTAGTCCTCCAGTCCCTCTGTGAGGTACTTGTCCTTGTCCATGGCATTTTATAGCCAAAAAAGTGAAGGTGGACAGTGATGGAGAACACTGCTCCAGGAAGCATGGCTTGAAGCCAAGTTTTCTAGATTAAAATGCCCAAAAGGATTCTTTCCTGAGGATGTACAACTTAATTAATGTCAAATTTTGAATTATTGTGGCAGATTGTGCGTGTCAGAGCATGTAGCACCATATTTTAAAAAGGCAATAACAAGACAAACACAGGTGACATGGGTGGTGTCAGGTGGTGTGTTAAGAGCTGTGGGACTTTTGTGTAACTTGTGCTGGGGGAGTTGGCGGTGTGGGTCACAGTGGGACTCTCGTGGCCATGGCAGAATTCTGTATATGTTTTTAATTGGGAATATAGACATATAGCTTCTCATAACTGTCAACACCTGTCACAGTATATACTTCAAATGGCAGCAGGCTAAGGCACAGTGAATTTGATGAAAAGACAGTAAAAAAGTATTTGTGTACACACACACACATACATATATATATATACATACACAAACACATACAGACACACATACATACATACAAACACACATACAGACACACATACATACACACATACACATGTACACATACACATATACACATGCACACATACACACATACACATGCACACATACACACATACACATGTACATTATACACATACACATACAGACACACACATACACATACACACACATACACACATACATACACATGCACACATACAACATACACACACATATACACACATACACACATACACATACAGACACACACATACACATGTACACATACACACATACACATGCACACATACACACATACACACATACACATGTACATATACAACACACATCACATACAGACACACACATACACAACATACACACATACATACACATGCACACATACACACGTACACATACACACACATACACATACACATACAGACACACATACACACATACATGTACATACATACAGACACACACATGCACATATGCATACACACAAACATACACACATACTGACATACATACACATGAGTGAGTATGTGTGTAGAAGCCAGGGTTGACATCAAGGTGTCTTCTTGAATCACTTTCTATGTTGGATAGAGTCTCTTGCCGAACCCAGCACTCACTGATTTAGCTAGAGTGACTGGTCAGCGAGACCCTGAAACTCTCTTGCTTCCTAGATGTAAAAGAAAAGTGGTCTGGCCACTTTTGTATCCAACAAATTCTGTGTCTGCAGTGCTGGGTTACAGGCTTGTGCCACCATAGTTAGCTTCTCCTGCTCTTTTTTTCCAGCCATGAGTATGCTGTACATGTATACCTGGATAGGCGCTGATGGCTGTGGGACTGTATTCCCAATAAAAACATGCAGAGAATCTCCCCCATGATGTCCGCTGTGCATGCATCGGGGAATCTGGATTAGGTCCTCACTGTAACACTTCACTCGCTGAGTGAGTTATAGCATGAAGGTAATTTAATTTTTGTACAAGAGTTTAACTAATTTCTGCCTGGAAAAAAATGTTGCTTAACGTGAAATTTTCTATTTGGGGTATCATGTGTGAATTAAACAGTTTCAGGTTCGAAAGCATTTTAAATTTCAGATTTTTTTAAAAAAGATTTATTTATTTATTTTATGTATATGAGTACACTGTAGCTGTCTTCAGACACACCACACCCCATTGCAGATGGTTGTGAGCCACCATGTGGTTGCTGGGAATTGAACTCAGGACCTCTGGAAGAGCAGTCAGTGCTCTTAACTGCAGAGCCGTCTCTCCAGCCCACATTTTTTGATTAGAGAAATTCAGTCCTATACTATAGCTGGTTTTCTGTGTGGCTTGTTTTGTATCTAGCATGTGTGGCCTGTAATTTCTAATTTTCATAAAGTTAAGTCATTTAGGGCTGGAGAATTGTTTCAGTTGTTTGAGAACACTTGCTTTTGCCAAGGACCTGAGTCCAGTTCCCAGCACCCACATGGCTGCTCTCCGCCAGCTGCGACTGCAGTTCCAGACTTGGAGCCTTCGTCTGGCCTCTCAGAGTACCAGGCATGGACATGATTCACACATGCAAGCATGCACACGACACACAAGCTGCAGATGAAACACTCATACACATACAATGAGAAGTTGAAAAACAGGTTTTAAAGAATTAAGTCACTTGGAAATAATGAGGTTACAGAACCCCCTAGATATTTGTGATGTCCCTTCCTTATCTGTGATCATTTTTTTAGTTGTTATCGTTGACCTCCGGTTTACTGGCATTTTTTTTTTCAGCTACTCATATTTTTGAAGATTTCTAAAATCCTTTTCTTAGAAACAGCAGCCATCTTATGTATTTTGCCTGTTTAGGTTCTATTTTAATATCGAAATATAATACCTTAAACAACTTGTCTATGTAGATGTGCTGCTAAACACACTTGCAGGGAACAGTCGAAGAGCTGGAGCAGCAGTGAATGTCTGTATTCTCGAGAGGCGCCTGTGGACCTGCCTGAGAGGTCAGGAACTTGTAGAGGGGTGATCCATCTCGACCTGCTGGTGTGTTGGTCCGTTAGACTTTGGAAGTGGCCTGAGTTCCTGCCCCCTTCTTATTGAACCTTCTTCTCTTCTCTCATGGCTCCCATTCCTGTCCCAGATGAGCCACAGGAGGTAGCCTGGATGTACCTCTTGTTTATACCCCATGTTGAATACAGCCATCTTGCTCTACGCTGGTCTCCTCATCAGCCCAGCCCCGCTTGCATCACAGGAGCCCTTAGGTGTTACAGTTTTGGAACATTACACCTTCCGTAGACCCTACCAAAGCTGGGAGCACCTACTGTTTGACATGCCTTTCCTACTTGTTCTAAAAGTCTGTCCTGTCAGAATGCAGCTACTTAGAAGCATCAATTCTAGAGTGACAGGTTTAAGGTGAAGGTCCTTCCCACTCCTGGAGGGCAGGCTTTAATGAAGGAATGCTTATCTGTGGAGGAGTTTCCATTAGCAGACGCTGTCTTCTGAGGGTGGCTGTCTTCTACCTAGCATGTTGTACTGCATGAGGTGGAGAAACTGGGAGAGACCTCGCAGGGACCGAGTCCTCCTCAGGGCTACCTGCTAACAGGCCAGGCAGGGCCATGCCCCTCTGCAGCCTCCATTCCTGTTGCTTCTCTGTCCCCATCTTCCTGTGGGGACAGTAAAGGTCAGCATAATGGTGCCTGACACATCCCCTTTCCAGATCCCCACTTCTGTTAGAGATGCTGTGGCTGCTGTTAAATTTAGAACATGTAATTTCATTTGTATGTCTTGTGATGGACATTGATTTTTCTATTTGCTTAGGGATCTTTTTCCTCAGCCACACTCATGTGCTGCTGGACGCAGGCCCGCACAAGCTTCAGGCTGCTGGGAACACAGAGAGCTGAGTCCCTGCCTACAAGAGAATCACTGCCTCCTATTATGACTTCTTCAAGGTTTATTGTGGCTGGGGACGCAGCTCAGTTAGAAGAGTGTTTGCCTAGCATGCACGAGGTCATGAGTTCAATTCCCAGCACCACACAAGCTAGATGTGGTAGTGTATGCTTGTAGTCCAGTACTCAGGGGTGGAGGCAGAAGTTCAGGGCTATCTTCAGGAATATAATGAGTCAGAGTCCAGACTGGACTACATGAGACCTTGCCTCTAAAGAAAAGTTTATTATTGTCTGCATACTGGCTTGGTACAGTGAATCACTCCCTAAATAATTGGTTAAATATCAAATAATTAGGTTGACCTACACGAAGCTATCTATATCCAATTGCTTTCAATTTGTCAAAAGTGCAGACTTATTTTTTTGTGGTTTAGTCTGGTATAGAGGAAACATGGAAATCCTTGAAGATACTATATCATATTTTACAATATTTTATATACCTGTAATATTATCCTTTAGGGTTCGCTACTGTTAGCATTGAACCTCTGTTAGTAATGGGAATACTTATTTTCTTCTATATCATACACATATTTGTAATAAGAAACCAATTTAATCCAGGCAAGGGTATAAATAACAATGAAATTCCTCCTTCCCTCCCAAGTCTGGAGAAAGGATCCTGGCCTCCCAGACCTCAGCGTCCCCAGGGAGCGACACAATTTTAGTACGAGTGAACAAGAGCAAAGTTTACTCTGCAACCTAGAGCAGCTCTTCCCGGCTAAAACACTGGCCTACAGTGGACACCACATGTGGAGGACTCTGGGACGTATTACCCCTCCATGATATTGTGCTGGAATTCCTTCAATCCCTGCCTCACATTGGACCTACCCTCCATCTGCACCCTCCTCGACAATTACCCTCTCACACCCTCCTCTGACCCCTCCTCTGATCACACTTGACCCTCCCCCTCCACACCCCTCCATCTGCACCCCTCCACCCTCATACCCCTCCTCCCTCCATCCACCCCTCCATCTGACACTCCCTCCATCCGTACCCCTCAATCTGTACCCCTCCCTCCTCACCCCTCCATCTGCACCCCTCCCTCCAGCACCCCTCCATCTGCACTCCTCCATCCGCACCCCTCCATCTATACCCCTTCCTCCACACCCCTCCATCCATGCCCCTCCACCTGCACCCCTCCATCTTTACCATCATGTACCCTTCCATCCACACTCTTCCATCTGCATGCCTCCATGGTCTGCCTACCCCAGGACTCCTGTCCTCTGCAGCCCTATTCCTGTCTCCACATTGGTTCTCGCCTGAGAGCCACAGGACTCTCATGAGTAGGACCTGAAAACATGCACAGCTGATATCTGGGTTTCCATCTGCTCTTTTGAGTCCTGAACCTGCTCCAGGCCAGTGCCCTGCCACACAGGCTGGCACCTTGTAGTAATCATTAGCTCCCTAGCTGGTAGAAGAGCTGGGTAGATTGAACTGGGAACCGGGGCTTCTGACACCATCACTTCTACGGTTCTGCTCTCTGGAAGGCCTCAGCGGTGTATCACAGACCCTGTTCTCACACTTGTCCAGGCCAGTGCTCCAGGCAGCAGCAGCAGTAGACACCAGATCCCCTTTGGCAGCTGGAGCACCCCTGCCCCCCCGTATCTGCAAATACACCCAGACAAAATGCAGTTTAGTTCACTCCAGTGGAAATATATCTGTGGAGTTGGAGTTATAAATAAGCATGCAGTGATAATGCTGAGACTGGCACTGGCGTTTGAGTGAGGTTTCTGGTTAACCAGAGCTTTGTTCACTGGCTTTAATCGGTCTTTACCACAACCCCTGAGACCTGACACTGTCATCACTGTCAAAGTTCTGGCCATAGTTGCTGTGCCCAAGATCACAGCATTGGTAATGGCAGATCTAGCTTTGGAGTCAGATGGTCTAGCCCCAGATCAGAGGCTGCCATGGGTTCTTCTAGCCTTCACCGTGAAGGTGGGGTCACAAGCTCAGCAAGGTCAAATGGGTTATCCAGGACTCTGACACTGTGGAGGGACAGAGTGTGTGGTCAGCTCCCATTCCCTGACAAAACAGCTAAGGAACATTAAAAAAAAATTCTAGCCAGGCTTGGTGGCATACACCTTTATTCACAGCCCTTGGGAGGCAGAGGTAGGCAGATCTGTGAGTTTGAGGCCAGCCTGGTCTACAGAGTGAGTTTCAGGACAGCCAGGGTTATACAAAGAAGCCTGTCTTGGAAAACAAAAACAAAAAATCCCAAATAATTCTGAGGCCAATTCTGCTACCATGCCTTCTATGCCACAGTGGGCAGTGTCCTTATTCTGTAAGCTAGAATTAATTCTTCCTTCCCTATTTTGGTTCTTGTCAGGGGTTTAGTTAAAATAACAGCAACAAAATAAACCAATAAATTTTGTCTCATAAAAAGAAAAGAAGATGGCTCAGGGCTCACATGCAAACCACCTATGGCGGTGTGAGTGTAACCCTGATGTTGTGGGGTAGAGACAAGAAGGCCTTTGAGCCACTGGCCAGTCAGTCTAGCTGTAATGGCAAGCTGGTTCAATGAGAGCTGCTGTCCCCTGTTTGCACACACATGGTTATGCACACCCACATACACAGCATACACACACAGAAGAAAAAAAAAGGCACAGCCTGATCTAGTTTAGCAAAAAAGTGACAAAACTAAAAGAATGGGCAAGCCCATAATTGTGTTTGGAGATTTCCGCACTCCTCAGTTACTGACGAAAAACTGAAATTAGTGTCGTCTGTTACGCACATGGAACACGTGAGCAAGCTGAACAGTCAGCTGTACCTACAGCACAGTCCTAGAAGCTTATCCCCGACGACTGCAGCATGTAGGCTTTTCAGAGGCTCTGACATGCTCTTGGGGTGTGTGTATGTACTAACACATTGTAGCTCAGCGTATCGTGTCATATCTACTTGTACATTTAAAAGCAATACAGTAGCGTCCAGCGGTGGCACACCGCTCTAGTCTCCATGGTCTGTCGCCTGAGTGCTGTGTCTGTCCCGAGTTCTTCAGAGTTCTTAGTGGAAAAAAAAAAAAGAACTTTAGCCGGGCGGTGGTGGTGCACGCCTTTAATCCCAGCACTTGGGAGGCAGAGGCAGGCGGATTTCTGAGTTCGAGGCCAGCCTGGTCTACAGAGTGAGTTCCAGGACAGCCAGGGTTACACAGAGAAAACCCTGTCTCGAAAAACCAAAACCAAAAACCAAAACCAAAAAAAAAAAAAAAAAAAAAAAACACGGCTACTCTTCCAGAGGCCCTGGATTCAATTCCCAGCACCCACATGGAAACTCACAACTGTCTGTAACTCCAGTTCCAGGGGATTAAACACTCTCCTCTGACTTCCAGAGTATTGCACACATGTGGTGTACAAACATATGTGCAGGTGAAACACCCATACACATAATAAAAATAAATCTTTGAAAGACCATAACATTAAAAAATACAATTATATAAATCATGTCTCAGGACAAAACGGTTGTGAGATACTGCAGCATGTATGTGGGGGAAACACACAAGGACATCTGTCCTTCTCAGTCCTTTGCATATAATATTCGAGATACCCTTGTGACAGTGAATTCTGGTGAGCCCATGATGTCTGGGATAGTACAAGACGTGGAACAAACCCCCAAATAAATATCCTTATCTGCAGCTAGGCAGGGGTGTGCATGGTCCCGAGAGGCCATTCTTCTGATCTTACTAGGATTTCTTTAAATGCAGAGAGAAAGTGGGGGAGTTCTCAAAAACACACAGGCAAAGTATTCCCTCTTCCCTCTCCGTCACCTCCCTGAACTAGCCAGCCACTTGGTGCTGAAGTTGATGACACCAAGGAAAGGGAAGATGGGACACCTCCTGCATCTTGGCTTTCTTTCCTTCCACACCCATAAGTGAGCAGAATATACAGGGCGTTAGTAGAACGTGCATGTATCAGAGTGAAGTACAGAGCCTCGTTAGTGCCTGGAGCACCCCGCCGTCATGCTGAGAATGAAGAGTGTCTTCAGTTGATCCACGTGGCTCGTTGTATCATTTCTGTGGTTCCAAACATGCATTAGATGCTCTTAACGGGCATCGTGCATTATAAAGATAAATGTTAAACCTCTGCCAACAACTACAATTGTATTCTTACTTAGCAGAATATTAAGTAGCAAACCCACCCTAGGATGTCCAAGAGTCATGGAAGAGAAGACAAAAGTTTTAATTTAATTTACTTATTTTTTGTATATATATGTGGTTCTTTGTTTTGTTGTTATTGGTGGTTTTTTGAGCAGGGTTTTTCTGTCCTGTCCTGGAATTGCTCTGCAGACCAGACTGGCTTCAGACTTGGAGATCTGCTGCCTCCCGAGTGCTAGGGTTAAGGGTGTGCATCACCACCTAGCCTCATGTTGTGTGTGTGTTTTAAAATAAAGTTTAAAGGTACATGATTAGGGGGCTGGAGAGATAGCTCAGTTAAGAGCTCTGTCTGCTATTTCAGAGGTCCTGAGTTCAATTCCCAGCATCCACATGGCAGCTCACAACAGTCTGTAACTCCATCCAGTTCCAGCGCATCTGACACCCTCACACAGACATACAAGCAAAACACCCATGCACATAACAAATAAATAAAAATTTAAAAAGAAAGGCACATGATTTGTATAAAAGATCCAAATTTATTTTTATGTGCTAACAAAATCTATTGGAGATTTTTAAAAATCCACTTAAAGTAACATCCCAAACTATGAAATACTTAAAAAGCTATATTTGGCAGAATATGTGTAAGAATTGTATAGTAAGTCCCTTGGAAGCATTGGATCTCCCTGAAATTGGAGTTGTATATGGTTGTGAGCTGCACAGCGTGGATGCTGGAAACTTGAGTCCTCTGCAAGAGCGGTGTATGCTTTTAGCCATTGAACCATATCTTAATTTTTTTTTAACATATGTGTGGGTCTGTGCACCATAATGCATGTGTGGAGGTCAGAGGACCGCAAGAGTCAGTTCTTCCTTCCTATCCTGTGGATTCTAGGGATCAAACTCAGGTGATCAGGCTTGGTAGTAAGTACCTTTATCCACTGAGCTAAGACACCAGCAGCCTTTTAAAAAATTATTAATAATAATTTATTTTATATTACTCCTATTTTATATTACTCCTGTGAAAATAATCCCTACCAAAGGCCACTCAAATAGGTAAAATTATACATGCATGTTGACTTATCTTCACATAAGAAATTTTAGAACTTCCTTAGTTTTTCCCCAATTCTAGAGTTTCTAACTACAAAGCCAATTTTGAATGTGTGATTTTATTTCTGAGTTTAGATCTGCATGATTTAAGTAGCCCAGATCTTTCAGCATATAGATCACTACTGATTAAGTTGTGTCTGTCTGTCTGACTGTCTGTCTACCAGCTGTCAGTCATCATTTGAATTTTATTAATTTGCATAGCGAAGGGAACATCAGCCTGTTGTGATCCATGAGAAGTCACTTAATTCATATACATATTTCCTCCCCAGCTTTGGAATGATAGTATTTGGAAATGATAAAACAGTTTCCAGAATTCCAGTGTTCGCTGCAGTCCTGCACATCATTGGGACCCTCATTTGGAAAACAGCAACTTTGCCAGTTTTCATGCACAATCGATACTTAACTTTGAAACAAATTGCGTTTTCCCAGTTTTGACTTTAAGCAGTTCCACTTTTTTTTAAACCTCTATCAGTTCTGCTTTCTAGAAAAGAATAAATCCTATGCTGACATGGATGGGTGGGTGACAGTAAGTGACAGATGATTGGCCTGGCAGTGTGGGTAAGGTCATCTTGAGTTTCCTGGTCTCATAAAGCAGAGCAGAGAGCAGCAGGTGGATTGTATGCCCAGGCTTTGTCTGAGCATCCTAACAGGCTCCCCTCCATTGCCAGTCCTTTGCAGCTTGTGCCGGGAGGTGAGGTCTAGGCAGTGACATGGTGACATTTTTGGCATACCCAATGGGCTAAATGTGGAGGCCTGTGGAGGGAGGAATTTGCTGGGAGAGGTTTAAGTGCTCAGCTCTGAATCCTGGAGATTCTGCCTGGCTGGGGGAGAGGGTGGAGGATTTTCCCAGTAAAGGAATTTCCATGGTAGAGTCTCCATCCCAACAGGTCTTCAGGTGCTGGTAGTCAGGGGTCCAAGGAATAGAACTGTGGGGAATTTCAAATAGCACACACTTTCTTTATTATTTCTTTACAAGGGAACTACAGCTTCATTCCAGAAAGGCAGGGAGGGAGAGTGGAGGAAGAGGAAAGAAAGGAGGCCGGTCTTGAATTAACCCCTCTTCTGCACAAGATGGCCTCTGTGGTGTTTCTGCTCTTGGCCTATTTCATTTTCACAAGTGTATGATGAGCAGAGTTCTGGGTTCAGACCTGTCTTTCTCACAGTCATTTTCATTGTGCATGTATCTCTATATAATAACATGTACAGTCAAGGGAGAGAGTGCTCGATTTAGAGCTGTGGGTGTGGCCAGGAAGGCTCTGTAGATAGGCTACATCCTGAGGGGAGGGGAGAGCTGTGATCAGCTTGGGGAGCTGCATTTCAGAGACGCATGTCTCATATTGGAGTGGGAGAGAGAGAGAGAGAGAGAGAGAGAGAGAGAGAGAAACACCAGGAAGTGACTGAGGGAGCCTAAGACCTTAATATGCTAATAGGCATCTCAAGCGTAGGTTAATGGAGGAGCCACAGGTTCCTTTGCCACAGTCAAGTAGGAACTGTCTTCTTAAGTGCTCGAAGGAATAGTGGCTTTTGTCTAAATGCCAGACTTTGGGAACAGGAATTTCTTGAGACTTAATAGTTGCCTAATATCTTATTACTGTGGGGGCAGCATGCCCTTCCCTCTTCTCCTCCTACCTCCGGCACTGGGAAGTCACATAGATTTCCCCTGCTTGGTGAGCTTATACTATCAAGGACGATACCCATTCAACTAGAAGACAAACAGGTCAACATTTGAAGATAGTGATATAATCGTGGGTTTTATGGAGCAGAATGCACCCTCCAAGTATTTTACAAAGTGAGATGAAAGGTTAGCTCTCCAGAGACTGTGGTGGAAAGTTTGAGAGATCTTGAATATAGGTGTTAATACATAAAGATCAAGGGTTCTATCAGGGAATACGGCACATGAGGCAAGAACTTGGTTCAGGCAGACAATCTACATGGAGGAAGTAAGAAGATGTCTAGAGAAAAACCATAAAGCCCAAAGTCTGTAGACCTAGCAGGCCAGAACTAAGACTGAGAACTTTTGGACAACTATTGAGGTGCTTTAGCTGGAGGTGGTGTCTTAGTCAGTGTTTTATTGCTGTGAAGAGATGCCATGACCACAGCAAGTCTTACAAAGGAAAGCATTTAATTGGGGCCGGCTTATGGTTTCAGAGGTTTAGTCCTTTATCATCATGGTGGGGAGGATGGTGGCATACAGGCAGACTTGGTCCTGGAGAGGTAGCTAAGAGTTCTACATCTGGATCTGCAGGCAGCTGGAAGACAGAAGACACTGGGCCAGGATGGGGTTTTTGAAACCTCAAAGCCTACCCCTCAGTGACACACTTCCTCCAAGGCTATCTTACTCCAAAAGGCCACACCCCTAATCCTTCCCATGTTATGCCACTCCCGATGACTAATGATTAAGCTTTCAAATATATGAGCCTATGGGAGCCATTCTTATTCAAACCACCAAAAGTGGTACTTGGAAAATGGCAAATTTGGAAGGCTAATATGATATCAGGGGTGGATCAGGAGGACCAGGGAGGAGCCAGAGAGACCTGAGGTTTCCAAGCCTTATGGGAGAGAAAGGTTTTGGGTACATGTTGACCAGAGGAGTAACAAGACCTGAAGACACTGACTTGGGAATACCAGGGGATATGAACGGCCCAGTCACTGCAAGTACAGTGCATAGCCCCAGTAAAGCAGGGTGCAAGCTGTATCAGTTACGGTGGTCATCTAAGGTTTACTGAGGCTTGGCTGTGTTGAATGCCTTTCCTAGTCAGGTGGGTGGTCAGTCAGAAGAGTTGTGTTTTCATTCCTCAGGTGACAAAAATGGGACCTCAAGTTGACCCTGGATGAGGGAACTGACCTTGGACACTTGGGTATTCACTCTGGTTTTAAGTAGTATTTCCTACCCCTGGATGCACCTTTTGAGTTTCTGGGTGACTTTTTAACAATACAATGTCTGGACTTTTGATCTCACTGTTTTGGGCATAGTGCTCCACATGGCGCTAAGATGTAGCTAAGCTGAGATCTGCTGAGGAAGGACAAGGGGGATACATGCAGGTAGCCCCAGCTCGAAACAGTGTTGGCTGAAGGATGGGGGTAAGACAAATGACATGTATCTTTATCGCTTGACTGAGATGACACATTGAGAAGACTGATCTGTGATCAAGCAAGGAGAAGACGACTTAACATCTGGATTTAAAACTGCGAACTGAATTACATGCAGGAGACAGCACGAACTGATGGAATATCTCAGTGGACAACTTTGAGTATGTGAAGAAGCAGAACAGAGAAGAAATGGTGGGAGGAGGAACCTTAGTGTGAGGTAGGGACCAATCATGCCATTGTTAATAAATGACAGCTAATGAATAGACATGGGACAGCCTGGAGCATCCATTCCAAGGTTTTTGTTTAAAGTACCAGGAAGGTTAGATGACCTTTGCTTTGTTATAGGATGTATTACTCTGCCTTGATGTAATGGCGCAGGGACAGCAGTCACTAGGGAGAAGCAATAATGCAGGCATGAGAGGAAGCTATCTTTTTGTTTCCTTGAATTTTTATGGCAAGCTCTCCCCATGTAGCCAGGCCTTGAACTTGAAATTCTGCTGACCCTGCCTCTCAAGTGCTGGAGTTACAGGTGTGTGCCACCACGATTAACTATGGAACTCTTATTCTTAACCAGGTCCCCTCAGGGTGGTGATATGCTTGCCCCAGAAACTGACCTAGAAAAACAGCAGTTGGTACAGCACTGGCCTTGTATGTACAAGGCTCTGGGGTCGCTCTCCAGGATCACACAGAAGCCAGTGTGGCGGTACACACCTGTAATCATGCCACTCAGGAGGCAGAGACTGGAGGATTAGGAAAGGTAACCTGCATAGTGCGTTTGAAGCCAGGCTGGGTTACACGAGAGTCAGAGTCAAAAGGCCAAAGGAAAAAAAGGAAAAGAGAAATAGGAACCTGGGGTTGAGTCAGAAGCGGGAACTGGAAAACATGAGTGCAGATGTCCGTCCTCAGGAACATGGTGAGAGGCTGTGGGGAAGGGGTGCTGAGCCCCCGTGAAGGAACTGGGAATGAGTCAAGTCCCTAGGAGGAAAGCATGGTCAGGAGGGTAGATCTGCTGCTCTGTGCCGTTGAGTGGGCAGAATGTGTCACCACCAAGATCTGAGTCTCTCTGAACTCCAAGGTGGCCACTTCAGATTCCCAGGGTGTTTGTTTGTTTGCTTATTTGTTTGTTTCTCCTAAGGACTAAAGGGGAACAGGCTTCTGGGCCTGTGGAGTCATGGATGGACTCTCTCCAAATTTTGACATGCTACATCCATCTGACAATGGTATTTCTGGAGTTTAGACATTTTCTTTTGTCTCTAGACTACGTTCCTCTTTCTCCTGGGAGGCCAGCAAGCTCCAGGGTCCACTTGCTTTTCCCCAGTACTAGGATAAGGGAGAAGTGGCATCACTTATCCCTTAGTTGATGGAACTGAGGTCCTCAGGCTTTATTGGCAAGCCCTTTCTCAGCTGCTTGTCCCTCCAGCCCCTGGGACATAGTTTCCAGGTTCCTTCTCATTCAGTTCTAGAATGTGAGGGGGATGTGAGTTAGAAATACAGTTGGCATTGCTTAGAGCAGCCGTTCTCGACCTTCCTAATGCAGTATATGACTATAGTTCCTCACCTTGTGGTAACCTCCAAACACAAAATTATTTTGTTACTGCTTCATACTGTAATTTTGCTACTGTTAAGAATTTTACAATTCATATCTGATATGCAGGATATTTGATATGCTCTCCCCAAGGGGTCTCCACCCACTGGTTGAGAACCCTGGCTTAGAACCACAACTAGATGGTGAAGTGAGGAACCCTGTTATTCAGATTACTCTCTACATGGTCTACCTTTCTGCCTTTCTTTCATTTGGTATTGGCCATCAGGTGGGAATCAGACAGGATTTCTTACAACCCAGAATCCAGACATGAAGGTTTACTGCACAGGTGACATGTTTTTACCGTGTGTGAAACGAACAATTTTGTGTGCTTAGCCATGGCTTCTCTTCCCTGGTCCTTTGCTGACTTTCTTACTCTCCTCTGAATTGATCTTTCTCCTGTTTACTGCAGCATCTTTACCCTCAGGAGATTCGAGCCCCCCTGAGGTCTTTCATCTCTAGGACCCTGCATGGGGCCTGCCACCCACTGGAAAAGCTCAATAGGTTTAAATTGACCACTTTTAAAAGAAAGGCCTGAAGCAAAACATGATTAAAGCATTTTAAAATAGACTCTGCAAGTGGGATTGGAATTATTTGGCTTGGAGATAGAGACCAAGGTGACTGAAATAATGAGGTTCTATCAATAAGGAAAGACAGAAAGTGCTGTGGCCAGCTGTTTCCATTTCTTTGCTGAAGCAACAACAGCAAGGGCAGTTTTTGATTGGGTTTGTGCTTCTTACTCATCTGGGGTAATAGATCTTTTTGAGAATCTGATAAGAGAAATGGACTTGTGCTCTATGAAATGGCAGCTTTCTCTCTAGTTTTGGGGACTCACTAATTACTCTAAAATTTAGTTCATATTTGAACGACCAACTCCTAGGTTAGTGTAAGAACTCAACATCAGTGCTTCATATCTGCAGGAGAGCAAGGAGGTAGACCAGATGGCCTTCTCTAGTTTGCTTACCAGGACTGGGGCCTTCTTTGTGAGTGCAGTTATCAAGCTACAATCTTGATACTCTGTAAGTATCTCTATTAATATTGTTCTCTTAGTTCCTGAGCATGAATGAACAAGTGAATGAATTCTGTTTTCGGTAACAGGGAAGCATGTTGGAGCTGGTCTTGGTCTTGATATAATACCAACAAGTTCCATTCCATTCAGGGCAAAGATAAACTGTGCTAGTTCTTGACAAAGCCAAACTCACAGACTTATCCAGTGTAGACCCTTTTAGGCAGAAGGGCTGAAGCAAGTGGGGTTCCAATTAGAGTCCTGAGTTGTTTATCTTGTAGGAGACTAGACCGAGCCCATTGTGGCTGCAGTAAGAGAACCTATGGGATCAACCAGGTCAAAGACAGAAGAGCCTGAAGGTCATGGCCTCCATGTTTTGAGTCTCTGGGGGGAAGTCATCACGTCAGAGCCTCACAGTGGTACCCCTGAGAGTTGGGTAGTGCTGCTCTGGCAGTACAGCAGGCCACAAAGGAGCTTGTACAAATGTCAAGTTGGATGGCTGCCTCATCTAGAAGCCCTTTTAGTTTTTGAAAAGACATTAAGTATCTTTCTCTAGAGGTGTGCACAAGATCATAATATAGGAAGCTTCTGGAAGTCCCTTTGGCAGAAACTTAAGAAGTACTTATATGGGGAGGGTAAGCATGCTTGAGTCCTGTATTGTAATTAGGATGCTGTACCTAAAGGAGACCCCAGGATATCTTGGCACTGCATTCTTGAGGCCACACATAGTCACAGCTCTGTCTACAGATGTTATGCCTCCTCTGGATGCCAGTTCTGAGCTCCTGGGGAACTCTAGCTCTCACCCAGTCTGGGGGACCCCCTCATCTTAGTTAGCAGAGGATACTGAAATATAGGGAAAAGACCTGGGCTCCAGGAGGAAGACCAGGTTCCACTTTCAACATGGCTAAGCACCATGGTTTCAGAAAGCCTGTCTCTCTGGCTTCAGGTCAGTTCTTCCGCTAAGTGAGCATGGAAGATGTTGTGTTCTTTCTCCCTGGTGTTGGGTCTTGTATAAAAAAGGAGACGAGGCATGAGGAAGCTCTCAAATATTCCTTCTTCGTTATTAGATCTATGTAACCACATCTCCTTTCTGGAAGCAATGAAGGAAAATACCACAAGAATGTATTTTATGCTGACCCTATGGGAGGTGATATTGAGATTATCTCTCTGAAACTGTTTGTCTTATTTTTATTGCTTAATAAATTAATTAATTAATTTAGAGACAAGGTTTCTTTGTATAGCCCTGAGCTGTCCAGAACTCCCTCTGTAGACCAGGCTGGGCTTGAACTCAATGATTCCCCCCTGCCTCTGCCTCCCAAGTGCTGGGTCTAAAGGTGTGTAGCATCATGTCCAGCTTGAAACTTTTTAGACTGGTCTTCAAGATCATGGTGAGGATGAAGTGGTTGATCCCCTCCCACCACTCATTGTCTGTCGGTAGCCCTGGACAACTTTCCAGTTATTCTGGGAACTAGGGGAAAATCAGATTAACCACCAAAGCACACACTCCCCTGCCCCCTAGGAGTTGACTTAGGAGAACAAATGAGTAAGGGAGAAAAGATGAAAGAAATGGGGAGTAGTGGTAGAGCCTTTAATCCCAGCCGACTGGGAGGCAGAGGCAGGGAGGGCATCTCTGTGAGTCTGAGGCCAGCCTGGTCTACATAGTGAGTTCCAAGAGAGCCAGAGCTACATAATGAGACCTTGTCTGGAAAAAAACAAGCATACAAAAATAGGAGGGAAGGAAGAAAGGGAAGTAAGGAAGAAAGAAGGGAGGGATGGAGAAGAGGGAGGGAGGAGAGGGGGAGTTGTACCACTTGGTGTGGTAGGCAGGGCCTCTAGGGAAGAGGGGACAGGGGCTTTCCCAGACCTGGGAACTCCACTCTGGCACATGGCATAGCTATAGGCTCAAGGCACTCTGTCTTGGGTTAGAGGAGACTGGCTGCTTTGTGAGTTACCCTCTCCTTCACTCCCTTATGTCCTGCAGCTGCTTAGAGACTTTTTTTTCCCAAAAATGCCAAGTGTGTCTTAATGAAGAAAGGCTCCAGAACTGCCTAACCCCAGCAACAGAATATTATCAGTCTCCAGGATGATGACCCACACCAACACTGGTACCAGAGTGCTCTGGAATCTAACGCCTCACTTATAGCTTCAGCAAGCTATAAGGCAAGATTGGCTTTAGGCAGGAGAACCAGCAGACCACCTCCAGGGGGCAGCTTCTATTTTAAAGCCCTCTTAGAGCTCCCTTTCCCCAGGGGCTGTTAAAAAGTTCAAGACATCTTGATGCATAGACTTCTAGAAGGAAGGACTCCCCAAAGGACTTCTCTCATGCCTGCCTGCTGTAAACACTTCCTCAGGGCTGCGTGGGCTGGAGGAAGCTCTGCTCTGGGTCCTTACCTACTTGGAAGACTTGTTTATGTATTCATTGCTTTTATTTTGGCTTAATTTAAAAAGATATTTCTTTGTTGATTTATGTGTATGTGTATATATTGTGTGTGGAGCAAATACCTTTACCTACTAAGTTATCTTGCTGGCCTCTTACCTTTCTTCCTTCCTTTTTTTCTTCCCTCCCTCCCTCCCTCCCCTCCCTCCCTCCCTCCCTCCCTCTCCCTCCTCCTCTCCCTCCCTCCTCTTCCCTCCTCCCCTCCTTCTCCTCCTCTTCCTTCCTTCCTTCCTCTCTGTCTTCCTTTCTCTTCTGCTCTCTCTCTTTTTCTTTTGATAGGATTCATGTAGCCCAGGCTAGCCTTGAACTCTCTTATGTAGCCAAGGATGATATTGAACTCCAGATGTTCTGCCTCCACCTCCAAAGTGCTAGGATTATAGGGTGTGGTGTGCAATCACTCCTGGCTATTCATTGCTTTCCAGATAATTTTATTTATTTGTTTTTGTTTGTTTGTTTGTTTTAAGAAGAAATTTGGGCCAGAGAGATAGTTCAGTGGTTCACTGGTTGCTCTTCCAGAGGACCTGGGTTCAATTCCCACATGCCCCCGCATAGAAGCTCAAAACCTATAATCCAGTTGCTGGGGTTCCAACACCCTCACACAGAAATACATGTAGGCAAAACACCAATGTACATAAAACAAAATAAATAAATTAAAAAAAAGAAATTTCCATTAGTTAGTTTTAGAATTAAGAAAACAGTTTAAATTTAAGAGAACTTCCTCAGATGACAGTCTGGCCATGTGATATATGGTGGACTCCATGTGCTGCTCCAGAACTACACCAAGCAGGAAGAGGCCTGTGCCAGCACTCCTGGCTCTTGCTGGCTGCCTCTGTAGCTGCCTTGGTGGGGCACCATCTCATCTCTCTGACCTCATTTACATGGAGAAGGCTTGAGGCTTTATTGTGTGGGAATACCAGGCTCCTCTATGTTCTATCCTCCCCTTTCTGTCTCTGTCTCTGTTTCTGTCTCTCTGTCCTCTCTCTCTCCTCTCTTTTGATAGGGAATTGTTCTGCAGCTTAAGCTGGCCTCAAACTATCTATCCTCCTACCTCAGCCTCTTGAGTGCCATAGTGCCTGGCCCCCATCTTTCTCTATATCCCCGCCTCCTATGGTGATGTCGTCGTCCCGTAGTGGAAGTTGTGCACGCACAGCTATGTAGACAGTGGTCAGCGTCTTCGTGTATGTTCTCCGTGCCTGGTGTTCTGGGTGGCTCACCACCACCTGCCCTGCTGTCTTAACTTTCTTCCTCTCTGTTCTCAGGATGAGGGTTGGGGAAGCCTGGGTTGTTAAAGGCTCCAACAGCAGAAGCTGTGTCTGGGTGGCAGGTTGATGATAATTTCTGTGCTGTTTGCTGGTATGGTGTCATCTCTCTGGGTCTGTCCCATTCAACAAATCTTGGCTTTCAGATCACCTGGTGTGGGATGGGGCCAGATGGGCCTTGGGACACAGCAAGGAATAGGACAGTTGTACCTGATATTGGGAAGGCAAGGATGCCTTCCAACTCTACAGAAAGTTCTGTGGAGCAGATGGGAGGTCCGAACAGGGCTGAGCAGATGGATGGGGTGTGGCTCTAGTGAGGTGGAGGCTGAGATGGTGAAGGAGGCAGGCAGGCTGCTCTAGAGGGAGGAGAGCGAATTCTGAGAAGGAAACGCCCAGACTCGTGACTCCCAAGGCCTTTCTGAGAAAGCCATTTGTCACAGTTACCCAATCATTTTGGATCCTCACTGTGTTTCAAGTTTTTTTCCAAAAGGTGCATGCCCCTCCCAAAGGTTGTATCCCTCCAAGGCTGACCTTCCCCCACCCCCATGCCTCTCAAAGTACAGTGGCAGTGCTGAGGGGTCTTTAGAGCAGGCTGCTTCTCATGGTCATGTCCTTGCTCAAGGCCATACCTGCCTGGCTTTCTCCCACCTGACAGTGGTCCCTAGGGAACAGGGACACATGACAGTCACTGTTCCTCTGACCACCATAGGGCTGGCTCACTGCCAGAGTGAAAGTTACTTTTCCCAAGCACATTTTGAGGGACACATCTATCTCCCCAAATATGACACTCTTACATTGTAGATATGAAAGAGGAAACCTCCATGTTTCACATCTTAGGAGACAACGACTCCTGCTGTGTTTGGAGACAATGGAAAAGCTGCAGACATATATCTTTGTTTGGGCCTAAAATGTGAGTAGCCTGTGAGCGGGATCACAGTAAAGAAACCAACAAGATGGTTGCTCTGAGATTTGGAGAGATGGGGTATTATGGACAAGAGGGAGAGCATCCAGAGGCATCTAAGAAAGTCCAGAGGAGAGAGAAAAAGAAGCAGGGCGGGCGTGGCCAGGGATGTCTTTGAGAGAAGCGAGATAATAACAAGAAGAGATAGTGGGGTCGGCGGGAGCCTTGCAGTTATACAGAGAATGAAAGGTGCTGGACCCGCAGAATCCTGTGACCTACAGCAGCTCTGGAGCTGGCACAGTGGAGGAGGAGTGGGGAGGTAAGAAGGGCCAGGGGGCTGCCATAACAAGTGTGCATAGGGACTGAAAGGGCCTGGAGGCCAGCCTGGGCTTTGATGTGAACTACAGGTACATGCCAAGGGAAGTAGCCCTTTCTGGCTGGCACAAACCCATTTCACAGGCTTCTGAGAACTGTGGCTGTGCCTACAGCTTGAGCAGAGCAGGGACGCTCGTTTCTGGACATATGCACTGCCTTTTGGAATTTGGGAAATTGTAGTTTCCTTTGGACCCGACCCAGCCCCATTCCAATGCCTTAAGGTTGATATCTTTGTGACAGTTTTAGTATAAAACATGCCCAATGTCCGTATGGGGAAAGATGAGGTTGTACACGTAAGTAAACATGAGTGCTTCAGGGTAGTTTGAAACCCAGAGTAAGCCTTGAGAGTAGGAGAGGATCCTGTGTTTGACTTGGGGACACTGTTTGTTGTGCTGCTTTCCATGTGCAAGGGGGTGCAGTAAAGAAACTGTGGACATGACCACTCCAGGAGATGGTTATGGTTTTTATTGCAGATACCGGAGAAAGCAGAGAGAGAAAGAAGCAGACTGAGCATGGCCAGGGCTAGGGAAGCGGGAGAGCAGCAGGGAAAAATAGTGGAGAAAGCAAGAGACAGAGAATAGAACACATGGGCTGGAGAGATGGCTCAGCCATTAAAGGCTAGGCTCACAGACTAGAACACACATACACTACAGAGAGAGGGGGGAGGAGGGAGAGGGAAAGGGGAGAGAGAGAGAGGAGAAGGGAGAGAGAGAGAGAGAGAGGAGAGAGAGGAGAGAGAGAGAGAGAGAGAAGTCACAAGGAGAGAGAAGTGGATAGCAGCAGATAGAGAATATGATGAGACTAAGAGCAGAGAATCATGGGAATATCTGGGTTATAAGAAGGAATGGGCAGCTATGGGGAGGGAAGCCCATAGTTTAGAGAGAGTTTAGGAGAGGAGAGATGAGAAGAGCTAGGATGCTAGTGTGGAAGATGAAATGTGTGACAGGTACTTGTGATACCGAGGGCTTTGATAGGCTGACAGGTGCCACTGGTATGTGTTAACTGGGAGCCATATGTCCCTTCTGCTGGCCATTTCTAAGGGAAAATGACTCCTTCTGGCAGATGGGATCAAGTTTCACAAGTTCCTGGGGAATGCTGGCTTTTATCTAACCTCCAGAAAGCCCCTCGTCTAGCCTGAACCTCATTTCTGGATATGTGGACTGCCTTTTGTAGTTTGAGGAACGGACATTTATTTGTGATTCACCCTTTCACCTATAAAATCAGAACTATGTCCTGCCCCCTCAGTAGTGACTGGAATAGAGAGGAATCTGAGAAAGTGTCCCTGTTGGAGCTGAGGTCTGCTGCCCTGGCTTCCTCACTCAGTGCACTTCCTGGGTCCTCTGAGGGATCATGCAGTGGTGTCCTGGGAGCCCCCTGCTACCCTCAGGGCTCTACTTGTCACACTTGAACCTTCCTTCCCAAGGCCAGCTTCTGCTTCCCTGAATTATTTGAGGTTTCCTTGGCTTGGCCGCATTGGCCTGCTGGATTTGTGCCCTGATTGCCTCTGTGAGACCTTGGCTGAGCCTCCAGCACCATCAACTTAGGTCAGAGGCTGCCAAGCTCCTTTCAGGCCTTGTAGCCATTATGCCAGCAAGGGAGGGCACGGGGTTGGGATGGAGCAGCTGAACTGAGGGAAGTGAGAAGGCCTGGAGGCTTAAGAAACTCAAAGCCTGGCCTCCTGCTAGAATTGTTAGAGATAGGTGAATTCATGAGGGTAGGGCAGGGAGGGGACTTTGCTGGCATGCACAGGCCCTGCAAATCTACCTCCCTACTGAGAGTGTTTGGGAGCCATTGGGCATCAAATGCTGATTGGGAAAAGGGCGAGGCTGCTGTTGGACTGGGTGCTCGAGGTCAGAGACAGTGTGACAATCTGAGAACCACCCACCTCTCCAGCTCTTTGGGGTCCTTCCCGGACTTCATGGACCAAACTTTCCCCAGTCCTAACTTCTGCTTCAGAAGAAAAGCCAACTGAAGACCCGGCAGGGTAAGGCCAGGGTCAGGACAGATGAAAGCTTCAAGGGCCACCTGGCTAGTGAGGGTTGGACATAGCCCAGGGTCCTCCTGAGTTCTTGTCTCTATTTTATATACCTTTATTTTAGAAATATACACACCACAGATGCACAGTCCTGCAAAGAGTGTCATCAGGTATGAGCCTGTGTCTACATTCCTTGATTAAAATGTTACGGGTAAGAGTTTGGTTTTCTTGGGCCACCACCCATAGGGTCACCATGTCTTTCCCATCTGTCCCTATGAGATGGCAGGCAGGGAGGCAGGGCCTGCCCATGTTGCGGGGACAGGATGGTTTCAAAACTTTAGTTCTAGTTCAGGCTAGTTGTAGCCAGGGAGAAATGTACAAATACCTTCTCCAGAGTCAGACCTGTAGGGCATCCTTCCCTGCCTGGAGCCCTCTGTTTGGGGACACTGGGGTTCACAATGGAGACCTAGCTGTATGGGTCCTAGTTGGATGCAGTGTCTTTCTTAGAAGCCTCTCAGAGCCTCAGCCCTAGTGTCTACTATACAGAGAAAGCATAAGATGCCAGCTGACCTCCCATCTAGTCTTGCCAATCTGTAGCTCTGTGAGCTTGAGAGAGGGCAGAGCCCACTGCCATTTGACCCTGCAGGAGGACGGCCTCTGGGCTGGTGGAGATTCTTGAGGATCTTGCTAAAATGACTCTGAAACCCAGCAGGGTCCATCTGTATGATTGGCTTCAGTTCACTGGACACCACTCAGAGCTTTGAAGATGCTCAGGCTGATATATCCCACTGAGTCTGGCTACTTAGATGGTGGGGCCTATCAGGGAAGCCAGTACAGGGATGTTGCTGAAGATTTGACCCCAGAGAGGGACAGCTGGGGCTGCCTCAGCCCAAGAGCAACACAGATCTTAGATGGTGAAGTAGCCACCCAGGAACTTAGGAATCTACCTACAGTGACAGCTGAGTAGCCCAGATAGACATTCCACCTCAGATCAATCATTGCTCAGCAACCCCGTGCTGGAGCTTCCCGTAGACTCAACACTGCCAACTACTGTGCCCCATCCCCACTCCAGGAACTGTAGGGTGTGGTGGTGAGTCCTCGGGGTGCTGGTGACAGCTCTGATGAGCTGGTGAACAGCTCAGAGAGGGTGTGGCATAACCAAGAGAACCAGAAAATGAGTGAGAACGCATCCCTTATCTGTCTTCTAAAGCATGGATTTAAAATCCCAGTGCTGACTTCACCATAATTTTCCCCGACCCCAGACTCTGCCATGTACGCCATTGGGCTGATCTTCTTTTCCTGTGGGGCCAGAAACTAAATTCCTAATTTCCTTTCTATCCCACGTTTCAATGCCAACCTTGTGGGGGGAGGGTGGGTGGGAGAGATAGCCACACCTACCCTCTCTCGGAGGCAACTGTCCCCCTTCCCTGCAGTACTTGAGGAACCAGGGCAGGGAAGAAAGGAGAGCTTCAAGAAGGTGTGGAGAGAGGCTGGAGAGAGAGCTCACTGACTACTCTTGAAGATATGAGTTCAATCCCCAGCACCCACACGGTGGCTCACAACTGTCTATAACTCCAGTTCCAGGGGATCTGATGCCTATTCTGACATCCTTGGACACCAAGCATGTACATGGTACACAGACATATGCAGGCAAAACACTCTTATACATAAATTGAAAAAAAAAAAAAAAACTAGAGAGAGAGAGAAAGAGAGAGAGACAGAGAGAGAGGAGGGGTATGGAATTGGTTCCAGAGAAGTAGGTAGAACTGGACCAGGGAGCAGCTTTGCTGAGAAAGTCACTCAGGCTGGTGGACTCACGACTCATGGACCAACAGGGAATAAATACCTGTCCCAGCCGTTTCAGGTACTGACCAAAGTTCAGAGCCAATGAGCAGCTGCTAACATCAGGAGTGATGTGTGATGGGTACCTTCAGGTCCTTCCTCCAGCAGGAAACTATTGGGTCTGCAAATGCAGCAGCCTTTTAGGTATGCCTGTGGACCAGGTCACCCAGGACAGCTCCAGAGCAGTAGACAGAGCAGCTGTCACTGACAGCCATGCTCTTGCACTGGTGCTAGGCTTGCGGGCAGTGGATACTGCCTGCACCTAGTAAGCTGGGGTTTCCTATATGCTGCTTAAACAACTGAACAGCCAAGAGTTGCTCTGCTTCTCAGAGAGGGGGCCGGTTGTCGTGTGATGCAGGAGAGGAACAGCCATCTTTCCCCAGGCCCGTAAGCTTGCATCCAAATCTTGTGCCTGTATACCTTCATGGCCCAGAGCCATGTCTTGTTGATTGTGATTTACAGGGTAGGGTCCACTCAGGGGCCTCTAACGTTGATCACAGTCAGAGGTGTTCTGGGCTCCTCGGAGCCGGATAACTCCTAGTTGACCCTGTCAGCCCCACCTCCATGTCCCTGTTTTCCTGAAGATATATAGTCATCAGACCTGTCATTTCTCTTCCTTGGCACGTAGATCCTGGCCAATGTCTTCCTCTACCTGTGCGCCATCATCGTGGGCATCATGTCCTACTACATGGCGGACCGCAAGCACCGCAAGGCCTTCCTGGAGGCCGCCAGTCTCTGGAGGTGAAGATGAACCTGGAGGAGCAGAGCCAGCAGCAGGTGAGACTCAGGACTTGAAGGCCCCAAGTGAGGGGGGCGTCGGGCCTGGGTTTGTGCTAAGGGATGGAGTGTGTAAGGAGAGCCTCCTGATGCTGTGGGCTGTGCAGGGCAAGAGCCATGCAGCCCCTGCTTCCGCCCGCTACCTCGGTCTAAGTCAGGAAGTAGCAGCAGCAGCCCATCCCCAGGCTCTCCTGTTTACCTTTCTCCATCTGGAGAAGGGCCTGCTTGTCCCGGCTGTCTGTTTACTGGCTGTGCTCCAGCCTAATCCACACAGACAACCCCCACCCCCCAGTTCCCATGTGACTCAGCTTTTTAAATGGATTTCGGTCTGGATTCATCTCAAACATTTTTTAAAGGTCTCTAGAAATGACTACCCACCATAAATATCCTGTAGGTCTATTCCCTTCCCTGAAACTGAGGCTAGTCCCCCTGGGTCACATGACATTTTAAAGCTGGTGATGGGTGTGGATTGGATGGGGCAAAAGAGTGTTATGGGCCTTTGGTTTTGGGGACTGTTACATGAGCACCTGTTGTCGGCCTCATTTACGTTTGCTAGACCAGCGGTTCTCAACCTGTGGGTTGTGACCGCATATCAGATGTCCTGCATATCAGATATTGATTTATGTTACGATTCATAACAGTGGCAAAATTAGTTATGAAGTAGCAATGAAATAATTTTATGGTTGGGGGTCATCATAACATGAGGAACTGTATTAAAGGGTCACAGCATTTAGGAAGGTTGAGAACACTGGTCTAGACAGCGGTATTTGAAGGCACAGGTGTCACTTAGCTGATGAGACCCAGTTCCCTCTCTCCTGGGACATATATCTTCTGTTTAACATGAGACCTTGGAAGCTTCCAACCTTAGCCTTGAGAAAGCAGGATTTGTAGGGGGATTTTCCTTGCTTCTGAGGTCACAAAGGGCCATGGTTTCTTGGGGACCTGCTGCAGCCTATATATATATATATATAGCATAAGATTATACTTAGATATATTATATATATAATAGTATTGATATATAAAGATGCTGTGTGTCTAGTCTCTTATGCCATGGTGGCATCCCAGAGTCACCCAGCAAGCAAGCTCAGGTGAGGTAGACAGGAGGTGTGGGGGTCCTCAGCATTCACTGAGCCCCGGGATGTATCTGTGAGTGTCCACTAAGAGGAATGGGTTTAGCTAGGCTGTATTCTGAGTATGACCTTAAGCTTCTTTTTTTAATTTTTATTTTACATCTCTGGGTGTTTTGCCTGCATGTGTATCTGTGTGCTCTCTGCATGCAGTGCTTAGAGGCACTCTTCTAAAGGGTGTTGGATTCCCTGGAACCACTGTTACAGATGTTCTGAGCCCCCATGTGGGTGCCTAGAGCTTCTGCAAGAGCTCTTAACTGTGAAGTCATCTCTCCAGTTCCATTCCTTAGCATCCTGAGGCCTCAGTTTCCCTGCAAAGCTCCCCTTGGGAGATTGTTTTAAGGGTAGTGGGTGCTCTGGTGAACCCTGCAGGAGGGGTCAGTGCCCTTGAACAAAAGGATACGACTGCGCCCCCTATTGGGGTTTTGGTGCACTCCCGTTTCCTTAGGACTTCATGCCTCTGCTTACAGTAGGAAGGGGCCTGCCATCTTTATAACCATATGATTCGCTTGCCAGACATCCCCTCACCCTACCCCCCACCCCCACCCTGCTGCCTGGAAGAGTCTCTGTGTGTTTCTGCATAGTGCAGATGTTCAGAGTTCTTCAGGGAAATTCAAGTACCTAAGACAATGGGAAGCCTCGACTTTTGTCACAGAAAACAGGTACTTCAGAGTTTATATTGGCTTTTGATACCTTTTGAAGACCCTCCCCACCCACCAAAACTTGTTCATTTTGTCTAAATTTTCAAAATGTTGACGCCATGCTCATGGTATTTTCTTGCTTTTGACCGTGTATCGTCTGTGAGATCGGCACTAATTTTTTGATCACTGTAATTTGTACCTTCATTTTTTCACTTTTTTCTTCATCTGCCTTGTTTAAGCAACAGTCAATTGTGTGGTGAGACACCTTATACTTTGCTTCTTCTTTGTACATTTCTTGTCTATCATCATTAATGTATGCTTTTTAAAAACTTTATCATTTTCCCTTTTTGTTTTCTTTGACTTACTTTGCATTCTCCTTGCCTTCTATGTAACTTACATGAATAAGCTTTGACATATTTTGCTAAAATGTGCTTTTAATTTTTTTCTATGTTTGTTTTGTGAGACAGGGTTTCTCTGTGTAGCCTTGGCTGTCTTAGAACTCACTATGTAGACCAGGCTGGCCTCGAACTCACAGAGATCTGCCTGCCTCTGCCTCTTGAGTGCTGAGATTAAAGCCACCACACTAAGTCCTAAAATATGCATCTAATGTGATAAGTTTTTCCTGATCATACTGCTCTAGCTTATCCTGTGTTTTAAAAGATTTATTTTATGGCTGTGTGAGTGCTTGCATGTATGCATATGCAGTATATAGTGCTGGTGCCTGAGGGGGCCAGGGAAGGTGGCAGATCCTCTAGACCTGAAGCTGAGGCCAGTCGTGAGCGTGGATGTGGGTGCTGGAAACCGAACTTGGTCCTCTGCAAAGAACACAGAATGAATACTCTTCACCACTGAGCCATTTGTTTTAGCCCCTCCTACAGTACCTGTGTTTGTTTATTTTGGTTTGGTTTTTGAAGACAAAGTCTCATGTAGCCCAGGCTGGCCTCAAGCTCACTATCTAGCCAAGGGTGGTCTTGAGTTCTTGTTCTTTCTCCATCCGCCTCCCAAATGATGTGATGGTGGACCTCACTCCCAGCCTACATTTACTATGTTTTATTTCCACTCCTGTTTAATTCAGACTATCTTCTTACTTGCATCAAAATATATCTGATTCATGAGTTCACAATTTCTGAACATCTAGGAATTTGTTTAAAATTATGCTTTTGTTATTTTTAGCTTAACTCAGAAAACATCCATGGGTTTTATTTTGCTACACCAAAGAATAATGTGTATTTTGCAAAATGAGTCCAGTGTCTTTGGCACAAATAGAACTTATGCTCACATTAAATCAGTGTTGTGTTATAAGGAAGACTTTTGAGCACAGTTTAATTTCAGTTAACCATTTCCTACTGTCCTCTTTGTGGCTATGGTTCAGATGTGTTTTAATTCAACATGTGTTTAAAGATTATCGTGATTTTCTCATGTAGTTAAATATCACTAGCCACATTCACTTTATTCTCTAACCCCTCTCTATTCCTCCAAGCCTGGGGCTTGAGTTTTTATTAGAGCGTCTATGCAGGGAGCCCTTGGAAGCACCTGTCTACACCTGCGCTCACCTGTGCCTCACCCCTGTGCCTCATCTGCACCTCACCCCTGTGCTCACCGCACCTACCTGTCTCACCCCTGTGTCCACCCTGACCTCACCCCGTGCTCACCCTGCACTCACCCTGTGTCTACCCTGCACCTCACCCGTGCTCACCCTATCTCTCCTCCAGTGCTGAGTTGCGAACACAATACTATGCAGCTCTCACACTTGTTCCAGGGATCCAGTCAGGTCCTTGTACACAGCAAGGACCTTATTCATAAGTCCCTATTTTCTTTTAATTAAAATTTTTTACTAATTATTTTATTTTACATGTATGTGTGTTTTGCCTGCTTGTATATATGTCTCGTGCAAGCCTGGTGCCCAGGGCGGCCAGAAGAGGGTGTCACATCCCTGAAACTAGAGCTAAGACCGCTGTGAACTTATGAAGGTGCTGAGAACTGAGCCTGGATCCTTCTTACCTAGCCAGGGAGCCATCTTTCTAGCATTCTTTTCTTTTCTCTTTTAAATAGAGTCACACTCTGGCTGGCCTAGAGCTAGTGACAACCCCACCTCAGCCCCCTGAACACTGGGATCATAGGAGTGTGCCGCCATGCCTGGCTTCCCCGAAGCCCCGACTCTTCCTCATGCAGAGTACTTGTGCTGACCTCATTGCTGTTTTCTAATCTTTTCTTTCACTGCTTTGCCAATAGTCCCTGCCAATCTTTCTGCGCGGGTCTTTTTGTTTTGTTTGTTTTTGTTTTTTTTCAAGACAGGGTTTCCTTGTGTAGCCCTGGCTGTCCTGGAACTCATTCTGTAGACCAGGCTGGCCTCGAACTCAGAAATCTGCCTGTCTCTGCCTCCCAAGTGCTGGGATTAAAGTCATGCACCACCACTGCCTGGTGGTCTGCCCATGTCTTAAATACAGGATTTTGTAGTGTGTCAGCTGAATGCCAGAGCAACAGTATTATAATTCCTTTAAGGAATGTTACTTAATGATACATTAAAGTGAAAATTCTCTTGGTTTATAATTCTTAAAAGAATAATAGCAAAAGTGATGCAGACTCTTCAGTGTGAGAGACAGTGAGTGTGGAGACAGTGATCCCATCAGCATCCCTAGGTTAGGTCCCCACAGCCAGTAATCTATGCAGTCACACTTAAAAGTTTTCAGATAAAAGTAACTTCAGCATTGCCCCCAAGGGGAAACACTCTCAATTCATACAGCTTTCAGGCCAAAAAAAAATGTTTTTTAAAGAATTATTTATTTACTTTATATATGTGAGTACATTGTAGCTGTCTTCAGACACACCAGAAGATCCCATTACAGATGGTTGTGAGCCACCATGTGGTTGCTGGAAATTGAACTCAGGACCTCTGGAAGAGCAGTTAGTGCTCTTAACTGCTGAGCCATCTTTCTAGCCTTGGGACCAAAATTTTGATGGTTTAAAGTATTATGTGTTTGGGTTTTTGTTGTTGTTTTGAGATAGAATTGCTCATAGCCCAGGCTAGACTTAAACTTGAAACATAGCCAAGGATAACCTTGAACTTGTGGCCCTTCCTGTTTTTGCCTCCCAAGTGCAGGGATTACAGGCATATTCAAACATACTCAGTTGGTCCTGGTTCTTCTTGAAGACATTTTCCACAGCAGCACTCCTTTAATACTACCTAAGTCTCTGGTTGTCCACGGAAGCCTCTGTTGTTGACTTCCTCTGGGACCAGGCTGGGAATTTGTTTAGTGTTCATGTGTTTTTGCTCAGGTCCTGGAATTTCAGCCCTGGTCTTCCTTCACACCCTCTCCTACACCATCAGCCACACGTGGGGAAAAGACTCCGTGCAGTCTGAGTCTTTGCTTTTTATTTTCCTCTAAAAAGTTCATATCATGTCTTGTGTAAGAGCTGGATTTTTAAATTTAATTAGTGTATGTATGTCTCTCTCTCTCTCTCTCTCTCTCTCTCTCTCTCTCTCTCTCTCTCTCTCTCTCTCTCTGTTGTATGCATGTGTTCAGGCCTTCACACATACATATGGAGGTCAGAGTTTCTCTGCCTTGTTCTTTTGAGACAACATCTCCCACTAAATCTGAAGTTCCCTGTTGGGGTTAGGCTGGCTAGCCAGTGAACTCCTAGAATCCTCCAGTCTATGTGCGTCATGATGGGTTACAGGCATTCGTGGTTATGTCTGGCTTTTACAAGTGTGCTGGGCGTTCAGATTCAGGTCCTTAAGCTTGCACCCCAAGCATCCTGCCCCACTGAGCCGTCTCCACCAACCTCTGGATTTTCTTTTCTAGCCTTAATAAAAGTGGCAGTCATGGTCAAAACCACAGGTAAATTTACTCAGTGCAGCTCATTAACCACAGGCTCCATGGCTGCATGCACAGAGGGGCATGGCGGGCACAGGAGCAGTGTCTGCAGTGTGTTCTGCATGGGCATTCTTGTATGAGAGCCAACTTCTGTAGGAGCCCAGCACTGAAACAAGGACCTCTGCACACGACAGCACCTGCTGCTTTTGTTGTGGTGAAAGAATTGTGCATAAAAGTATTCTGCCTGGCCACTGAGGCATGACTTCACTTCCCAGTAATTCACTCTGACCTCTAGTTAACTAAACTGTAAAGTTTGACTTCAGCGGCAGAAGCATTTCCTGCTCTTTCAGAGGATCCGAGCTTGGTTCTCAGCACCCACATCAAATGGCTCACCACTTCCTGTAACTCAGTCTCCATGAGATCAGACACCCTCTGCTGGCTTCTTCAGACACATGTGCACACACACAAATGAGTCCTTCAAAAACCTTGACTTCAGGTCTCTGGTTAAATAGACCATTCTGTGTCTTAGAGCACTTATGCTAAGATCTCTCAGCCATAGTATCTGGAGTAGAGAGGGTCTGCATTTATCTTGATTTTTGTCTCTGTCTTCTGGCATTTTTTTTTTTAAACTAAATGGTACTGTGTATGGATGGTTGCCTGTGAGTAGCACCGTGTCTCCTACCTTCCCCAGCAGACATCTGTGGAACAGATCACAGCCGTCCAGTGTGGTAGAGAGGATAACTTAAAACTGTTACTTCTGCTCTTAGAAAACAGCTCTCACAAGGCTGGTCCTCCTCTTCAGGGGTGGGGCCTGAGTCCTTAGCTGGCAGATGCTGTGGACAGTCTTCTGTCTGTATCTTCCTTTCTAGCATTTGATTCTTCCCCCTGCACATGCCCAGGAGGAACAGAGTACTGGAAGTCAGACTTGTGCCGCAGCTCCCATCCTTCAGCATCTCTTCAGCTCTGTCTAGAGTCTTTGTGCTCCAAGTCTTATCTCGCCATTGCCCTCTGTTCCTGGCCTCAAGGGAAAGATTGCAGCGTGTATTAGGCTCACCTAAACATGTTTCTTTTTTCTTTAAGGTCCTGGTTCCTCCTGTCTTGACAACTGTGATATTTCTTATTGCTTCTAGAGAGCTAGAATTCGTGTGTGTGTGTGTGTGTGTGTGTGTGTGTGTGTGTGTGTGTGTGTAAGCCAGAGAACAAGCTCAGGTATTGATTGACCCCTCCTTTTAAACAAAAAAGACAGGGCCTCTCACGGTCCAGAACTTGAAATTTGGATAGGTTAAGTAGGCTGGGCTAGACCGGACTAGGCTGATTGGTTAGGAAGCCTCAGGGATTTGCCTGTCTGCCTCCTCAGTGTGGGACTTAGGAGCATGTACCACCGCGTGGGCTTTTTCATGTGGGCTTTGGGGATAGAACTCAGACCCTCACACCCGCAAGATGAGCCAACTTCTCAGTGCCACTTCTAGCCATTTTTAAGAACAGTGCAGCTCAGCAGCATCAAGTCCGTTTATAGTGTTCTGCAGTACATAACAGGAATCCTGCCTGTTGAACATGGACTCCTCATTCCCCAGCCTCTGGCGGCCTCTGTGAAGCCACCTACTGTAAGTATCTCGTAAGCAGAAGCATACAGTGACTGTCGTCTTATATCTGGCTTGTTTTGTCTATTAGCATAAAGTCTTCAGAGTTCATCTGTGTGCACCAAGTGCAGAACTTCCCTCCCTCCCAGGGAGCATTATACTGTTGCAGACCACAGTTTACCCACCAGGCCTTTCGAGTGGTGTATCCATTGAGCGTCGCCTTGTTTGTCCTTTTGTCTGTTGTGAATGATGTCACTATGAACAGTGGTATTCCAGCGTCTACCCCAGCCTTTCCGTCACTCTTTTGGATATGTACCCAGAAGTGGAATTGCTGGGTCATATGATACCACTGTGTTTAACTTTTCGAAGCACCAGCCTTGTGCATTTTTAATGTTGATAAACATTGCCAAATTGTCTCCTATACAGGTTCAAACAATTTATATTCCTTTTAGTGATGAATGAGAGTGTACTTAGACTCTTACATTTCTCTTGTTTATCTAGAAAATACTTCTTTGCTCTTGGAACCCCTGATGCCCTCGAGAATGTTCATGCTCATGAAGTCCTTGCATACCCATCCCTATGCATCTCCTCCTCTTGTGACTGACACCACAGGGGACCAGCCTCACCCCTAACCCTATGCTAGAGGCCCCAGATCTGAATTAAGTGCTGGCACCAGCTTTCTTGGGACAGTAGGGTCTGGCTTTCCCTGTGACCTTGGGGTTGTGCCTCTTTGTCTTCAGTTTAACCTTCTGAAAAACTGAGATAGAAAAAAAAAAGCATTGTCGTGGATTGTTTGGGAAGCACATGAAGTAAGAAGGTAGAAGTGAGCTTAAAAACTGCGAAGTCCTTTTGATGCTGTTAACTACGAGGACATGTTTCAGCCCCTGGGGACACACTGACAGAAGGGGTTGAGGAGGAAGGTGGCAGCTGATTGAGAGAACACTTTCTCCTCTGTTCTAGTTAGAACCGTGGTTACTCCCTCTCTGGGCATCAGGGCTGACTGTACACGGGAGCTCAGCCAGGGCGACGTGAGGTCCGAGTGCAGATCTCCGTTGGCTTTCCCCTGTCAGAGCCCCTGGTACAGATGGAAATGAGATGACAGACGGGGACACTTGGGACAAAGGGCTATAGGAGCAGACAGAAGGTCTGGATGTAGGCCCCGTTTTAAGGAGCCACTTGAAGTCCCTGCCACACTAAATAACATCTGTGCAGTCCTTGTGTAAATGTCAGTTCTGGAGCTGGATGAGGTCCTTCGAGAATGCAGACTCAGGGCCATGTCTCACACGACACTGACAACTTACATCAAGTGCTTTCTGAATTGCTTTTGTGGCAGAGGCTATGCCCTGCCCCTGAGGTTGCATGACACCCGCTCTCCACCAGTCTCTGCTTTTCTTCATCTTTCTCCTCTGTCACTGCAGGGACCCTGCCCAAGTGTCTCTGGGTCCACTCCCTTTGCTACTGTCTCCATGGCGGAGTCTGGCTTCTTACATGGTATGAAGGCGGGACAGAGTTATGGCTCCCAGGAAGGGGTGAGGTGGCCCCGTCCTTTCATACACAAATATCCTCTCCCACATTTTCACAAGGGAGGTGTGTTTCAGGTGACAGATGGGTGGAGACAGAAAGTAGGTAAGAAAGGTCAGGAACAAAGTAGTTTGGTCTCATAGCCCGACTTGGCCCTGCTTCCCTGCAGAGCAGAGCTGTGTCTGGCCAACTCCAAAGCCTTACTGATGTATCTTTCTGAGCATGATTCTGGCATGAAAAGGGATTCAGGGCAGACATCATGGGTGGTCCAGTAGCTGGATGGAGTAGAGCTACCTGAGTGGACTTGGAGCCTCTCTCTAGTCTCCCCTTTCTCCATGGGCATGTTAGCGTGGAGCCAGAGGCCCAGAGGGAAGAACTTTCATTATTTGTTGTGGATTCCCATGTGACCTTACTTTGGGGATTAGTTTGGGACCTTGGGAGTGCTAAGCACCCCAACTAGCTCCTGGCAACAGAGGCACCCAGAACATCACACCTGTTGCCAGGCACAAACTTCAGAATCGTGAGGTACCTGAATCACCCCCAGAAGCACTTCCCAGGCAGCAAAAATGAGGAAGGAGGAACAAGGGACATGGAGAGGTGACAAGAGAGGTGGCCAGGCCAGGCCTGCACTTCCTCAGGGCACACTCTATCCTTCAGAGGAGGAAGGCCGCTCTCAGCCCCCACACCCCAGCACTTAGGAAGCTGCATCCAGGCTCCAGTGGGAGATGCTGGGTGTACAGGGTTATAAGAGAGCTGTCCACTGTCACTAACTGTATGCCCTGGGAATCATGGCTTTAGGGGACACTACTTCTGTGGTGCCCACACGGGTGAACAGCTGCTGTAACCTGCTTCTCAGCCTGCCTCTGCCTGGATCCTGATCCTTCATGTGAGGTCTGCTGCTGTTCTGAGCCAGGACTTTACCTGTGGGGAAAGCTCCCTCCCTGTTTGCCACAGGATTGGGCTTCTCTCCTGGAGCTGTGCACTGGGAATGCACTGTTTCGTAGACCCAGTGTCTGACTGCCATTGTCCTCCGACCTTTGCTCAGGCCTGCTTTACTGCTTACCTCAAGTCCTTTGGCTGTTACGATGTGACACAGAGTCCCCTTAACCTTGAGGCTTATTCTCTTGGAGGCCATTGGGGAAGGGAGAATCAGGTTGCTAGTACCAACCCAAAGTTGTCCTGGCAACAGTGAGGTGAGGGTGGTGGGCCTGCTTCCTTGGGGAGCTGCTCAGTAGGGAAAGACAGTTGTGTGGGTGAAGAGCAGGCACCTCCTCTCTCCACAAGGGTGTGGCCTCTTCCTCTAGGTACTGGACCTGAGTGTCCCCAGTGTTGAAAGTGGGTGGATCACCTGATAGGGCCACAGATGCTCCTTCTCCAGCATTAATTTGGAAATACCCTTCCATTTTAGCCTCTAAACAGAAACACTCTTAAATACCATTAATATCCTTAGCTTTTGTTTTAGCTTTGAAATCACTTGAAAAGCCAGAAGGTGCCTTCCCTATGTTGTACAGTAATTATCAGTCTCTCTGTTGCTTCCAGTTTCCACCATTTGGACTTTACAGAATGTTCTTCATGCCAGTATTTCAGAACCTAGCAAGGCACATGCCTGTTTCAGGCAGTTCGGGCGAGGGGCTCCTGGTGAGGGTGGGAGGGCTCTGTGGTGCTGTGCTGTCTCCAGGCAGCAGTGATGAGGTCAGCACTTTTAAGCCCCTCCCCCTACCGAGCCCCGCCTCCCAAGCCCTCCCTACCCTGAAGACTACCTTTTGTGCCTCTGCTGGTTCAGCAGGTTTCCAGTCTTGACCACACTGCTGGCAGCATATCCTTCCTTGGCAGCTGGGCATCTGTGGTCTGTGGCCAGGGCTGGGAGCATCTCCTACCTGGCTGCGGGAATGAAGCTGTGGGTATGATCCAGGTGGTCTATTAAATGCCTAATTAATAATTAGGAAATGTCTACATCCTCTATGGCAACCTGGGTTTTTTACTACCTTGCCAAGTCTCTGTAAATTTTTCCTTTTTGAGACAAGTCTCACTCTGTGGCCCAGGCTAGCCTTGAACTCAAGGGGCACTCTTGCCTCAGCCTTCCAATACGGACATTACAGGTGTGAATGAGCCACCGTGCTGGGCTTCAGAGTGAGATTTAGATTCCCGTTCTAGCAGAGCCATTTGGCACTTGGCCCTGAGAAGTTACTTATGTGCTCTGAGCCCCAGCTTGTCTGTGAAGTGGGAACAGAGAATAGGATGGGTAAAGACGTCTATGAGAGAGGCTGGAGAGATGACTTAGTGGTTGAGAGAGAGCACATACTGGCATTGCAGGTGACCTGAGTTCATGGTCCCAATACCCATGTCAGGGGACCCAAAACTCCCTGTAACTCCAGCTCCAGGGGATCCAATCCTTTCTGGTCTCTGCAGGCTCCTGCATGCATATACATATACTGGCAGGCAGGCAGGTAGACACACACACACACACACACACAGCGTACATTCAGATCACAAGTACCCAGGGCCACCTTCCTCGAGGACATGGTCCTGAGCATAGATTCTGTGGGGGTGGCTGGCAGAAAATACAGCAGTATGTGCTGCAGAATGGGAAAGGAACTTAACCAGGAACCACCGGTAGAAGGAAGTTGGTATTAGTATCTTGATCCAGGGAAAGCTTTCTTGAGGTAGAGTAGAGTGGAGACCTGAAGGTGGTGAGCAGCAAGCCATACAGGGGAGGCAGCATGAAAGAACCTGGGGTGTGTCCAAGGACATGAGGAACACAGTACTATGACGGGGGGGGGGGGGGGGAGATGGGAATGGGGCGTGTCTATGGGACAGGAGCACAGTATGAAGAACAGGAGAGGAAGGGAGGCAGAGTGGTCCTGTGAGCCACAGCCTGAGCCTATGTCCTGGCGAGAGCCTTGGCTTAGTGCTGAAGGGAGCTAGGACTAGCCATCCCAGGGCCTTGGAATTTAAACAGGTAAGTGTAGCTGTTGGTGGGGAAGAGATAGCGAGGGAGCAGGGAGACCCGTGGGACGTGGTGGCCAAGATCAGGACCATGATGGTAGAAGGACTAAGTGCAAGGAGGACCTAAGTGCATCCTGAAGACAGAACCGGCTGGCTTTACAGCTAGGTGGACCAGAAAGTGGGGAATTGAGGCAGAGAGGGGGTTATTGGGATAGGGATAGGCTGTGGTTAAGTTTGAGGTGCTTCTGGACATCATAATGGAGGGGTAAAAATCCCACATGGGGTGAATAGAGCTCGTTCTGTGAATTAACCATGCGACTGGTAGGCTTGAGGGCTGAGAGCCCATGTTTGTGGACTTTTACATGGGCCCTGCTATGCTAAGAGGGTATATAGGACCTCCTAATATGCTGGAGGGCTCAGTGGAAGCTGTTGACCGTTGCAGCTCCCGGCAAGCCTTTGATTGCTTCTATCAGGGTCTTATGATAGACAGGTTTCTCCTGAAAGGCCTGGCTCCAGTCTTCTCTCTGGCTCAGAGTCACTGGGGCTTAGCAGAAGCTAGCCAGAAGGGTACAGCCATTGCTTCACCATTCCAGTCGGCAGTTCTGTTGTGTTCTGGTCAACCTGGTGTAAAACATGATATGATGCATCCAACTTAACAATGGGGTCCTGAGGTATAAGGAACTCTGATCTATATGGGGTAAACATGGTCCTGTGACCTGGTTAGATACACACTAAGAAAGAAGAGTCCAAAATGTAAAATAACGTGCATGATGAGGTAAAGGTGAAGGGTCCAGGAAAAGCAGAGGGATGAGGGACTCAGCAGGTGACTGGTAATATTTAGTATTTGGAACTGGTCGTAAAACAATGATTCTTAGGGCTGGAGAGATGGCTCTTCTTGGAGAAGGCCTGGGTTCCATTCAGTCCCTATCATCAGTAACTGCAGTTCCAATCTGATGTCCTCTTCTGGCCTTCATGGGTACTGCACACATGCGGTACACATTCATACATGCAGGCAACACACTCACACATAATACATATTAAACATTTATAAAGAACATGATTCTTTCGGAGCTTTTCAAGGAAAAGAAGGGAGCTGGTGAATGGGTGCTGGCAGAGAGTAGTTGATCTGGGTCGAAGAGCAGTGGTGTGTGTGTGCTTGGGCATGTGCCTGCTCTGTGTGTGTGCAGTAGGTGTGTGTACACATATGCTCATCTCCATGCACAAATGTGTATGCATATGCATGTTTGTCTCTGTGTATTTGTGTGCCTATGCATGTGTGTGTATAAATGTGCATATGTATACATGTTTGTGTGTTATTTATGTGCCTATGCATGTGTTTATATGTATGCATATGAGTATATGTATGTGCATCTGCACATATAAGTTTGTGTGTGTGTGTGTGTGTGGAGATAGGGAACTGTTTGTGGTTGACAGTTGACATTGGAGGAATATTCTTTGTTCTCAGTGTGGAAGAGACTGATGTCAGACCAACCAGACACTGACTTGGGGACAGAGCTGGAGGGGGTGACTGTTACGATAAAAGAAAACACGAGCATATGGAAGGCATGCTAATGAGTTTACTCTTTCTTGAGGAGTTAGCACAGGGAGGGATTGAAGCCATGGGTAGCCTTGTCCAGGAGGGAGTGTGTCTGCATTGTTTGCTGGGGACACCATGCCTAGCATGGTGTTGACCTGTCTTTTTCTGGGTCAGTGACAGAGCAGATGATGTGAGGTACCAGGTCAGATTCTGCAAACACTCTCCCGAGCCACACACAGATCTGACCAATACATCCCCGTTAGCACAGGGCTCAGGCTTAGACTCAGTTTCCGCCGTATCTTAAAGCTATCTGTCTAATACAGAAGCCACTAGCCATATGTAACTGTTTAAACTGGGATTGATTTCAACTAAAAGTGAGTTCCCCTAGTTGGATTTTTAAAGCATGAGGATCTTATGAAGCCTTGGCTAACCTCAACCTTGCCTGGTTTGGATGATGCTGAGGACTGAACCCAGAGCTTTATGCATGCTAGGCAAGTACTCTGTCAACTAAGCCATGTCCTCAGCCGCAGTTACTCAGTTTTCTTGGTCAGTATCTGTGTGCTCAGTAGCTGCACATGGCTAGTGGCTGCCATATTGGCCAGCACAGACTCGGAGCTTTTCTGTGACTCAGGAAGTTTTGTTGGAGCTCTTTTAGAAGATGACAGCTTGCCTCTTGGGCCATGTCTCCTCCTCGATGGCTCATTAACTCACCAAACCTCTGAGGAACACCGACTCTGTGCCAGATTGGCTCGGTGAGGATGGCAAGTACCACACAACTTTGGACCCTATGGGCTGTCTCCTGAGATTGCAGTCATCTCGGCCTGTGCAGTTTCCTTGTCTCTAGACAGCACTTAGGAGCCCAAGCCCCTGACAGAAGTACTGCATGGCCAGCAATGAAGAGAGTAAAACCTTCCTGACCTGATGCTTTCTTCCTGAACTTGCCAGGATGACTGGCGACTAGTCACTGAATGTCTGAGTTTGGGGCTACATCATTCTGCAAGGACAATAACCTGCAGTTTCTAGATTTTCCACATTGGTCCTCTCCTTGGGAGGAGCCGAGATATTTGGACTTGACCTCACTTCCTGCCTTCCATAGCCTCCTCTGCCCAGAGGGTCAAGCCAGAATGGGCACTCGGAGGGATTCGGTGTCCTTTTAGCTTCCAAATGGCCTAGGAGCTCCAAGAATTTGGGTATTTGGATAAATTGGACCAGGATATATTTGGCTAAGTAGCTGCAGGCTTGCTTACAGTGGCAAGTGTGTGGGTGGGTAGGTATACAAGTACACAGCACATAGGTAGGATACATGGGTCAAGCATCCTCATACCCTTCCTTCGGAGAAGTAGACTTCATCCATCTCACAGACACTGTATACTCAACATCCATGCCACCAGGGTACACAAACACACACATACACACACTCTCTCACACACACTGTCTCATACACATACACTCACACACATACTCTCTCACACACACACTCACACTCACATACACACTCACAATACTCTCTTACATACACACAGACATACACACTTTCTCTCTCACACACACATACTACACTCACACACACACACTCACAGATACACACACACTCTCTCACAATACTCTCTTACACACATACATGCAGACTTTCACACACAGACTCTTTCACACACACTCATACTCGCACACATACCCTCACACACACTCTCTCTCACAATACTCTTACACACACTCATACAGATACACACTTTCTCTCACACACTCACATACAGACTCTCACACACACACACACTCTCACATATACTCATGTACTCACACACTCTCAAACACACATTCTCTCTCACACACATTTTCTCACACACTCATACACTCTCTCACACACATTCTCTGTCACACACACACACTCTCATGCACACACTCACACTTTCTCTCACATACACTCATGTACTCACATACTCATACACGCATATCCCCCCCCATATATATACACACACATACAATTCCCACACCACCTCCCACACAAGGATTCCTTTGCTATCGTAGTCTCTCCTCTCTTGCAAGGCTGTTGCAGACACTTAGCCTCTCACCAGCAGAGTTCATTTATCTAAATCCCTCCTGGCTTCCTTGCTGTAATTAACTCCTGAACGCCTCATCAGAGTGTCAACTCTAACAACTGAAGGCCCCTGGGACAGTGCTGGCCTCCTTCCTCCATCTCAGTCCTGAGCCAGCACTCTGAGTCACTGCTGACAAGGACCTGACTGGTTCCTTCTGAGCTTGGTGGAGGCCATGCTGACAGACACCACCTCTGCATAGCCAGGCACTGTTTACACAAGTGGCCCTGCCCATGTTAGGGGCACCGATCCTACCTAGGCTGCTGTGGCCTTTGCTATGAGGTACAGGCCTCACTACCTTCACCTCTGTCAGCCCTGTACTCCAAAGTTATGTTTGCACACTGCCTAAGACAAGCCTGGGGTGTTTCTCCCCAAATCTGAGGGCTTTTTGCTTTTACCTTGAAGACCTCCCTGAGTTCAAGTCTTTCTGCAGACTTTGGCCTTTTTCCCAGACAGGGTCAGGCCCTTGACGTGTCCCCCCCAAAAGAGTATTGTGATTTTTAAAGTGCTTTATCTGTTCAGCAAGGGTGCCCTAGTCATTACTATCTCAAAATCTTCCTCCTCAGCCTCCAGCAGACACACCTTACAGTGGGTCACACCATCAGATAAAAAGTAGCTTCAGGTTAAGGGAGTAGCATTTCCCATGTCCATTTGTCTGGAAAGATTCTCTACTGTCCAAGTGAAGGCGACAGGCTAAGATAGAAAACAGCACGTGGCACTTCAGGACACTGAAGCACGAGAAGCCATCCTGGGAAGTGCGGCTGCTCAGCGCCCACAGGTGCTGCTAGAGGAGCAACAACAGAAGGGACCCAAAGTCTGAAGATCGTAAGAACTCTTGTAACAATGAATATCTTCGTCAGCTCTATGTTCCATTGTGCAGCTGATCTGTGTCCATTGTGTATGCCCAGTACACGAATCAGTGTATACATATCTGTAAATGATGTTCAGTGACCATACCTCACAGGGTCAGAGGTCAACATACCAAGCTTAGTGAGCACAGGTGACTTGTTTGTTGACCTAGTTTTGAAGGTCATATTATAAAACCGTCGAGAAAATGGGAAGATTCACAGGAAAGGAAGAGCAACTCACAGTGACTTTCCGCAGATCTTCCCTCCCTCCCTCTTGGTGACTTCCTGACAAACACAGCACACAGTTACAGAAAGACTCTGTCACAGCTTTTATCAGCTTGATATAAACCCAGACACACCTGGGCAGAGGGAATCCCAGTCCCGGCTGAGGATCTGCTCCCAGCTTGGCTCTTGGCTGTGACTATGGGGCTTTTGGGGGCGATAAGGAGGGTAGGGTCTCTTTACATAGCCCTGTCTGTCCTAGAACTAACTATAGATTGGGCTGGTCTCAAACGTGAAGAGATCTGCCTGCCTCAGCTTCTCACTACCACCCTTAAATGCTAGGCTCAAAGGCATACAGTACCATGCCCAGCCGTGGGGCACTTTCTTGAATGCTGATTGATACGGGAGGTCCCAGCCCACTCTGGGTGGTGCCACCCCTGGGCAGATGGGCCCAGGCTGTATAAGGAAGGTAGCTGAGCAAGCCAGGGGAAGCAAGCCATTTGAGACTGAGATTTCTACATATCACATAAGGAAATTGGCGGCCTTCATGTACAGCCACAGTCCCTATCTTGTTATCTTTAAGATTGGCAATTATTTATGGCCTTCTGTCTTTAAACATTCTGTATCACTCAACATTGTTATAGAAATACGTAGTACAAAACTAAGAGAGAGAGAGAGAGAGAGAGAAAGAGAGAGAGAGAGAGAGAGAGAGAGAGAGAGAGAGAGAGAGAGAAAGGACATCCCTGACCATCCCATCCCAGAAGAAACTAATGGCCTCCACAGATAGGTGATTTCTGAAGCTTTGGTGTTTTGGTCTCCAGAGCCACCCTCATCTTGTGTTCCTGCTGACGTAGTCATGCTGACACTTGACGATCCAGACCCAACTAGAAGGAGGCAGTGTTTAAAGGAGAGTCAGGATGTGATCAGGGCCATATGACTCTACCTAGGGCTAGACTGGACTCTGGTATCCCTGAGGTCCTAATGGGGGCCCAAAAGGGTTTTTCTGTGTCCCTAGAGCTCTGAGGCAGTTGGAGAGGAGTGGAGTCAGGTAGCTGGGGTTGTAGCCCACAGGTTATCAAGATTAGCTTGGTGCTGTGACCTTCTTAAACCTGAGTTCTGTGTATGTGCTTATACACAGGACAACCTATTCCCACTCTGAGCCCATCACTTAGCACCTGTATGCACATTGGTGGTGTGGGTACATGTGCACATGTATAAGGTAGTGGAGTGTCAGGAGAGTTGGGGAGGTCAAGGTGAATAGAAGGAACCTTATTTGTATATTTTCATTACCCCACCTGCTTGAGAGACCCCACGCAACCTGGCTGAGGGATGGAAGGTATTCTGCTGATACTAGGCTATCCAAGGGAACTCAACCTAGAGCTCCATGACTACCCTGGAAGCCTAGAGGAAGACAGGGCCACACCTTGTTGAGATCCCAATTCCCTTAGCTATACTTGGCTGTGACATATGACAGCTAGGATATACTGAGCACTTCCTGGGGGCCGGGCATTGTTCTGAGTGCTTCGAGCTAATGAGCCGCTTAGTCCCGGTTCACCACCTAGGAAACAAGACTCCGGGGATTGTTGGTGACTTGTCTGATACCACACTGGGAATATAGAGTTATGGTCTTCACCCTGTCTGCTCCTACCCCTGTGGATTTTCGTTTACAAGGGCAATTACATATCTCCCACCCCAGGTAGACTGGGGCCTTGAGAAGCTCAGACAAGCCCTTCTCCCAGCTGCCTCCTCTCCATGTCTTTCAGAATTCCCAGCTTCTGCTACTCAGGACTCCAGCAGCTTTCTTTGGGCTGCCCTAGAGGCTAACAGGGCCCTGGCTCTGGTTGGTTGGTTGGTTGGTTATTTATTTATTTATTTATTTATTTATTTATTATCAGACTTCTTCTGACTTCACCTGACTGGCAGGGGCTTGGGGATACCAAATGACAGGGTCGCCTGAGTCTTACTTGCTCTGCTAGGCTGTAGGGCCCTGGGGAACTCTGCTGCTTCCTGGGCTCTGGTGGAGCTAGGGCAGGGCGCACTGGGGTTATTTATGAGGCTTCTCATTCCTGCACTGTGATGATGCCATCTTGAGGTTCTTAACAGGGGAGAAGGACAAATACTGAGACCGCTGTAAGCGTGTCAGGCTAGAGCCAGACACCAGCCATCCTGGAACTAGGTGACTCACGAGACTCGGGCTGGTGACTGAGCTCCTCAGACCCTCCAGCTTTTCAGTAGCTGAGCTCCAGGTGGACTCTGGCCTGGTCACGAGGATCTGCTCTGTCATTGGGGTGCTCAGCCTGTAGTTTTATCACATCTCCACCCTTTTCTGCAGCCCCCCCTCCCCGCCCCTTCTCTTAACCTGGCCTAGCCTACTTTACAGCCTAGTTACCTCCTTGCCCATTCTCTAAGGTTCTCTTGCCCTTTGACCTTTATAAACCTTCATCCGCCACCACGACCCCTTTCTTCCCTTGAGGATGATGGAGACAGCATTTTGTATTCCTCTAATTCCTGCCTGGCACCCCCAAAGGTCCTGTGTCCTCCCCCAACCCGTCACCCCTCACAGCTAATACCTCATAATGATATGGTCTTCTGTCTCTTTTCCCTTCCACCCCGTCTGACCCATGTGTTGCCATGGTTTCCAGAGCTTCTGGTGTGGTCCCTAGGCCTCTCTAAGTGCTGACTGCAGGGTGTTCCCGCATGGAGGTCTTGTGGGACTCCTCAGCTTAGGCACGTGTACTGCCATGCTCCTGACTTTCCCTCACATCTGGTTTTCCTCTATGATTCTGTATTTTGAGCACTGGCGCCATCCCCTCAGATGTCCAAGCCACAGATTTTTTTTTTTTTTTTTTTCTGGAAAGAGTTAGAGTGCAAATATTTCTGGCTTTGCCAGCCATATGGTCTTTGTCATAACTGCTCAACTCTTGTTGGAGTGTGAAAACAGTCAGAAACAATGTGTAAACAAGTGAGCATGGTTGCGTGCCAATAAAACTTTATGAAAGCAGACAGCAAACACATTTGGCCCACGGGCCAGGATGCTGACTCTTGATCTCCACCTAGTTAGTACTTGAGCAGAGTTTCTGTTTCCACCGCCTCTGAGGTACTTTCAGGTCCTTGAGCCGTGGAGGACTTTCCTTATGTGTCTGCTTTGGATACTCGGCTCGCTCTCACAGAAAGGCCTCCATTTACCTGCCTTTCAAAACTTAGCTCTGTCTCACTTCTGGGAAGGCCCCCGAGTACCCTCCACTTCATGTGGTGGGTTTTGACCCCTTCCTCACGTGACACTTTCCCCGCTGCTTTGGTAGTCTCTGCCATCTCCGTTCTCAGCAAGCTGCCTCCATTTTCACAATGGTGGGCCAACAGTGTTACACTGCGCTGTGTAATTCTGACCTGTGTCCTCAGGAGACCTAGGCTGGGATAGAATTCTTGCTGGCTCTGGGATTACCTTATGTGCCATAGGACTTTAGTGGGAGATGGGGAGGAGAACCCAGCAGTGAGGGACTGGTAGTGTGGAGGACACAGGAATGGTCACACTTCTTAGAGAAAGAGGAGCACACTGTGCCTCTGCCTGCCAGTTGATATGCTGGGCTACCATGATGCTGAGCCTTGTCAGGGTAAGAAACCGTCCAGCCTGGCCTTTGTCTGCTGCCATATGGGCATTGGGGCTTTCGTGCAAGGCTGTATAGTTCCTGCATGACATCCCTCACCGGGATCAGGAATTTATTGAATCAGGGTTTCTTTCCAGAAGTGTCTGAACTTGGCCTTGTAGGAGGAGTGCAGGCCATTTCTCATTAACCTTATGCTTCTCCTCACAGGAGAACCTTATGCTTTCCATCCTGCCAAAGCATGTGGCTGACGAGATGTTGAAGGACATGAAGAAAGATGAGAGTCAGAAGGACCAGCAGCAGTTCAATACCATGTACATGTACCGTCACGAGAATGTCAGGTATGATGGCAGAGAGGCCCTGGGCCCTGACAGAAGGCTGGACCAGGGTGGCACACTGCTTCATGGGATCCACTGAGTATTGTGGGCCTGGTTTTCTCAAGGACTAGAGGCAAGGCCACCCCCACAATGTGGACCTTGGTTCCCCTGAACCACTGGAAGGAGCCATAGCAGTAGACGGCAGGGTGAAAATGTGCATCACCTGTGTGGTCTAACCTGCAGGTGAATAAATATTGCCCAGGGCTCCGGCAGCCACCTAGCCATTTAGGACCAGCTCTGAGGCTAGGGGCCAGAGAGAGTCAGAAGGGGGTGGGCAGTGGTCAGCAGGCAGCATCCGGGCACTTTGCAAAGGATAAGCTTGGGAGTCTGAGCTGTGACGGGGTCTCACTGCAGTAGACTTGAAGAAGGCCTCTCCCTGCTGGCAGGAGTGGGTGCTGAGTCCCTGTCTGGAGTCTCACTGCCTGTGGCCCTCTCCTTTGCAGCATCCTGTTTGCAGATATCGTGGGCTTTACCCAGCTGTCTTCTGCATGCAGTGCCCAGGAGCTCGTGAAGCTGCTCAACGAGCTGTTTGCCCGCTTTGACAAGCTGGCAGCCGTAAGTCCCAAATGTGCCCACTTCTGCTACTGTGGTCTTCAACCCTCCGTCCCGTCTCTGGCTCCTAGGCTTGCCCTGCCTGGCCTTCCTCCACCTGCTGTACCTCTCCTCCATGGCCAGGGGCCAGGAGCACAGACCATGCTCTGCCCTTTCAGAAATACCACCAGCTGAGGATCAAGATCCTAGGTGACTGTTACTACTGCATCTGTGGCCTGCCTGACTACCGGGAGGACCACGCCGTGTGCTCCATCCTCATGGGGCTTGCCATGGTAGAGGCCATCTCGTAAGTGGGTCCCTCTGGGAGGGTGGGGTGGCCAGATATCCAGCACCATGGAGGATCTGTTTGAGGCATGGAATAAGGAGTCCTGGTCCTGATGTCCAGTGTGGCCTCCTCACAGCTAAGGGAAACAGCAAATTCCTCAGTCTCTAGGACACGTATCTCAGCTCTGGCTTGGTTTTGTTTGTTTGTTTGCTTGCTTGCTTGCTTGGTAGGATTTTTGCTGGAAGCTGAAATTTGGAATGGCCACCGTCCTGGTGGACTTCTCCCATTTTTCTTTTTTTCTCTCTTTCTGCTTTGTCATTACAATCTTCCTCCCTAAACAGATCAGTTCAGAGCTTGTCCTCCATGCTACAGTTAAGGGTCTTTGAGGGCACATGCCGTGGAGGGGAGGGGCTGGTGGCAGGTGCTATGGGATACTAACCTCGTTCCAGCCCTGACTCTGCTTCCACCTGTGGGCTTGTGGGTGGTGAGCTTCCTTCCTCTCACTCTGTGCCACATCGCTGCTCCACACTGATGGGCCTGGAAGGCTCTGGAAAGGCAGTCCTCAGTTAGACTCCATGTGTGGTAGCTTGGGGAACTGTGGAGCCCAAGGTAGGAAAGAAAGCTTCCAGGAGGCTCCTCGGGGTCAGAGCTTGGGATCCCCACGCGTCCCATCTCTGGGCAGCTGTGAGTTCTTACCGTCTTCCTACTTGAAGCCCTTCTCGTGTCCCCTGCCTTCTTCCTCCATAGTCAGTAGATTAGCATGCAAAGGTTCAGCCTCCCTCCCAACCCATCAGACAAATATAAACTGAGGACATGACTGCTCCAAGGTATGTTTGAGGGGAAGGTTTTTATTGTAGATATGAGGGACAGTCAAGCCGGAGGCTAGACTACTGAGAAAGTAGTGCATGGTACATGGCCAGCAGACTGGAGTTAGCCTGGGGCCGGGGTGGGAGAGCAAGAAAGGAAGAGAGAGAAGTGAGAGAGAGAGAGAGGGAGGGTGGCAGAGAGAATAAAAGTGTGGCCAAAACAGCAGGGTTATATAGTAATAGGAAGCCGGGGGAAGGGAAGCCCGTGAGCTGGAGGTTTAGGATGGGGTGGGGTGAGAGAGCCAGGAAGCCGGCATGGACTCTAACAGATATTCACAGTGCTGAGAGAACATGGAAGCCAGCATATTGGCATGCTAATAGGAACCACAGTTAGCCATTTGTCCTGAGTTTCTTTTGGACCCGGACAGCAAATCTCTGAATTTCGTGTTTGTCACATTCCTGGCAGACTCTGGTGCAAGGAGACTCACTGAGCATTACTTATGAATGATGAGGACGAAGTAGAATAGAAGTCCTTGGGATGTCACCGTCCCAGGCATCACGGCCTCAGCACTGCAAGCATTACTCATGAAAAAATGCAAGGGACATGCTAGGTCCTCTCAGCCTGGAGGAGGATTCTACCTGCGAGAGCAAAGGCTGCTGGGCACCTCACGATGGCATGCCTTACCCAACACCACCTCTCTGTGCCTGACAGGTACGTGAGGGAGAAGACTAAGACCGGAGTGGACATGCGTGTGGGGGTGCACACAGGCACTGTGCTAGGTGGTGTCCTGGGGCAGAAGCGCTGGCAGTATGATGTATGGTCTACCGATGTCACTGTGGCAAACAAGATGGAGGCTGGTGGCATTCCAGGGTGAGTACTCTTCCCAGGGGGGTGGGGTAGGAACAAAGACCAAGGGAAGGAGACCAGCCCATTCACTCTCAGGGCTGGGCCCTAATGGAGGACAAGGGGTCCAAAAATCCCATTCCTCCCAGGAGCAGTGCTCCTACCCTCTGTTCCTGTGCTGTGTAACCTTATTCTTGTTCCTGTATTTAAAACTCTGCTCAAAACAACCTGTGGAAGAAAGGACTTATCTAGCTTATACTTCCAGTTTATCATTAAGGGAAGTCAGAGAAGGAACTGAAGCAGAAACCATGGAAGTTTACTAGCTCAATCTCTTCCTCCCTGTCAGCTAGTTTTCTTGTACAGTTCAGAGCCACCTGCCTAGGAATGGTGCCGCCCATAGTGGGCTGGACCCTTTCACATCAATCATCATTCAAGATAATTTCTTTCAGACAAGGTCACAGGTCTTGTTACAAGTTAGCATTCAGAGCTGGTATTGAAATTTGGTATCTCATTTGACACTTAAAAGATTTATTTTTGCTGGGTGGTGGTGGCCACACCTTTAGTCCCAGCACTTGGGAGGCAGAGGCAGGCGGATTTCTGAATTCGAGGCCAGCCTGGTCTACAGAGTGAGTTCCAAGACAGCCCAGGCTACACAGAGAAACCCTGTCTCTAAAAACCAAAAAAAAAAAAAAAAAGATTTATTTTTATTATTTTCACATACGTGTAGGTATATGTATCTGTATGTGGGTGTGCAGGCATGTTGTACAGGTACTTGCAGAGGCCAGAGGCATTGGATCCTCTGGAGTTGGAGTTATAAATGGTTGTCAACTACCTGATGTAGGTACTGGCAACCAAACTCAGGTCCTCTGGAAGAGTAGAAGGTGCTGAGCCATCTCTTTAGCCCTTCATCTGATACTTTTAACAACCGGGAAGGAAAATTACATTCCTGTTCTAAGAATTCAACAGCCTCTGGGGCCAAAGCTCAAAGCACTGGGCACCATGCTGCCCATAGAGTTACCCAACAGCAGGTTTGCTCCTTGGTCCCTATCACATATATCCTGGAGTCACTCGTCCCAGCACCAGTCAGTGCTATGTGGTCTGCTGTCTCTGGGACAGGCCAGGGCTACCTCCAGAGCATGCTCAGGGTCTCTTGCTATGCTGCAGGCGCGTGCACATTTCCCAGAGCACCATGGACTGCCTGAAGGGGGAGTTTGATGTAGAGCCTGGTGATGGGGCAGTCGCTGCGACTACCTAGATGAGAAGGGCATTGAAACCTACCTCATCATTGCCTCCAAGCCAGAGGTGAAGAAAACAGCTCAAAATGGCCTCAACGGCTCGGTGAGTCCTCTGTCCAATTCTAACTGTAGAGAGGAAGAAAGGAAGGGATTTAGAAAAGAGCCACTGTCACCCAGTCTGACGGTAGCTTCTTTCTGAAACCAGTTCTGGGGGACAACAGTGTCATGTGTGGCAAGCTGGAGTTAAGATGACTGTGGTATGTCCCAAGACAGCAGCCAGAAGGGAGAGGCCACCACTAGTGTAGAAGAGGCTAAGCTACAGTAGTGATATGCGCACCAAGGGAGGGAGATGCAGTGAGTGGGGGCTGGCTATAGGAAGAGGAGGGGCAGGGCCAAGTAAGGTTTTCCAGCAGAAATGAGGAAGGACCAGCACAAAAGCAGTCCAGCTGTCCTAGGGGCCTGCCCTGGGCCTGGTCACTGCACAGTGTCTGCCACAGCCTCCCCCTGCCTACCCTGCTCCAACACTGCTGGCCTCTCAAGCGGTCACTCACATCCTCGGGGCACAGCCTACTGCTAGCCGTTCATTCTCTCTGTAATTCTCATCCCGTTTTTGATGTTCCTTCACATCTGTTCTGAAATGGTGTTTTCACAGAGACCCCCCCCTGATGACCCTCTTTATGACTGAATTCCCCACAACCCCCACAATCCTCTTTCTTCCGCCTGTTGTCTTATGACTGCCTTTTCTTCTCTTACTATTTTGCTGTTGTCTGCCCTTCCTCTTGAGAATGTGGGTTAGGAGAAGTCAGGGTTCAACAGACACTTATTAATTGGGTGAGCAAACTGTTTCCCTTTACAGTGTCTGACTCACTCCATCAAGGACAAACACTAATCTGAGGTTCCTGGAGGTTATTCACTTGACAAGGCCCCACCCGAAAGAGACCTCAGGGCACTGTCATTGAGTTGGTGTCTTAGAAATAGGAGTTGGAGCAATTGGGTTCTCTCTCTGTTTCAAAAACTATTTTTAGTAGAAATGGATACTAGAAAATGACAGGATTTAAAACATGAACACCATAGAGGACAAACTGATGAAATTTCTATGTCAGCAAGACTTTCATAAATGTAGAAGAAAGTTTCTGGAACAGTAATAGAACAGTCACAGGCTGGGGTAGGCAGGAGGCCATGGTTCCTGGTCCTGAGGAGCACTCTTGTCTGTCACAGGCCCTGCCAAACGGAGCACCGGCATCCTCCAAACCCAGCTCTCCTGCCCTTATTGAGACCAAGGAGCCCAGTGGTAGTGCCCATGCCAGCGGCTCCACGTCAGAGGAGGCTGAAGAACAGGAGGCCCAGGTGGGTGTGGGGTCAGGCAGGGATGGGAGGGAGGCTGCTGTAGTGGGAGCCATGCTGGGAGGAGGGTATTGGCCACCGGCTCAGGTCCTCTTCCTTTTCAGAAGTGTAAATGCAGTTACATGGGAGAAGGGGGAATAAGGCCCCCAAAGGCACTTCCCTGAAGCATCCTCTAGCTGGAGTAGCCCAGGCTTGTAGGTTCATGATCTGTGAGGATTCTGCAGGGTGGGAGCTTATTTGGGAGTGAGAGTTTGTGTCTAGACATGCCCTTCTCATACCCCATGAGTTCTGTGCATCCAAGACCTGGAAGGAAGGGCTGCCATGTTGCCCCAAAGGATGAGGAGACAACCTAGAATCTCCCTTTACTCAGAAAACCTGTCAAACATGCCCACTGATAAAAGTTTCATCTGCCTTAGAGGTCTGGTGGCTGGAAGCTGGCGTCCACCAGTGTCTCTGTGAAAGGAGATAGGACTTGTTCCCCAAGGTTTTAGATGTTGTAGAAGGTAGACAGAGATTCATGGAAGTCGGCTTTTCTTTGGACATCCATCTGGCTGCTTCTCTTTAGAATAATTTTCTTGGGGCTGGAGAGATGGCTTAGTGGTTTAGAGCACTGGCTGCTTTTCCAGAGGACGTGGGTTCAAGTCCCAGCACACATGGCAGCTCATACCTGTCTGTAACTCCAGGTCTGATGCTTCTGACACCCTTACACAAACATACATGCAGGCAAAACACCAATGCACATAAATTAAAAGCAAAGTTTTTTTTTTCCTTGATAGGAAGTGGACTCATAAACCACGTAGCTTGGCTCAGACATGGCTTTAGAAGCCCATAACTCATCAGGCCCTAATCATTAGTGAGTCTCATTCATATCTAGCTCATGCTCCATGGAACGAGACTCTTGGTGCCAGAGCAGGCCACCCACAACATTTTACAGAAGGAAAAAGTGGGCTGGGATCAAGCAGCCAGCAGGAATGCTGAGCCTTAAATCAGGAATCTCAACTCTGGCTTCAAATGCCTCTCAGACTCACACAGCTCTGACGGGTGTGGGCAGTCACCCTGAGGCTGATGGCTGTACAATAAATCCTGGCTTCCATTTTGGACTCGCTGCTTCTCTTTCTGATGGGGCATAAAGTGGTAGTGGATGCCCCCTCTGCCAGCCCCTTCTCATTAGCCCACTGGTGACTGATAATCCTGAGCCCTGGGGCTGGGATTATAGGATCCCAAGGTCATCCTTGTAAGGCTTCTTGTGAGAGGAGGGGCAGCAGGCTGATCCGAGACCTAGGCTGATGTTCTCCAAGGCACCTGCACCAGTGGACAGCGGCTGTAGACCTTCTGTTAGGGGACCAAGGAGACAAGGGCAGGGTGGAACCAGGGAAAGGGTTTGGTCCTTAGGAACGTGACCTCTGTTCCCCTCCTTGTCACTAGTCTTTCCCACACCCTCCTCCACCTGTCCCATCTACCCCACTGACTCTGCTCCCTGGCTTACAGGCTGACAACCCCTCGTTCCCCAATCCCCGCCGCAGGCTGCGCCTCCAGGACCTGGCAGACCGTGTGGTGGACGCCTCTGAGGATGAGCACGAATTGAACCAGCTGCTTAACGAGGCCCTGCTGGAGCGGGAGTCCGCCCAGGTGTAAGTGACTACTGCTGAGGCCCCGGCTGCCACCCCTCGCTGGCCCTTACTCAGTGCTTGGGGAGGTGGGGGGGCGAACAGTCATCTGGAACAGGGCCCCATCCCAGCAAGCATGGTAGGCATGGCATGTGGGTCACAGGGCTTGTTTCTATGGCAGGGTAAAGAAGAGAAACACATTCCTCCTAACCATGAGGTTCATGGACCCAGAGATGGAAACACGCTACTCAGTAGAGAAGGAGAAGCAGAGCGGGGCTGCCTTCAGCTGTTCCTGTGTGGTCCTTTTCTGCACGGCCATGGTGGAGATACTCATTGACCCCTGGTGAGGCGGTCCAGGGTGCGGCTGACAGGCCAGGAGAGGGACCAGGGAATGGGTGGCAGCAGAGTAAGGGCCAGGTGCCTCTGGCCTTGTTTGGGTTCCTTTTTCTTTCCCTGACCCCCATCTGGATTCCACAGTAATGTCAACCTCCAAATGGGATCTCAGCAGGGGCGGGAGGCTGGTGACAGCTGGTGACAGGGCCATGCAAGAGGATGGAGACATGGCTAGATCGCTGCTAGAGAGGCTCTAGAGACAAGAGTGGGGATATGATCAAATCTTTAGTCACAGAGACATGCAGTCATGCTGACTCTTTCTTGGCTCATCTTCATAAAACTAGATTCTAGGCTCTAGACGCAAACTGACGTCAGCTGCAGGTCCTCTGGGGTGAGGCAGGGTATTCCAGAATCGGCTCAGCTGTGGAAGCCCTTCCTGAAGGTTAATTATCACTTTCCTGGCCTCAAGGGACAAGTGGGCATCTCCCCTCTGCATGAGTCCTTCATGAGCAGATCATGGAGCCCTGCATGGGTTAGTTGAAGAACTGCCAGAACCCTTGGGACTTGGCTGCCATCTGAGGTTCTGTAGGCAGGACAGTGGTAGGTCCCAGAGCGCCAGTTTGAGCCTCATCTGCGAAGTGAGGATACCCACTCTGCATGACTCTCAAAACTGCTGTGAAATTAGAGCCATTCCATTTATAAATGCCGTGTTGAGTCTGGGGACGTAGCAGAGAACAAGCTCTTGTGAAGCTTACATCTCACAGGGGCAGGGGTGGTGATGGGAAAGTGCATGAATGTTTAAACAGGAAAGGATGTGTGCGGTAGTGATGACTATGTAAAGCAAAGAAGGGTCTGGCAGGATTCATAGGAGTCTGTAGGTGGTCAGAGCAGACCTTACTGACAAGGTGGGATTTTACAGTCCTGCAGGGCTGGGGAGTGAATCTGGGGCTGCTCACCTCAGGCAGGCATAGAGGCAGCAGTGGGCCAAGCCTCTCAAGGCATAGTGAGGGGACAGTGCTGGCAGCTGGGGTGGCATGCGTGGGACAATGACAGGAGTTAGGGTATAGAGCTGTGCACAGTTCATACTCTTGGATGCAGAGGCTGGCAGAAAGATACAAGTTGGGCACAGGTTTGAGAAGGGAACCTTCTGGGTGTGTGAGAACAGGTTAGTGTGCAAGAGTGGAAGCTGAGGCCAGGCTAAGAGATGACGGTGACTGAGAGAAGCCAATGGTGATTTGGGCCAGGCAGAGTTAGAGAAGGTGAGGATGAGGGGCTGGACTCTTGAGTTTTACTGATGGCTGGATGGCTGGATTCTGAAGACCGAGATGGCACGAGTCATTGGCAGGTTTGTTTTGGGTATGAAAGGACAGAGTCAAGGACATCCCCAGGGCTTTTCTATTTGAGCAAAGGACACTAGCCAAGGTAGAGAGTATAGGAGGAGCTTTAGAGCTATAGAGGTCTAGAGTGAGTTGTTTGTGTGGTACTGTCTGTGAGGCAGCTGAGTTATACAGTCTGGGGCTCAGGGAGAGGCTGGCTGGAGGGACAAACCTGAGAGCTACCCACGCAGAGCACACTTGGGAGCATGAGGCTTACCGAGATCACAAAGGGTGAGTGAGTGAGTGGGAAGAGAAGCCCTTTAAGGCTCATGTGTGAGAACAAAACCAGAGACCAAAAAGATCCCCCAAGCCAAGTGAGAAGATGTTAAGAGGTGACCCAGAGTTGGATACTGGATTGGCAACCTCTCTTGGCAAGCGTGTTCTTTCTCCACGGAGGAATGAGAAGGATCTGGAGCAGATGGATTTCCCAGAGTGGAGGGGAAGAAACAGATGTGGAAAAACCTCCTTCAGTGTGCTGTGTGCGGCCAGAGGTCACTTCACCAGCCCTCGGCACGTCTGTGTTCTGTTCTGCACTGTTCTCACCCTGGCTCCAGGGCTGATGCTCATTCCTAAGAACCCTTTCCCAGGCTATTACTGGGCTATTTTCAGAGCATCTGTGACCCTCCCTCACCTCGGAAAAGTCCCAGTGGACAGTTAGCAGCTTGAGGGTGGCATTCCCAGGCTCTTTGTTGGCATTCCTCTGCCAGGGCCCATCATCTTGTTCTGCTAAGACAGCAACAACAGTTTCCTGGTGTCAGAGAGAAGCTTCCAGTCATAAGCTCATACTCAGCTGACCTCTCTACTACCCAATCACCTTCTCTCTGCCACAGGCTGATGACAAACTAGTGACCTTTGTGGTTGGAGAGGTTCTGCTCTTGATCCTGACCATCTGCTCGATGGCGGCCATCTTTCCCAGGGTAAGAGAACTGCATTCCCCAGTTCAACCTGGAACCTTCTAGTCTAGAGTGTAAATGATAGGCTTCTGGTCAAGTCCTAATAGACTCGTCCATGGGAGTCATTTAAGCATCCATCCATCTATCATCCTATCCACCCACCCACCCATCCCTCTCCCCATTCATCCCTTCTGTGACATGGGATCCTGTGGACCATGAGTAAACACATATAAGGCAGTGAAGTGCAAATCCAACTGGAAGTGGGTTGGCTTCCACTGTGTGCAAGACCTTAAAAGCCACATTGAGAGTTCGTAGGCACTTGTGTACCAGGAAGTTTTTGATCAGGATAACAAGGGAAAAGCAATCTTAGGAAAATTGGTCTAACAGGCTGCTTGCCAGGTGACCTGGGAGTTAGGTGTACTGATCCAGAAAAGGAAGAGGGAGGCAGCTAGGCAGATGGCTATTCCTGAATGCTGCTCTCTGCCCTGGTCTCGCTTCTGGGGCTGCCCACACATTCTGAATGTGTACTCCCTAGCTAGGAGCTATGATAGGCCTAGGGCTGGATGCTACCTCAAGGACTTGTACACTTACACTCTCTCCCTGTCAATTTTGGGGACTCACAGGCAAAGCATGGCCTTTTAGGTTTCTGGAACCAGAGCATGGAAACAGCCATGAGCAGTCATATCTTTAGGACATACAGACGGACATACAGCCATGGACAGTCATATCTTCAGGACATACAGATAGACATACAGCTATGGACAGTCATATCTTCAGGATATACAGGTGGAGGCTCAATCCCTTGAAATCATGTTTGTTTGTTTGTTTTTTCCCCTAGTCATTTCCTAAGAAGCTCGTGGCCTTCTCATCTTGGATTGACCGGACCCGCTGGGCAAGGAACACCTGGGCCATGTTAGCCATCTTCATTCTGGTCATGGCCAATGTTGTGGACATGGTGAGCTTTCGCTTCCTCAGTTGAAGGGGGCCTAAACCCAGGGGAGAGGGGCTGTATGCTGTCAGCTTGCCAGTCTGTTCCTGTCAGCATACATTTTAGGTAGATGAATCTGACACTGGACATCCCAGTTAGGTGGAGAGAGTTTCCCTGTGGGTATTCAGAAAACTTTCAAGGTTGACTTAGTTCTTCGTAGCCCTTTCCTCCCAGGGTCCAGTGTGGCCCGTCCTCAGCTAGGCACACCACCATCTGCAGTTTCACACAAAGGGATTAAAGTACGAAAGGTTTGCTTGCTTGCTTTAGATCACATAGTAACAGTCAAAAACTGAAGCAGTTTTAGAGGCTAGGAGACAGCTCAGTTGGTAAAAGGCTTGGGACCTGAGTTTCATCCCCAGAATGCATGTGAAAAACGCCAGGCATGATCTCTGGGATTCACTGGCCAGAATGCATGTGAAAACGCCAGGCGTGACCTCTGGGGTTCACTGGCCAGAATGCATGTGAAAACGCCAGGCATGACCTCTGGGATTCACTGGCCAGAATGCATGTGAAAAACGCCAGGCATGACCTCTGGGGTTCACTGGCCGATGCATGGAAACCAGTGACCTTGATCACTGCAGAATGCTGTGAAAACGCCAGGCATGACCTCTGGGACTCACTGGCCAGCCAGTTTACTTATTGAGTTGTACTGGGCGAGTGGGAGACCTATTCTCAAAACCAAAAACAAATAAAAAGCAGATGTCACTGCTGGAATGACACGGGAGATTGTTCTAGCTTCCCAAAGGACATGCATCTTGGGTATGTACACACACACGCCTGAGATGTCTTCCTCCACCACAAGGCTTAAGGTGTATGATGTAAGCACTTCTGAGCTGTGTTCCTTGAAGCATAGCCAGTGTCGGGATCCACTGGGCTGAGGTGGTGGGCCCATTCCATCAGGTAGCCCCCTACATTCCTAGGTGACTGAGCAGGAACATAATAACCTCACAGAGCCCAGGAGATCTCGGGGGAGGCCATCTTCTGTTCTGCTCAGTCCATGGAAAGCTAGGGTTCCATTAGAGGGCACCCAGATGCTCTGTGAGGGAAAGGGACAGGACAGTCACCGTTCCCACCAGTCAGCAGGACTGTTCTAATTCGGGCACACTGAGTGCGTTCTCCTAAGTCCTGCTAACAATGTTGTATAGTACTTGCTGTGATTAACAGTTTAACACAGGAGTAAAATCAGCCTAGAGACATACTCTGGAAGCCCCTTGAAGCGAGGCTGTGGGGCTGTAACTGGACACCTACCTGGTCAAGGAGTGAGAGTCCCAGAGCGCAGAAGTCTGTGGGCTGCATGGTGTCCACTATGCAGAATGACGCCCCTGATCCCATGAGACATATGAAGCTGATACCCAGGTCCAAGGTCCTGGGACGGGTGCACAGGGATCCTGCACATCCTGGCATTACATGCCAAGTTGTTACCCAAAGCTAGGTGAGCTGCAGGTCATCTAGAAAGGCTTAGTTAGCTTATGGACACATTTTCTGTTGACTATGGTGGACAGTAGTGTAGCCAATGAACAGATTCCAGAAGGTAGGGGGTGCCCTGGTGGCAGAATAACTGTCACCCAGAGATCCTGAATGGCTACACAGCCTCTCTTGCAGCAAGTATGATGGGAAAAGCATGTTGGACCAGGAGCCAGGAGTTTGGGCTCCCGGGTCTCCTTTCTCCACTTGCTGACTGTCCGAGGGATTTCTGTAGACTAGGTGTAGTGCTAACAATACACTACGTTTTCCTGAACATCTGATGAGATCACAACGGCTCTTCATAGCAGTCACTAACGTGTAAGCTCGTTCTCTGCTAGACTTCCCATCTCTCTGAAGGTACCGTGGAGGGAGCCAGCTCATCGTTGCCACGGCTGAGAATCCCTCTGACCTGCCTCTCATGTCCCTTATGCCCACCCCCCTCCCCATTGTCTTGGCCTCCAGCTTAGCTGTCTCCAGTACTACATGGGACCTTACAACATGACCGCCGGGATGGAGCTGGATGGAGGCTGTATGGAGAACCCCAAGTACTACAACTATGTTGCTGTGCTGTCCCTCATCGCCACCATCATGCTGGTGCAGGTCAGCCACATGGTGAAGCTCACGCTCATGCTGCTCGTCACCGGCGCCGTGACTGCCATCAACCTGTATGCCTGGTGTCCCGTCTTTGATGAATACGACCATAAGCGCTTTCAGGAGAAGGAGTAAGATGAAGCCTGATTGAGGGTGTGCGTGGTCTCTTTCCTCTCACGTGCCCCACCCCATTCCTGTTCCAAGGCCTCGTGCCTGAGCTCAGGTGGCTTTCTACCTCAGGCTCTTCAGAGAAATAATGATGAGTCATGGAAATTCAGGGCTTCTCACAGACATGCATAGCTTGTTGGGAGTGGTCCTTTCCATCTCACCGAGTAGATTTGGGACACCTCAGTGTTTGGCTGGGGTATCAGCCTCTTACATCCAGGTGTGGCCTGAATGTGCTATTATCTGCTCAACAGCTCTCCTATGGTGGCCTTAGAGAAGATGCAGGTACTTTCTACCCCTGGGCTCAATGGCACAGACAGGTAAGAATCACTGCGTTTCCTCCTTGTCTGCTTTACAGTCCATCCCACAGGCAGCAATGATAAACAGTTGCAGGTACATCAGTTAAAGGAGTTGCGAATTTCTATGGATTAGCTGGGCAGAGGCTATGTCCAGTGTGGACCTGGCTATCTGGGCTCCTCCTCTTAAATCAGAGACAGAAGAGTTGAGAGCAGAGCCGTGTATGTGGAAGGGTAGGGCACAGAGACTGGGGCGGAAACCACTCAAGTGGATGGCAGCTGCGGTTTACAGGCTGACAGGAGACACACAGTCAGGGAAACAAAGAAACAGGGTCAAGTTGGAATTATGGCGGTTAGCCCTTCCCTCTGGAATCCGGCGTGGATCGGCTTTCCTAGTCTGTCTTCTCTGAGAACATCAAAGTTCTCTAAGATGCATCCTAAAGTCTTAGAGAAGATCCTGAGGTGAGATTTTTTTGTTTGTTTGTTTGTTTTAAAGACAGCACTAATGGAGGAAGAGTAGGGGACTTGAATGTGCCCTTCATAAAATAAGTCTAAATGGATAGGCAGTAGTGGGGCGTACCTTTAATGCCAGCACTATAGAGGCAAAGGTAAGCAGATCTCTGTGAGTTCAAGGCTAGCCTGGTCTACAGAGTGAGTTTCAGGGGAAAAAAGTCTTAAATGGACACCACTGAAGGACATTTAGATAAGCAAAACAAAACCCAAACACAAATTAAAGCCACCACAAACTGTCACTATACCCCTACCAATCTGGCAAAGATGTCAAGCTCCGTTATTAAGTTCAGTGTTAATCATATACTCTTGGTGCTTGTATACATTGTTATAGCCGTTTGAATTTGGTTAGGAATAGACTTATGGGGTTGGAGATAAAGCTCATTTGGTAGAATGCTTGCCTTAGCATGAACAAAGCCTTGGGTTCCCAACACTGCATAAACTGGAAATGGTGGTGTATACCTATAATGGAGGTAAGAGGTCAATAGTTCAAGACCAGCCTAGGACACAAGAGATTCTATCTCAAACAAACAAACAAACAAACAAACAAAAAAATCTAAAACCCATAGCTCAGAAACTCCACTTCTACATACATTTTAGAAAAGTTGATAGTAACATACATACCCCAAGGTAGACATGGGAGAATATCCCTAGTAGTGCCATCCATAATACAAATCTCAAATGACATCAGTGGTAACAGATACAATTGCCTCTTCATGTACAGAGTTGTTTGTATACAGTGATGGAAGTTAACTCTAAGTCCACACAAAACTATGGCCAAAGTCAGAAAGACCACAGCAAGATTGTAGCCTGGTCCCGTTGCTAGAGAGTCTCTTCTTCAAAATCCTATACAGTGTAGCTACATCTTGGATGTATCAGGTGCTGCAGCTGAATCTCTAAACACCTTAGGAGCAGTCTAAGAACAGCCCATAGCCAGGGAAGCTGGGGCTGCTGCAGATTCCAAGTCCAACCGCCTACTCACATGCTAGGGGAGAGAGGGCCAACTGGACTGTGAGAGGAACTGGGGTGTGGGAAGCTTCTGAAGCCCACAGTGAACGCAAACAGCGCAGCCCTGCTGGAGGGTGGCAAAGGCACACTTTATGTTCTTGTCTGTCCAGCAGACTGCCCCTGGTGCCTTCCAAGTACTCAATGACTGTGATGATGTTCGTTATGATGCTGAGCTTTTACTACTTCTCACGACACGTGAGTGCCACACCCTCTTCTGTTAAGGGCCTCCCAGCGAGCTATCCTAGAACTCAGAAGCCCAGGCACCTACAAAAAGCAGCTCCTTCACCTAACATGGCACATGGGATGTACCAGCTGTGGCCCAGCTTCTTCCTCTGTCCTCCTCCAGGATGGGTGGTGCTCCCTAGACAGGGCTCAAGGCCTCTGCACTCACCCTGGCATGGGGGTGGGGGTGGTCACTGATACACTAGCCTTGGAGTCAGAAGAAAAAGGGAAAGGCCCTAATGAAGTTCTGCTCAGTAAAGATGAAGTATCCATACCAGGATAGTTAGCTTGGATGCCCCCAAGTGGTTTGCCAGGAAAGTACAGCTTCCCCAAGCCACTTCATAAACAGAGCAGCTAGAGTTGGGGATGCCTCTTGGTTCTGGCAGAGCCCTCTCTGGCCCTGCCGCCTCCCCCCTCCCCCAGCTTGGATCTCTACTATATCAGGAGGCCCAGGTCCTCAATGCAACTATAGGATGCCATTTTGATTAGGTGACTCCTCTCAGCTCTTCTGTCATTTAGCTATCTCCTTCCAGTGTTGCCATATACGATATTCCATATCCCTTTTCTAAACTTTTCCATTGGATGGCTTTAGAGTACACATCTCACCTAACCTATATCTGTAGGTGGAAAAACTGGCCCGAACACTATTCCTGTGGAAGATTGAGGTCCATGACCAGAAAGAACGTGTCTATGAGATGCGACGATGGAACGAGGCCTTGGTCACCAACATGTTGCCTGAGCATGTTGCACGCCATTTCCTGGGGTCCAAGAAGAGAGATGAGGTAAGAGGATTTCGTATAGAGCTTATTCTTTCTGCTAGGGAACATCCACCAGTCAAAGTCCTTTTATAACTGGGGTTGGAAGTCCAAGTATGGCTGGCCTATCCAGAAACATCAACCAAGAGATATTCCCAGGGTCTCTTCTACAGAACATTACTGATGTGCTGTGTCTCTGGGACCCTATTACAGAACCAGAGTGCCCTTTCTGCCAATAAGACCTTCTCAAACCAAGGTGGTTGACCATTCCACTGACCTTCCCTGGAGCGGTTTCTGTTACTGGGATGAAACACCACGACCATAAGCAACTTGGGGAGGAAAGGGTTTATTTCAGTACATCACCAAGGGAAGGCAGGACAGGAACAGATGCAGAGGCCATGGAGGAGTTGCTCCTCACTCTCATCATTCAAAGTTGGGTTCAAATAGTTGAATGTACACATCAGGGTGAGGACAACAGAAGATTCCTTAGTAAACTATCCTACCAGGCAGCCATCCCTTGAGTGCTTCGGGCTCTGCTCTGTGTGTGATGTACATAGGTGTATGCACGTTCATATGGAGGCTGAAGGATGACACACTGGGTGTTTTCCTTCACTGCCTGTCCCCAATCTGCTGAACCTAGGGCTCACTGCTAGTCTGACTAGCCAGCTGGCCTCTACCTCTGTGCACTCAACTCTGGTCCTCATATTTGTGCAGCAGTGCTGTACCCCAGCCTGACCCTGCCTCTTTTTTTTTTTTTAAATGCATTTATTTTTATTTTATGTGCATTCATGCTTTGACTGGATGCATGTCTGTGTGAGGATGTCAGATCTTGGAGTTACAGACAGTTGTGAGCTGCCATGTAGGTGTTGAGATTTGAACCCAGGTCCTCTGGAAGAATAGTCAGTGCTTTTGACTGCTGAGCCATCTCTCCAGCCTCCCGACCCTGCCTCTTTTTAGGAGCTGTAAGCCAGTCTTATGACGAGATTGGAGTTATGTTTGCCTCCTTGCCCAACTTTGCCGACTTCTACACTGAGGAGAGCATCAATAACGGTGGCATCGAGTGTCTACGCTTCCTCAATGAGATCATCTCTGATTTTGACTCTGTGAGTGTCCTCTGTCAGAGCTAGCTCATTTTATATAACATCCCAGGACAAGTTCTACACATTTCCCACATGAGTCTTCTATAGTAACTGGGCTTCTGCAGCCATCCAGAACTCAAAGTCCGAGAGCTGAGGCCGGATCTGGGCGCCTGGCAAGTTCATGGGATTAAGGATTATCCTCTCTTACCTCATCCCCATTAAACACTGACTGGATACTTTTCCTTAGGACTTCCGCCACCTAAGGAGACTAGCCATTTAACTTAGTGTTAAGGTTATGGTAATTGAGGCTGTGGCTTATGTGCCAAGGTAGCATGGAATGGACAAAGCCATTACAGGAGTGTCTCTTCGATGCATCATTGATCCTTGTAAACTGGCAAACTTGACAGCAAACTCACTCCTCTTCCTTAGTTCTACTAATTCTGTCCTCAGCTCCTGGACAATCCCAAATTCCGGGTCATCACCAAGATCAAAACCATTGGCAGCACCTATATGGCGGCTTCAGGAGTCACACCAGATGTCAATACCAATGGCTTTACGAGCTCCAGCAAGGTAACTCTGGAACTAGCAAGGTAACCCAGTAGCTAGAGAGGCAGCCCTGCCCGGAAGAGTAAGAGACAGGCAGCCTCAGCCTAGGGGAAGCGAGAATCAGATGAAAAGTTAATGTCCTTGTGCAAAGGGCCCCACAGCGTTGAAGAACAATCAGTTCTGGAAACTCCGCTGCTGCCGACTGGCCTTTTCACTGAGCTCAGATAGACCTGTGGAGCCTGCTGTGTGGTTCTCTGATGGAGAATCACAAGCAAGCACGGCTAGTTTTCCTTTACACCGCCCTTTCCTGAACTGAGGCTAAGTAAAGCAAGCAGAAGGTGCTCACCAGGTGCTTACAACCTTGAGGAACCCAGCAAGGACCAGACTCAAACAGAGCAACAGGAGCTTTGCCTTGTGATCAGTCACGTGGCACACAGGATGCAGCTGAGACAGGGCCTCCTTCCCCCGGACAGATGCATGAATTCTGCAGTGGTGACATGCTGGCCCTAAAGAGATTGCTAATTCTTTTGGGGGAGGAAGAAAAAAAGGGATGTTAGCAGCCTGCCACCTCGGGTCCATACTGTTGCCACTATGCCCAGTTGTTACGGCCGTGGCCTGTTGGTTCTGACAGTGTCATCACGCTTCCACACAGGAGGAGAAGTCAGACAAGGAGCGCTGGCAGCACCTGGCTGACCTGGCAGACTTTGCATTAGCCATGAAGGACACGCTCACAAACATCAACAACCAGTCATTCAACAACTTCATGTTGCGTATAGGTAAAGGCACCGCCAGTGCTGGGGAGCTCGGCAGAACAGAGGCTTGAAAGGTGAAGGCAGTTTGGTAGGGAGCCAGGTGACCTTTAGTTCTGCTCTCTGAGGTGAGCACACGTAGCAATCTACAGTAATGAAATAGTATAGATAGATCCATCTCCACTGTTTCCAATGGCAGTTCAGACTCCCTCCTCCATTTGACTCTCCCGAGGTTTGTGCCAGCTACTCATATGAGGAATGGCCTCACCACTTCTGGGCAAATTTACAGGAGTTTAAAGTATCAGGAAAGTCACATTGAAGCTGGCCACTCCAGTCCTGACAGACAGCTGTGAAGGAATGTTTAAAAAGGGACACAGGTGTTCCTATCAGCAGCCTTGTGGGTGGGGGTCAGATGATCATCTGTGAAAGAGAAATTGGTGGCTTCTGCAAGCTAATGCAAGCTTGGCTTGTGGCCATGCTCCACTCCCTCTACCCTAGGCATGAACAAAGGAGGAGTTCTGGCTGGAGTCATTGGAGCCCGGAAACCACACTATGACATCTGGGGCAACACGGTCAATGTGGCCAGCAGGATGGAATCCACAGGGGTCATGGGCAACATCCAGGTATGTTCAGCACTAGAACTGAACGTGTGTTTGAACACAGGGAATGCAACAAAAGTAGAAGCCTGGTGCTTTGCCATATATTCCTGGCTCCTGCCGGTGGGTCTTAAGTCAATGTTGGCAGTGCCACAGGGCCAAGGAAACATGTATTGAGGCCACTAGAGCCTTAGCTGGAGGGAGAAAAAAGGCTTTGGTCCATTCAAAACATTTAAGATTCAGTTTTGGGTGAAAAAAGCCTCAGTTTGGTACAAAGTTAACAACCAAACTGACTTGGACCTGTATCAGTGCCATGAAATGGTAGTCTGCTGCCTGAGTGGCTACCTGTGGTTCTCCCTCATGTGGGGCTGGGAGGAAGCACTACACACCGTATCTACATACTGCTACTGGAGCTGTCCAACAGCTTCTCTCCCACCACCTTGGCTTCGTCTTCTCTAACTTTGTCTCTGTTCTCCATGTGCAGGTGGTAGAAGAGACACAGGTCATCCTTCGAGAGTATGGCTTCCGCTTTGTGAGGCGAGGTCCCATCTTTGTGAAAGGCAAAGGGGAGCTTCTGACCTTTTTCTTGAAGGGGCGGGACAGGCCGGCTGCCTTCCCCAATGGCTCCTCTGTTACACTGCCCCACCAAGTGGTGGATAACCCCTGAATGGCCTCTGGCTCCACAGTGGTCCACAGTGGAAGGGAGATTTTTTGGAAGCAGAGAAAAGCTTTGGGAAAGGGCCAATGACCAGGTCCTGGTGTTCCCAACTATTGAAGTGCACATTCCCATAGACTTTAGGTTTCAGATTTCCTCCAGCCTTCCTGTGTGGATGTGAGCTCTGAGGGTGGCTATTCCTACTCCTCAGTGTGCCTGTAGCTTCCCCAAAGCAGGGGTCTTAGGCATAGTACTGGAGCAGCCTTTCCAGAGCCTTTGTTCCAGCTCAGCCCTTCACCCCTAGAGAGGCCATGGCCACTGTGGACAGGATGCCAGCAGAGGCAATGAAGCTGCCTGTGCTGTGGGGCGGGGAGCACAGCTGGGCTCACAGCCGAGAAGGCTCCGAGCCTGGCTGCTCCCTCCTGTCTGGTTAGGTCAATGGCCCTTACCCTGATGTTCCTGATAATCTTGAAAGGTTCTTCTGGAACCCCCGTGTCACCTTAGTCACGAGAGCAGAAAGTGCAATATTTCCTTTCACCTGTTGGGAAGGGGGGGTTATTTCTGAAAGAAAAATATATAAACAGATCTTCTACATTTATATTTTTAACCTGTTCAAAAAACAACTTTCCAATATTGCCTTGTCTTCTGAGCTCTTGCTACAGTCGCCTTTGCTACTGCTTTAACAGAGAATCTGCAGGTGTTGATAAAGAACAGGACTGTTTTATTAAAAGCTTTACTCAACTTGAGGACTGTTGTGGCAATTCTGTTACTGTGACACAGACTTCTCGCCCCGCACCATGAACCCTTTGTTCCAAACCTCAGTTAGGGGGACCCTGGCTTAGCTTTCATGCACTCTTCCTGGAGTTGGCTGGAGCTCCCACACATGGAGATTTCTAGGAAGCAGCTAACTTAGACTGAAGCCCAAGGACGAGCAGAGGAAGGGCAGGAATTGTAATGGGAGAGCTTGCCCAGCACACAGGCCTAAAGATGTCAAGAAGCCCTACGCCAAGGAACAATACCTGTTGCATACCACAGACCAATGGTTAAAGAGAAAAGGCACTAAAAGTGTCTAGGAAATGGGAAGGGGACGGCCATGCCTGGAACTGGCAGGAGGGAAACATGACAGGGGACCCTCCCCTGATCTATGTGCCAATTTCCAACAATGCTTCCTTAAAGTGACATCATACATTCTGTTCTCTGCTGAATTGTTATAGTAAACAATATTAAATACACAAAACCCCGAAGTATAAAAATACTGTTACCCACCAGATAGTGGCCTAGAACATGCTGCTCCAAACCAAAGTCTAAAAAATACTCTCCCTTCTTAACTACAAGCCCTATTATAGATTTATAGCTCCCACAAAAGCTAGAAATGCTCACAAAATGTCTTCAGTTACCCCATTTTAGCTGATTTTCAGCAAGAATATGTACATACGATCAAATCAACACTGGTACTTCTAGGAGGATGAGACATTCTGGAGTATTGTACAAAGTGAACAATCAATCACGAACTGTCCAGAACTTGCCCAGTGCCTACAGAAAGGGACTTGTCTATGTCTGCAGACAAGCTCCTTGTCATTCCCATGACGTGAGTATCTGTTCTCATGGTGATATTCAGGCATGTGCTCTCCCAATAGCTTTTGCTGACAGGTTCTGGACTGCAGGCAGCACAAGTGTATTCACTTCATATGTGTCCCAAATAGAGAAACAGTTTTTCAGGAGACCAGGCTCAAATCCAGCTTTTCAGTTTCTTTGGAAAATGAAGCAAACACCTGGTGCAGGGGCTTGGTACGGAAGAGCATTTCATGGGATGCTCTGTGCTCTTCCCAACGAGGGGATGATGCTTCCACACCTAAACAAAAAGATTCTGTCAAGCCCATTAATCCAACCAGGGAGTCAGAACCCAAGACCCATGTGACTTCTTATTTTTTGTTTATAGCTCTAGAGAGGATGCCTCACCAGAACAATTCTGAGAACAGGAACTTAGAAAAATACAGAGACTAGAACAATTTAAAACCTGTGGGTGTGCAACTTGTGGCATCATCAGAACAGTGCCCACCCCCTACCCTACCTTAATTACTGACCAGATTAATTAATTAATTTAATTAATTAATTAATTACTGTCAGATTATTATGGTAAATGTAGGCAAGAGGAAACCAAAGTCTCCTGGACAGCCCTGACAAACTGCCACCTACAGAATATACCCTAGGGCTAAGTGTATGCTAACTCCATCACAGACAGCCCCAGGGCTCAGCCTTAGTCTTCTATCTTGGGGGAGGGGATCATATGCCTGTGAAAATTAATTGTAAGATGAAAGCATTCTGGCTGATCTGGGAAAGGAAAGGGATAGTGATATTTAACATTTACAAAGAGGAAAAACTGTAGAGACACATTTTTCTTTGTCTCTGGTACACTTCTAGTGTGTGAATAGAGGGCTCTGAGTGGTCTGCTTGATGTTACCCATATACTCACTCCATTTGCTTGAACTAGAATGTGCCATTTCTTCAGCGAGGCATCGTTCCTCCTACCTGGCCTTGTCACAGTGACATCCGTGGGAAGAGCTGATGTGAGGTCCTCATACAGCAACCTGGCACTGAAGGAGAAGGTCTGGCGTCCCTGTTCCACTTTATAGGTGAAGGACAGCAAGTTGCACAGGGCGTATCTCTGCAAAGGTCCCGTGAGGAAAGCGCAGAAGTCACTCTACCAGGGGAGGGATGGAGGAGGCGGTTACTGCTCCAGAAGCACCTTGCGGTATGGGGCGACCTCTCCAGCCTGACCCCACACAACACTGTCTCAGTGAGAGACAAAGGCCACCAACAGGCTGGCAGGAAGCACTTCCAGGGGATGATCAGGGAACAGGTAGAAGGAGATTCCACTTCGCCAAGTTTCACCAAGACTATCTTGTGTGGAAGGACATTTTGTTTAACTGATGCCTGGGTAGCGGTGGAACTGCTCAGCTAGAGCCGTGTATTTCCTTTGTATTTACTGTGAGGGTTTCCACTCATGAGAAGGCAGGCCATAGCTCAGTCCTCTGTGGTTCAAAATCCCTGCTGAATTAACAGCATGGAAACTCTGTCCTTGTGGTTCTAACAGTGTGAGGACCGCCATTAGGACTGTGGTCCTGCAACGGGACCCACTCTTCAAGCATCACTTGTGATCCGACAAGCCGGATGAGGTGACAAATGCCCATAATCACCCCGATGCCAAGGCAGGAAGACTGCTCTTGAGTCTGAGAGTGGCTGGGACTTCACAGTAAGTTCCAGGCCAGCACGGGCTACAGAGTGAACACTTATTTCAAACTAGCTAGCCAACCAACCAACCAGAGTAAAGAAAGGTAATGGACAGACTTCTGGCTCAGGGTTGGGGCTGTAGCTGTAGTGACAGACTGCTTTCCCAGCATGCACAGGGCCTCCAATCTCTAACCTTGGCAAAAATAAATATATTAAAAATAAAACCAGCTATGTTGACACACATTTGTAATCCAAGCATTTAGGAGGCAGAGGCTGGTATATTGGCTCAAATGTAAGACCACCCTGGGCCACATATACAGCTAGGATTAAAGAACTCTATCTCACAAATAAATGAGCCTTCTTCTTTAAGAAAGCACGTTCCTTTGAAGTCTGTCATGGGCAATACAATTAGACACAAAAATTCCTACACAAATACCTCAAGTTGGTCTGCCTGGTACTTCCTTCCCACATAGGCATTTAGGTACTCCCAGAGACTAAACAGGAAGCGCTGAACATCAGTCTGTAGGTTGCTGTGGCTAACTGTTCCAGAGGGATGAAGACTGGGATGGAATGGTGATGGATCCGGAGTGGTTTCTCTATGATGAGGTCCACAAAGTAGGAATCTAGTAGGTTCCCCTCAAAGGCAGTGCTGATGTACACACAGACTCCACGACTGGTCAACTTCCCGCTGAGCCCTAGGCAAACAGTGAGCAACACCTCTCAAATGTCAGACAAAGGCTGTGGGTTGCCGTCTGGGCATTCCAGTAACCTTGCACAAGGCTTGGTATACAGACGGTGTGCACAAATGCTGCTCAAACGAATGGCATCAGACGCTCCTCCTGACTGGTTCACACGAACCTGAGCTGTTAAAATTATGGATGGATGGGGAAGTGAGAAGATATCCTAGATTTCAAATTGAGGGAAAAATTAGAAAATTTTACTCTGTGTATTCTTTTTCTTCCCTGAGTTACAGTTTATGAGAGTCCCCAGTTTTCCCCACAGTTCTCTGTGGCATAGATGAAGAACAAATTATTATTTATGATGAAACAGAGATCTGATGTTCAAACTATAACCATGACTGTAACTCAGGCAAGCAGTAAAGAAGTTCTAGCAGAGGGTCTAACAAACGATTGTGAAGAGAAATGGTTCCGGCCAGCCACCAACCACCCATCTTTTACTGTCTAAAGAGGTGGATCTTATAGGCAGATAGGTCTAGAAACCAGCATGTCAGCTTGTGTATGTATGGCAGTGTGTGCAAGTAAGTTCTGAGGAACCAAGTCTAGCCAACTAACTCCAAACCAATCAGATGAGAACAAAGTCCTACCTGTAAAGCGATACGCCTGCAGAATGGCTTTCATGTTTCTCAACTGCCTTTCCAGAACTTCCTGCTCACTAATCATTGTTTTGCTTGGATCTTCTTTGGTAGAAGATTCTTCAACCTATAAGATATGTAGCAAATTTGACTGGTTACAACAGGGGTACCACAGTCTCTGCCACCATCTGATTGAGTAACTGTAATGGCAGTTTATTCTGTAAGGCATCAGAAATTGGTGTTTCTGTGACCACAACTTCACAGGGTGCTGAGATGAACAGCAGAGAGAGGATGTAGGCCATGCTGTGAGGACGGGAGTAGAAGCTGCTAGCTAATAAACCAGGATTTGCTGGCACCGGGAGAAGACTGCAGAGGAACAGGAAAAGGTGAGAATGCAGTCTAGGAGGAGCAGGGGATGAACCAAACAGATGGCTGTGGAAAGGTAAGGCTGGAGAAGCTGTTCTTGGCCAGACTGTAGGGCTTTGTAAGCCGAAACTCCCAAGACTTGAACTTGCAGCTACACCCCAGCAGACACTACCCAGGCTACCTTTTCTTCAGAGGGTAAGTCTGAGCTGGATGAATTACCCAAATGAAATAAGCAAACAGAAAATGATCTGCAGGTATTAGAGAAAATCCAAACGAGACTGAGAAGAAAAAGAAATACAAGCTTTTGAAGAGGCTGGCTTTCCTGAAGTTCTCCCCCACTCGCTGATCTACACTCCACGGCCTACTTTCAAGGAGATAACTGAAGACCACTGCTATCACAGTAGCCAAGATCCCACAAGAAAGGGAGTCCACGTCTGCATACAATCTGGCACTTGCCAAGTCCAGAACTGCACGTGTGTGGCTGGGTCTAAGAAATGATATAAAAGGAACCGCTGGTTATAAAAGCAGAGGTAGACTGTCCCCAAAACCTCCAAACTTGTGACTGGAGAAGGGCTCCACCCAAGACCTCCCAAGCAGCCGTGTACTAGCTGCTTGCTAGGAGGAACAAAACTGAGGTCTCCGGAGGAAGGCAGCGTGGCCAGAACCTGTTACCTGGTTTCTCACACTCGTCACTGACTAAGAAAAACATCAGCAAGCATTCGATCCTGATTAACTTGTCAATTGGACATAAGCCAGAGCAGTGGTTCTCAACCTGTGGACTGAGCCCGCTTTAGCGGTGAACAGCCCTTTCACAGGGGCTTGCTAGACCATCAGAAACACAGATATTTACATGACGATTCATAACAGTAGCAAAATTACAGCTATGACACAGCAACAAAACATTTTATGGTTGGGCTGGGGGGGGGTCACCACACCATGAGGAACTGTATTAAAGGGTGGCAGCACTAGGAAGGTTGAGAACCACTGTTCTAGAGTCATCTGAAAGGGGAACCTCAATCGAGAGAATGCTACCATCAGACTGACTGGAGGCAAGTCTGTGGGGAAATTTCTTGATTAATGATTGATGCGAGAGGGCCTAGTCACTGTGGGCGGTGCCTAGCCCACAACTCCTGAGAGCAAGTCCTCCTGGGTTGTACAACAAAGCAGATTAAGCAACTAAGGACAGCAAGCCAGTGAGCAGCTCCTCCATCTGCTTCAGCCCTGCCTTCATTTCCCTCACTATAAACGGAGAGCTGTAAGAAATAAACCCTTTTCCCTTCCAAGTCCTTTTTGGCCATGGTGCGTCATAACAGAAACGAACTAATACACATACCAAAAGGAGAAGCAAGCCATCTATGGCGAGGCACACCTTTAATCCCAGTACCCAGGAGACAGAAGCAGGCGGATTTCTGTGAGTTTGAGGCCAGCCTGGTCTACATAGTACATTCCAGGGCAGCCAGGACTTTATCATGAGAACCTGTCTCAAAAAAAAAAAAAAAAAAAAAAAAAAAGATATCCTCATCTATGGATTCCTATACCTTCCTAAGGACTATTCACAATGATTGAGAGAACACTTTCTCCACTGATGTAGTTACTGGTAAGGTGCTCATAATCCTGTCCTGTAAACAAACCCTCACCCATGCCTTATAAGCAACCCAATGAAAATCACTGGGTCACTACCTTATAAAACAAAACAAAAAATTGTGAAAGGAGAAGGGGGACAAGTTGGGGCAAGAGATGGAGGGGAAGGTAACAAGAGTAACATTACATACATGTATAAAAATGTAATGAGATCCATTATGTATAAAAATTGGAAGCTAGCAAAAACATAAAATTAAAAAAAAGAAACAATTATTAAAAAACGGTGATGAGCCAGATGGGTGGTGGTGGAACTCGACTTTAATCCCAGCACACTTGAGGCAGAGACAGGCAGGTCTCTGAGTTTGAGGCCAGAGAAAGTTCCAGGACAGCCAGGGCTACACAGAGAAACCCTATCTCGAAACAAACAGAAGAAAAAAGAAGAGGTGAGGTAGACATCTAGGCTCAGGTGCCCACTACGCCAGTCAGAACAGGTAAGAGATCCACCTCAGAACCCTTCCACATCCTCCATTTAGATCACACAGACCCAAGTCAATCCTTCCCGCCTTCCCACTGCCAAGTCTCCATTCCTACACGAGCAGGTAACTGCTGCTCAGGTATAGCCCTATCAGTGAACAGGTGCACGAAATGCCAGAGCAGAAAATCTCTGCTGGACCAAAGACCAGGCTAACTGCCATGAAGTCCAGCCTCCAACTCTGATGGAGATTCCCTGCTGGACCAGAGGTCATGTCGGCCACTCTACTCTACAAGTTGGAAAATCTAAAAGAAATGGACAATTTTCTTGATAGATAGCACTTACCAAAGTTAAATCAAGATCAGTAAATAATATAAATAGACCTATAACCCTTAAGGAAATAGAAGCAGTCATTAAAAGTCTCTCCAACCCCCAACCCTCCCCACAAAAAACCCAAGATCAGATGGTTTTAGCACAGAATTCTACCAGACTTTCAAAGAAGACCTAATACCAATACTTCTCAAATTATTCCACAAAATAGAAACAGAAGGAACATTGCTACATTCATTTTATGAGGCCAGTTATCCTGATACTCAAACCACATAAAGACTCAAAGAAAATTACAGACCAATTTCCCTCATGAACATTGGTGCAAAAATACTCAAACAAACTGAAAGGAAAAAAAACCCACACAATCGCTGGGCGGTGGTGGCACACGCCTTTAATCCCAGCACTTGGGAGGCAGAGGCAGGTGGATTTCTTTGTTTTGTTGTTGTTGTTGTTTGTTTGTTTTGTTTTGATTTTTCGAGACAGGGTTTCTCTGTGTAGCCTGACTGTCCTGGAACTCACTCTGTAGACCATCTGGCCTCAAACTCAGAAATCTGCCTGTCTCTGCCTCCCAAGTGCTGGGATTAAAGGCGTGAGCCCCACCAACTGGCTAAAATAAATGAATCAGAGATGAGAACTGAACCCAGGGCCTTGTACTTGCTAGGCAAGTGCTCTACCACTGAGCTAAATCCCCAGCCCCCGCAGGCGGATTTCTGAGTACAAAGCCAGCCTGGTCTACAGAGTGAGTTCCAGGACAGCCAGGGCTACACAGAGAAACCCTGTCTCGAAAAAACCAAAAAAAAAAAAAAAACCCACAACCCCACACAATCATCTCATTAGCTGCTGAAAAAGCTTTTGACATCCAACACCCCTTCATGACAAAGTTTCGGAGAGATTAGGGATACAAGACACATACCTATAAACACAATAAAGGCAACAGTCAACAGCAAGCCTATAGTCAACCTCAGATTCAGTGGAGAGAAACTCAAAAGCAATTCCACTAAAGGAACAAGACAAGGCTGTCCACTCTCTACATCATCCATTCAATACAGTACTTGAAATTCTAGCTAGAGCAGTAAGACAACTAAAGGAGATCAGGGGATACAAATTGGAAAAGAAGAAATCAATGCATCGCTATTTGCACATGATATGGTAGTACACATAAGTGACTCCCCCAAACCCTACCAGTTGGCAATCACCTTCAGTGAAGTGGCTGGATACAAGATTAACTCAAAAAAATCAGTAGCCTTCCTATAAACAACAAATGGACTAAGAAAGAAGTCAGGAAACAATACCCCTCACAATTGCCACAAATAATATAAAATCTCTTGGGAGGATGGAGGGAGAGAGTACTTGGAGAGACAATTGGAGTTGGGGGCCATTTTGGTTCAGATAGAAACCTAGTGCAATGGAAACTTCCAGGGATCTATGATGGTGACACTAGCAAAGAATCCTAGCTATGAAGGGTACAGAACCTGAACCGGACATATCCTGTGACCAGGCAAGACTTCCAGTGGAGAGATTGGGACACCAACCCAGCCACAAAACCTTCTACCTACAATTTATCCTGCCTGTAAGATGTGCTAGGGTAAAGGTGGCACAGAAATTGTGGACTAGCCAACCAATGACTGGTCCAGCTTGAGACTCATGCCATAAGAGGGAGCCTACACTTGACACTACCTAGAGGTCCAGGAATCAGAGTCTAGGATAAGCCCAGGACCTAGGATAGAACCAAACTGGTAAACAGGCAAACAACCTCAATGAAATGATTCTTAATGATATTCTGCTATACTCGTAGATCGAAGGCCAGCATAATCGTCATCAGAGAGGCTTCATCTAGCAACTGATAAGAGGAGATGTAGAGAGACCCACAGCCAAATATTAGGTGGACTGAGTATCCTATGAAAGAGAAAGAAGGAAGGATTATAGGAGCTAGGAGGGTCAAGGACACCACAAGAACATTGCCTAGAGTCACTAACCAGGGCTCACAGAGAGTGAAGCAGATATCACAGAGCCTGTGTGGATCTGACCTAGGCCTTCTGCATACTCGCTATAGTTCTGTAGCTTCGTGTTCTTGTGGGACTTGGAGCTGTCTCTGAGTCTACTGCCTGCTCTTGGGACCCTTTTCCTCCTACTGAGTTGCCTATCCAGCTTTAATATGAGGGTTTGTACCTAGTCTTATTGCAACTTGATATGGTGTGTTTGGTTGACATTCCTGAGAGGCCTGCCCTTTTCTGAAGAGAAATGAAGGAGTTGATCTAGAGAAGAGGAGAGGTGGGGAGAGGGGAACTGGGAGGAGAGGACGGAGAGGGAAACTACAGTGGGGATGTCATATATGAGAGAAGAATACATTTTAAAAAAAGAAATGAAAAGGTACTTAAATGAAACTGGTATGTATATATCATTAAAATAAGCATCAATGCAAAAATAAGATTAGAAAATCAGTATAGATATGTTACAGGAAACCACAAACATACAAGCTAAAAATCCAGTATTCATGAGGATTCCAGAAATATAATCAAGAATGCCACTGATATATTACTTGAAATGATAATGGTCACATTCTAAATAAAAGAATTTAAACATCACCAAGCTAAATAAAGAACCCCACACCTGACCACATTATAGCATAAATCTGTCAAACACCAAAGACAGAGAACATTAAATTGTGGAAAAGCAAGCAAGCAAGCAAGCCAGCAAGCAAGCAAGCAAGCAAGCAAATTCACACAAGAATATCTTAATAAGATTAAATAATGAAAATATGGGCCTAGGGATAACAGATAACATCCTTAAAGGATCAACAAAAACGATATCCAAACTCATCTCTAGACTCCAAATACAAGACGTGAAGCTTCTTTCTTTTCTTCTTTTCTTCCCCTTTCCTTCCTTTTTTCCTTTCTTTCTTTCTTTCTTCTTTCTTTCTTTTTTTTTTTTTTTGAGATAGGGTCTCTCTATTACGTAGCTCTGGCTGTCCTGGAACTCACTGTGTAGATTAGGCTGTCCTCAAACTCAGAGATCCACTTTCCTCTGCCTCAGAGTGCTGGATTAAAGATGTGCACATATCTAGCCTTCAAGTGTATTGTACACAAACATCATTAGGAAAACATCTAAAACAATAAAACCTTGAGGTACCAGAACTATCTTACAGCTAGCTGACTGAACTTGGATCTTTTCTTTTTGGTTTTTTTTGTTTTTTTTGAGACAGGTTTCTGTGTACCGGCTGTCTGGAACTCACTGTAGACCAGGCGGCCTGAACCAGAAATCGCCTGCTTCTGCCTCCGAGCTGGATTAAACTGCGCCACCACTCCGCTATCTTTTCTCCTTAACCTCCCCCAAGTGTTGGAATTATAAGGCCTATGCCACCATGATCAACAGGATTTTTTTTTTTTAATTAGGTTTAACCAGCTCACACCATGGCCATTTTACACATTTTTAGACAACAAGGCAGAGCTATGCAGCTGTTGCACACATCACAGCCTAAAATATCTGGCCCTCAAAAAATAAGATTGCTGTTTAACAGACCAATGGAACCAAATAATCCAGAAACAACCAACTACCATACGATAAAACAACACACGCAGAAATGTATTCTAGAGAGATTATCTCTGAAAGACTACAAAGCGTAAAAATTATACAGAATACCACCATTATGGTGTTAGATAAAGATTTATGAAACAAGAACACATAGCTAAGTCTGAAAACTGATTTCCATTTGCAGAAATGGAAGACAAATAGTCTAAAGGAAAGAATTCAAACCCAAAATATGTAAAGAAAAAATTCCTAACTGATGACATACATACATGCATTTATTTATTTATTTCAAAGGTTTTGGAAAAATACTTGAAACTCTCAAGATTCTAACACATAAGGGCGCTCGATAGAATAAGGGGAGATTGACTCATGACCACTCTGATAGCCAAAATCATGGATAAGTCTTCAAAAAGCCATAATTGATATATCCTCCACTTCTTAAGCTCTGTTACCTAATAAAATGCTTATACTACAAGAAGACGTACAAGAAAAAAGGCAATCCAAATGAAGCCCAAATAAACACTATGGTCTACAATCGATGAAGGTCTGACAAATGGACAGTGATGGGGGTAATGATGGCAAGTAAGACGTCCCAGCATAATAAGAACAAAGTTTGACATACGCACTAACACAGGGTTGTGGTGGACACTCACAGACTGCTGAGCAGCGAGGATGGATGAATGTGTCTTCAGCTGTAGATTCAGCAATATAAGCCAGCAAGAAGTTTACTCTGTACAGTTCAGGGTGTCTGACTACCCTGAGGCCAGAAGCAGGGCTGACTACTAGTCCGCTTGGTCAATGATCCCAGGTGGAAGATTTAAAACAATGCCCAAAACAAATAAAAACCATTCTTGGTAACAGAAACTGGATCAGTGGCTACACTGAAGGGCATGATTACCAGGAGGCAAACGGACAACCCTGGGTACTGGTAATATCTTGTGTTTTTCATTTCTGGTAGAAAAGTGGTTGAAGTCCCTTAAGACATTCATTAGCTTCTTCACATTACATATTTAACTTCAATAAAAAGCAAATTAGAGAAAAGAGGAAGAGTGGGAAGGAAGGGAAGGAGAAGGCAGGAAGGCTGGCTCTATGGGTAATGATGGGTTTCACATGAGTGGTTACTGACTGCCTTTGGGCAGGGAAAGAATGTGACATTTTGTATAACATGTTCTTGGCCCTGAAGAGTTATTGGAAAAATGGAAATATTAAGAGATTCCCAAGCTCCCAAACTACTGTAATTATCCTCGTATCCAAACCACTGGGTAAGTACTTACTTACCACTTATGTTGATAACACTTAATGCATGGCAGACGAGAAACTAGGTACAAAGACAACAGAAAGGAACATTTGACAGATCTGCTGACTGGACCTCAGCTACTGTGGAAACCAGAATAAAGGGCAGGCCAATGTGTGCCATGAAATTTTGAGACTGGGTAACAGAGCATTGCACCAATGGTAAAATTATAAATGGCTCAGATCTGCTGAGGTTGAGGTGCCAGGCTCAGGAGCCTATGAGAGAAGGCCAAGGGGTCTTTACAAAGAACAGAAAAGCTTGCCTGCCTCCTCATCACTATCTGACAATTAGTAGTTGATAGGGTTTTTTTGTTTGTTTGTTTCTGTTTTTTGAGACAGAGTTTGTCTGTATAGGCCTGGTTCTCCTGGACTTGCTCTGTAGACCAGGCTGGCCTCGAACTCACAGGAATCCACTCTCTGCCTCTGCCTCTCGAGTGCTGGGATCAAAGGTGTACACCACCATTGCCTGGCTAGTAGTTGATATTTTTAGCTATATCTTTACAGGTCTGATTATTGGATGAATCAAAGACTTGAAATCAATTCAGTATGATCTCAAGGTAAGCATGTGCCCCAGGTTTACCGACCCTGAGATCCCAGCTTGTAGCTGACCTTCATACCCCAGTAGAGCCAAGCTCACCTTCCTACTCACTCTGGCTCTCCGCTGCTTCACTTCCACCCTCAGCTTATCTCGCTGTTGCTGCAGTTCTCGAATCTTAGTTCTAAGAGAACTTTCCTTTTCACGAACTGTTGGTTCTTCAGACTTTCTATTCAGTTTGGTCGTTTGAGCCTCTAGTCTTTCCAGGTGAGCTAAAACACCTAAAGAAAGTGAAAACAAACAAAAACCCCTTCATAATCAGACAAAGGTTTAACTTTGGCAAAGCATACTCAAACAGTTTGCTGTGCTAAACACTGACCAAAGCAGCAACTCAGGGAGGAAAGGGCCTATTTCATCTTACAGGTCACAGAGGAGTCAGGGCAGAAGCGTAAAGCAGGAACTGAGGGAGGAACAATGCTTGCTGGCCTGCTCAGTTTGTTTTTTTTTTTTTATACAATCCAGGACCACCTGCCAGGGTGGCAAGAACTCAGGGCAGGAGCAGAAGCAGAGACCGTGGGGGAACGTGCTTACTGACTTCCTGCTACTGCTCAGTTAGCTTTCACGTACAACCCAGACCATCTGCCTGGGGTGGTTCCACCCACAATGGGTTAGGCACTCCTCCATTAATTAGCAATCAAGAAAATGCCCTAAAGAAATTGCACATAGACCAATCTGATGAGGTAATTCCTCAGCAATTGAGGGTTTCTCTTCACAAGAGTATCAAGTTGCCAACCAAAAACAGTCATCACAATTGATATCTCATATATCTAGGGAAAAATCAATTAATTTATATATTTGATTATTTATTCATTGAGACAGGATCTTTCCTACATGACTGGCCCAAAATTCACTAAGTAGATCAGGCTATCCTTGAACTCACAGAGATCACTTGCTTTTGCCCAGAGTGCTGGGATCAAAGACATACATCATCACAACTGGCTCTGCCATAAATTTATAAAACCATAGGCCTGAACAACCAAACTAGAGACCATCAACCTCTCTGCTGAACACTGGTATAAAAAACACCCCCTAATTAGTACACTCATTTGAAGAGAACGAGAGACTCTTGATTTGTCTATTGCTTGCTTTGTAGGCAGCAACAGTTCATCTAAGTGTGCTCATCCCAGAAGCACAAATCTAGGGTGGGAAAGGACGGTTCTCCATGCTTTCCCACAACCCAGATGAAATCTCCCTGGAGAAGTCCAATGCTTCACTTCATGTAACTAGGTTCCTTAAGCAGATCCAATATTTACTTTGTAGGGTTCACAAGAATATACATTCACAAAAATCTGGTCTTCATTTGTCTTGAGACAGCCCAGACCTGGCTCATTCATCTACCCAGCCAAGGCCAGACATCAAATTACTAGTGTTTACCTCCTTTAAAAAACAAAACAAACAAAAAAAAAATGTGCAAAAGATCAAGAGAGACCCACAATATGCAGCACCACCATCTCTCACTTGCTTTTCTTACGGTACTGCCTCCTAACTTCTTTTAGTTCCTCGGGAGCTTTAGCACAGCAGTTATCAAGTCTCTGCTGTATCCAGTTCCTCTCCATGTTCACACAATAGGCGAACAGTGGTAACTACCAAGCAGAGAGACAACCAACATGATCACAACTAAATGCTTCAATCTTTTGGATGAAAGAGATGACAAGGGACCTGGAGAATAATTGATCTGTCGAGGCCTGAAGATCATTCAAAAACTCACTCGTCACTTGTTTTAGCCAGGTGACACACAGAAGGGTGAAGCGGAGGATCATGGCGAGTTCCAGGCAAACTGGGGATTGACATAGTAATTTAGTTCTGGAGTATGGATTATACCTGATTGCAGCATATTTTTAACGGTTAAGTTACCAAACTTTTAGTTTTTTTAATGACAATTTCAATCCACATGTTGCTTATTGCCTCACATTTTTTTTTCCTTAAGGAGAAAGAAAATGAGGCAGAACTATAATGTGTCTAATCCATAATATTTATAAAGGCAGAGCCCTGAATCAAATTCATATCTAATCACCAAATTACCCCTACAGTGGCCCTTCCTTTATAATAAAGTCTGGAAAGAGAGATCTTACTGTAGTACAGGGAAGGCCAACCCCCTTTGACTACCTCCTTTGCACTCTCTGCCTGGAAACAAAGTACTTGCAGACTCCATCTCCTCTTCGGGTTCTCAACTGTTTTTCGTACGAAGCTGGATGCACAGGGCAGGTTTAACATGGACCCGAACGACCTTAACTACAAACAGGAAAAGACAGGCAATTAATCTATTGCCACTATTGCCTGACAGTCCTGGGATAAGCAAAGCGTCCCCGCTGGCCTCCTTGCCTTGTACTGGTCAGCCTTGTCCACGCCGTGGCCACTATGGTTCAGCCGGGCTTCCTCGAACATCCAAAGAAGCTGTACAGTAATGCTAATCTGTCTACCACGGGGTCTTCCTTTCTCATCAAACCTTCCTTACTCAGGATCCAGTTTAAGAATTCCCGCCGAGCACAACTTCAAAACCGCGACCTACAGATCCCAGCGTACTTTGCGCTTCCGCCGTACAAAAACATGGTGGCGCCCACAGCTCCTCCCTAATCCCCGCATGCACCGCAGAGTACATTCGTCCATTCTGATGATCAGGAAGATGGCAGGCTCTGGGTGGAGCCACAGATCCTTGTACAGTACTTAGTATTACGAAAGGATTTATCTCAGGCGCCTTTTTCCTGGCCCACGGGAGCATTGGTAGCGCAGGCTTGTCACGCCGCCACAGCAGCCTTGCACCTTCATCGAGACCATCCGCACACAGCAGCTTATCTCCGGGAGCTGGGGCGCATGCGCAAGGTGGTTCTCGAGGTGAGGCTGTGGGGAGGGACGCTAAAGGGTTGGAGTGCAGAAGCCGGAAGTAGATCTGCTCTTGAACCCAATCCTAAACTTCCGGAAGTTTGTGCGACTTGACTGTAGGAGGGAGTGTTTGGGGAATGGTCTGCGGCTTGAGCCGCTACGCAGTAAACCTTTCCCTGAACAGAGCGTGACTGTGAAGAGCGGGCATAGACCCTGCTATCACAGGGTTCACCAGAAATTGGTTGTTCCATTGTTCCTTGGAGGGCAAAGCTGGGGAAAGCGTGGCCCTTTATGCCTGTGCACCAATCTCCCTTTTTACGCTGTGCCTAAAATTACCACTGCCTTAATAAATATGGTTAGTAAGAAATAGAGTCCGTTTATTTAAAAGGAGAAACGCTCAGTGAGCTGGGAAAAGGCATACATTTTTCAGAAGCTCTGAGTCTTGAATCTCATAACTCATTTACATAGTACCGGCTTCTCTAGAGAGAGATCTTTATGCAGGAAAACACTGTCATGGGGTGAGAATGGAGGAACAATGGCTAAAGGAACCGTCGTGCCAACCTACATGTTAACATCTGCTTTCAGCTTTCTGAGGGGAGCTTTCCCGTCTAGGTGATTACATACCCATTGGATTAATTTTAACTTTTTTTTTTTTTTTAAAGATCCACTTAAATTATGGGTAGGTATGTGTGTCTTAGGGTATATGCATATGAGTGCAGGTGTTCTTGGAGGACAGAAGAGGATGTAGGATCTTCTGCAGCTGTAGTTATAGGCAGTGTGAACAACCCAATGTGGATACTGGAACCAAACTCTGGCCCTCTGGAAGAGCAGTATTCCCTGGACACTGAGCCATCTCTTCAGCTCCTGGACTAATTCTTAAGGGTTAGGACCATAGGATATTCTTTACCCGGAAGTCTTCTCCTAGATATCCTGGAATTTCAAAAAGCTGTGTTTTTATCCAGGTCAAGATCCTATTAGCCTTAGATCCTATTCTGCTGACCAAAAAGCATATAATAAGGTAGAGTAAAAAGGGTTCGTGAGATAGCTCATTGGGTAAAGGCATATGCCACCAAGACCGACAACCTTCAGTTCTATCCCTAGACTCACTTGATGGGAAGAAAAAAAAAAACAAAATCTTATAAGTTATCCTCAGTGTGCATGCATAATACAACATTCTAGTTTGCTTTTTGTTGCTGAGATAAATACCATGGCCAAAAAATCAACTTGGGAAGGAAAGGGTTTATTACACCTTACAGGTTCCGTCTGTCATCTAGAGAAGCCAAAGCAAGAACTCAAGGCAGGATCTTGAAGCAGAAACCACAGTTTACTGACTCCCCTGACTTTCTTAGCTACCTTACTTTTACAATTCAGGCCCACTTGCCCAGGGATGGTACTGCCCACAGTGGACTGAGCCATCCCTCTTACATCAAGTAGTTGAGAGATGTGTCCTGCATCAACAGAGGCTTGGGCCTGAGGGGATAAGAGAGGGAGAAGGAAAGTAAGTATATGAAATTTTAGAAAAACTTCGGGTGGTCAGCTGAGTCACAGAGGGCTGAATGATAAGGGTGAGCTGCAGTAGGCACCAACCATAAGGAAACTAGAAACTATGCAGCAGAATTCAATATGAAAAAGAAAGTTGCATTTTATTAATAGCCTATCAAGCCTCCTTGTCAGCCCTTCTAGCCACTTCTGTAAGATCCTAAAGATAGGAAATAGCAAACCAATGGACAAAACTGTTGCTATACATTCTTTGGTGGAGCCACAGCTCCAGTTTCAGAGCTCTTGTGACCCTCTGACACTTCCTAAATGGGTCATTCCATCTGTATTGTGTCTTCTGCAACTTGTAGGCTGCTGATGAGACCACCTTGAAGGAGCTGGCTGAGACCCTGCAGCAGAAGAACATTGACCACATGCTGTGGCTCGAGCAGCCAGAGAATATTGCCACGTGCATTGCCTTGAGACCATACCCCAAGGAAGAAGTGAGCCAGTATTTGAAGAAGTTCCGATTGTTCAAGTGACTAATGTTCTGGCAGAACTGAATGTCAGCCGGGTCTGGGGAGCCAAATAGCCTCATCCTGAAGCATTGTGGACTCCTTTCAATGTTGACGTACTCATCCCTTCTAGTTATGGTGGTTTCTTAAGAACCAGCACAAATTCAAATTAAAGCCCTCATTAATAAGTACCTGCTACTATCCTCATTACCGTCATTACCACAAGTTCAAGTGAGGAGAGTTGATAAGCATCAGTATTATCTGTGGGTCATTGCTGAAGTGCAGAATGTTTTTTGTTAGGGATAATGGACTTCTAGTCACTCAGGTTTAAAATGTTGCCTTCGAGTTCCTTACCTCCCCTCCCCCTCCCGGCTCCCCATTTCTTTCTCCTTTCCTTGCTGTCCCATCACTCTGGTCTCTAGTGCCGTAGTAGAATTCTTCCCCTCTTTCCTGACACTTAACTTTACTTAACACATCACCTTCACAAAGTCTTACCAGCCAAGAATTATCCCCTTCTCTAAACATCTGTTATATGACAGTTCAAAAATATTTCTGTAAGCATATGCATGTGACAACAGAAATTGATTGAACATTTGTGAAGCAAAGTTTATTATAAAGTGCGGGGCTTTTCTCTGCCTTGTTCCTGAGTAATGACACAGAGACCTGGTGTATTTATTAAAATGCTTCATGCACTATAGTGGGCAGGGTTCAAATCTATTCTAACCCAACTATTCTAGTCTGCCTTACTACCCCACTACATGTTCAGTTACCTGCATCTCCGCCTCACCCTGGCTGCTCCGTCTGTCCTCCCATGGTCCCCATCAGAGACCCCCTCACTGGGATCAGAAGCACCACCTCCTTCTCTCCTGCCCTGCTATTGGCTGATGAGCTGTTTATTAACCAATCAGAGGTGGTGGGAAATATTTTTACACAGCATTGAGACAGGAGATGCTTGACATTGCTAATTTGGGACTGCATCCAGAACTCTGGCTCAGAAATCAGCACGTGAATACACACACTGCACAAAACCATCCCATAACAGTTTATACGGAGTATTTTTTTCAGTAGAAAGAATTATATGAAAGATGAAAGCTGGCCGGGCAGTGGTGGCGCATGCCTTTAATCCCAGCACTTGGGAGGCAGAGATAGGAGGATTTCTGAGTTTGAGGCCAGCCTGGTCTACAGAGTGAGTTCCAGGACAGCCAGGGCAACACAGAGAACACTGTCTCAAAAAACCAAAAAAAAAAAAAAAAAAAAAAAGAAAAAGAAGATGAAAGCTAGAAGTAGTGAAGTAGTAGCTTATGAACTTGGGAAACTGAGGCAGGGGAATGTCTTGAGTTCAAAGCTGGCCTGTGCTGTTGAGCAAGATCCTGTCCCCAAAAAAAAAAAAAGCTGAAAATATTAAGATGAGTGTATTGATCACTCCTTATTCCTATAATGGAACAGTGTGATAATTGACTTACAAAGAGAAAATCTTTGCTTTGATTCACTGTTTTAGAGGTTCCAGAAGACAGATCAGACTTCTGGATGGCAAAGGTGAGCCCACCTCTCATCTCATAGCCAGGAAACAGAAAAAGAACAAAGAAGAGGCTGGTGCCCCAGAATTCCTTCAGGGCATGTTCTCTGCTACCTAAAGACTTCCCTCTAGGCCCTGCCTCCTAAAGGCTGTACTGACTTCTATCAGGGCACTCTAGGGAGCAAGCACTTAACATGTGAGCCTCTGAGGCAGTTACCTGAGTGGAGTGCTGAGGGCAGCACCGAGCCCAGATTGCCAAATGAAGCTTGGGGTAAAAAAGCAACAACAGCACAGGATGTCAGTAAATAACTGAAAAGGCTTTAGCAGTTTGGGAGTGCACTGTAGACTCAGCGAAAGTGGTTTAAAGAGCATATGGGTGAAAATCAGATTACAGTTTATTGGGACAAGAATGGGAGGAGAGTGCTGGAGACCACTCAGGAAATTCAGAAGGAAGAGAAGGTAATGATTGAAGGGAGGCTGGAAAGGTGAATTCTAGGTCACGTTAATGGCTTTTTAATAAGTGCCTGCTGTAGTTTTCCTCTTAACCCAGCTAGCTCTCAAATAACTGAGGCTGGACTATTATATTTATTTAATAACTTTAAGGGCACAACAACTGAGCAGTATTACTCTATTTTCATCTTCTAAAATAATCTGGCTATCTTCCAGCGAAAATCCCTGAGATACTTGCATTTTATGGCTTTCTCTACTTCAGCTGCTTTTCCTGGGACTCTCTCCCTATGGCTAATCCCCACTTCCTCTGTCTCTCTTGCCCCTCTGCTGGCTAGGAGGGAAGTCTTGCCCTATTCTCTCCTCTGCTCAGTCATTGACTGATCAGCTTTTATCAACAGATTAGAGAATCAATGGGGAGCAATGTTTACACAACATTGAGGCAGGAGATACTTAAATAAGGATTGCAACCAGATATGGGGGCACAGAAATCACCATCTGAATTACACACTGCACGATAACATGCCTACAGGGACCGGTGTGGAAAACTTTTAAATGTTTGAACAAGATAATGGGTAAGGAAACACAGTGGTTTACAACCAGCCCCAGAGACTCTAACACTACCTTCTGGCCTCCATGGGCACAGCACACACATGGTGCACAGACATATGTAGGCATACATATGATAAATTAACAAGCTTTTAATTTAATTATTTATTTTGTATGTATGTGTATTTTCTGCACCTGTGTATACCTTGTGCCCACAGAGGCCAGAAGGGGGCTTTTGATCTCCTGGAATTACAGGTGGTTGTGAGCTACCATGTGGATACTGAGAATTAAACCCAAGTTCTCTGGAAGAGCAGCCAGTGCTTTTAACCACTGAGCCATCTCTCCAGCCCCCTTCTTCATTTTCTTATCTCATTGCATTGGCTAGGACCTCTCGGCCTATAGCAGTGGTGCTTACAGGAACCCATTGTTTGCTAGCATTTAAACGGGAATGCTTTTAGATCTTCACTGAATCAGATTAAAGAGATTTTTTTAAATTACATTTTCTAAAATTAAATTAACATAAAAAGATTTTTTTTTTAAAAAAATCAAATACCTTTTTGCACCTATGGAGGCAACTGTATGGCTTTTCTCTGCTGTCACTGTGGTGAATTACACTGCTAGACTCCAAACATCAGATAGTCTTTATTCTTGGAATAAACTCCGCAGAAGAGGATGGCATAGTTGCAAACCTGGCTTGGAGTCATTTTACCATCTCTTTAAAGATTCTTCATGATTTCCTGTCTGTATCTTCAACTGCACTTCTCTCCTAAGTTTCAGGCCCATGCTTATCCACTTGGATGCCTGATGGGAATCTTACACATATGACAGGCAGTGAAGTAAGTATGTGTTTCTTCCCCGCCTCTGTCAAGGGCCATTCCATCCTTCCAGTTGTTCAGGCCCAACACCTGGGATTCATTTATAGTCTTTTTTCCCTCATACCTTGCATCTGAGATTCCAGCAGAGAACTCTGCCTATGGCTGAGGACCATATCCAGAATCTGATCATTGTTGGCTCAGTTTATCATCTCTTGCTGCAGCAGCACCTCCCAGCAGGTCTCCTTGCTTCTGCATTTGCTTTCTTTGCAGCTTTTTTCAACTTAAAAGTCTCTTAGTACTGGCTTAGTTAGGGTTTCTATAGCAACTTGGGGATTAAAGGGTTTATTTCAGCTTAAAGTTCCACTTCATAGTCTGTTATGGAAGGAAGTCAGAGCAGGAACCTGGAGGCAGGAGCTGATGCAGAGGTCACGGAGGGGTGCTGCTTACTGATTTACCCCTATAGCTTGCTCAGCTTGCCTTCTTATCCCACCCAGTTCTACCTGCCCAATCATCAAGCAAAGCAATACCCCACAGACTTGCCTACAGGCTCATTAAAGAGACATTTTCTCAATTAAAATTCCTTCTTCTAGATATGTCTAGGTTTCTGTCAAGCTGATAAAAAAAAAAAAAAAAAAAAAAAAAAAAAAAAAAAAACAGCACAATGCCAGAATTGAGAGCTTATTGTTCCCTGTCCTAAGTCCCAAGGCTTAGAACCTCTGACCCTTTGCCCCCTGTTTTCTTGCTCCTCCAGCATACCAGAACACTGCACCTCTAGCTCTTCTCCATAACGCTTTCCTCACTGTCTTATCTCCTCCAACTTGTCACTCAAACATCACCTCTCCTGAAGACCTGTTCTGGTTTCCCATTTTAAATGGTGGTTCCTCCCTTTCAGAGTTCCTGCCTACCCACTCCTTACTTAAACTTTCCCTCCAGTACTTGCCATCTGATACTTGTATTTGACTAATTTGTCTGACATGGTCTCTGAGGGCAGGGATTTTATTGTATCCCAGTGCCCAAAGTTGTACAGGTAAATGGTGGGTATCTGGTTAATATTTCCTATCACGGTTACACAGTCATTTATGGTGAAGTATATGCATGGTGCGTGTATGGTGTGCATGCTACTGGCACAGTACAGGACAGCTTTGTGGAGTCAGTTTCTTTCATCTACTTGTAGGCATACAAGTTTTTTGTACACTGTGTAAAGGATATCCTTGTGTTATTCAAATGCTGGTTTCTCTGCCCTCATTTCTTCTTTCAATCAGGACATGGCATTGTAATGCTTATGCCAAGAATCTCCTGTCTCAGGTTTGCACAAACAATTTTACCATTTATTCTCTGCCTTGTCAATAAGTATTGACCATCCAGTGGGTGGGCAGAAGAGAGAATAAGGGTGGAACTTCCACCAGCCACGGGAGGGGGAGAGAAGAAGCGAGTTGCAGATCTGCCATGAGGAAAGAGAAAAGAGTTCTTGAGAACTCAAAAATAGAAGGCCTCAGTACAAGTATTATTGGTATGTTGGCTTGGAGGTAGCCAGGTTAGCTTAGGGGGTTAAGATAGATCATTTGACTACCCAGATACTGAGGTGAAGTTTGGAGACAAATCTTGGTCTCTCTGTGTCATTATTTGGATCTAGTTAGGATAAATAATTCCTTTTACAAACTTTGACACAGGTTTTGGGGATTAAACTCAGGTTATCAGGTTTTGTGTGACAAATGTTTTTATCTGTGAAGCCATCTCTCAGGCCAACTATTAAGTTATTTTTTAAAAATTCATTACCTAAAATAGGTATTACAGTTTTTATAAGACAAAGCCATATAGACTCTCAGCTTCTTTGAGGTAGACCTTGGGGGAGAAAGCCTGTTAACTTTCACTTAGGTCGCAGTGGTTCTCAACCTTCCTAATACTGTGACCCTATAATATAGTTCCTTATGTTTTGGTGACCCCTCAATCACAAAATTATTACATTGCTATTTCACTGTTGAGGGTTAGTCTGTTGCTATGCATTGCAATGCTAAATACTGATGAGAAGATTCTCACATACAACAAGTGATGCTATGTAACCTTGCCCCCCAAGTTATCCCTGATTGGTCAATAAAGATGCCTACAGCTTATAGCTAGGCAGAAAAGAGATAGGCAGAGTTTCCATCCCCAGGCTTGGGGTCTGAGGCAGGAGGACATGAGAAAGGGGAGAGAGCAGGTGGAGAGAGGAGAAGACTCCATGGGGTAGGTGACTCATGAAAACATGGCCATGAGGGTTGGCCTGTCAGAGTAAGAGTGGCTCAGGCAAAATATGGCAAGTTATAACTCAGGGTTATTGATAGGGAAGTAAATATTAATAGCATAGAGGGTAGATGTCTGCCCAGCTCTAGTGCTTTAAAAGCTTATCATAAATATAAAGGGTTTATGTCTTTTATCTGGGAACTAAATGATCTAAGTAGGAGTAGAAACTCCTGATTAAATATTTTCAACACTTCATAACTGTATTTTTGCTACTATTATAATTGTAATGTAAATATCTGATATGGGGATATCTGATATGTGACTCCCCCTCCTCAAAGGGGTCCACAGGTTGAGAACTACTGGCTTAGGATCAGAAGACCACATTAGGATTGGATCATAAAATCACTTGAAATCGATCACCTAGGGCCTAAGTTCACAAATGAGAATTAGATCTTTACATTATTGCTTCTGCTTCCACAAATGCTTGGAGATTTCCTTAATAAAAAGCTTTCAAGGGAAGATAGGAGGACAATTTGAAGCCTAAATAGAGGTACACAAGTCTTTAAATAGAGAATGATCAGTAAGGACCGTTCTCCACAGTATGATTTCAACTCTTAAATTCTAGATTGCTGAGTAATTGTCATTTAAAATGTAATTCCTAACATCAGAAGAATATTCAGGTGAGAGCCAATTTAAATGTGCTTGTGTTTATACAAGTTTATAGGTTAAAATGGAAAATGAACAGGCAGTGTGGGCCTAAGATTTGGGGCAGGCAGTTATATGACGATCATCTTAGAACCAGCAGCAAAGCAGAGCTAAGCGGGGCTAGGCTGTGTTGAGGAAAGAAATCCCAGGTAAGACCTCTGAGATCTGAGATCTCCCTGTTCACTGACTCCATCCATCCGCCCTACATTTTGAGTGGGCAGCTTTCAGAGGCACCAACTTTAAAGGTGACTCTAAGAATTTTCAGAGCCATCCCATGATTGCTTAATCTTAACACTAAATGTTGCTTTTCAGAGGTCCATACTGCAGATCAGAGATAGGACCCACTTTCTGCTCATTTGGGAAGGAAGTCTTCAAGTGTTTCAGTGGTCTTCAGCCTGGTTCAGTTCCTGCATTCGGAGACTTTCAAAGACTAGTGAAAAATAATTCATTCACATTTCATGAAAAAGGGAAAACATAGAAACAGAACCTCGCCATGCAAGTTGTGCGCACATTTGTAACCTTCCAGAAATACAATGATCCCGATTTCAGGGGGACACCTCAGTGCCAACTTGTTCCTTAGCAGTCAAAACATTCTATTCCTCCAGTCAGCATTCAAGAGGCTGCTGTGGAGAAGATTCTGAGAAGGGAAAAAGATGCATCCATCTTCTGAAGGAGACTTAACAATTTATTGGAGAAAAGAGACCAGTGTGTGTACAGCCAAGTGCTAATGAAGCAAACCCGGCAGTGAGTGCAAAGCAAGTGCTGTAACCAGGGGAAGGTTCTGGAACAGGGCCCTGAAGGATGAGAACGAGAAAGAAATCATTATAGACAAGGCAGAAATGAATGTGGCAACAGTTAATTTAAGTATGAAGATCAGTAGTAGCCTGAGTGTGGTGGTTCAGGCATGTATCTTCAGTTTGGAAACTCTCTGGAGGCTGAAGCAGGAGGATTTCAAGTTCAAAGCCTGTGTGGTCTATGAAGTGAGACCCTGCCTCAACAGCAGACAAAGAATAAAGACCAGATGTGTGCTTGGAGCATTTGCTTTCTAGAGAGCAGAGGTTGCCACACTCAGGCTGATTTGAGATTTGCTCTAGGCACAAAGCAGTCACCACCAAGAGCTTCCAAAGGCTGTTTCATTTTCAAATCAAAAGCCTTCAGAAACCTCTGTGGAACTTAAGTTCTAAAGAATAATTTTGAATTCATTAGGATTCCCAGTGTTGGAGCTAGAAAAACTGGTAAGCATTGAATGGTTAAGAGTGTTTGCTCTTCTTTCAGAGGTCCAGAGTTCCATTCCTAACACACACTTGTGTGACTCCAGCTCCAGGGAATGGGATGTCATCTAATGCCCTCTGTTGGCCTCCATGTGAACACCCCCAAAACACACACACACACACACACACACACACACACACACACCCCACGTAAAATAAATCTTACTTGGTCTGTGAATGGGTCTGTTCTACACAGTGGGATAGGAGTGCTGAAAGAGCAAACGCTGGTGGAAAGAGCTGGCAGGGTCTTTCTGACAGAGTGGAAAGGGATAGCAATATTTACAGCAGTAGTTCTCAATCTGTGGATCATGACCCTTTCACAGGGGTCACATATCAGATGTCCTGCATATATTTACATTACAATTCATAACAGTAGCAAAATTACAGTTATGAGGTAGCAACGAAATAATGTTATGGCTGGGGGGTCACCACAGCATGAGGAACTGCATTGAAGGGTCTCAGCATGAGGAAGGTTGAGAACCAGTGTTTAAGAGCTATGGAGTCTCCACCGTGGGAAATGGCAACTCGGGCAGTTATCTCTGGTGCTGTCCATGTCTGTCACACATCAGCTCATCCGAAACAGATGCTATTTTTATGGCCTAGGATTTTTTTTTTCTAAATCTTGGGATCTCTGGGCATGGGGGTGGGAAGAGTATCTGATGAGAAAGTAGTTGATCCTTTCAATGTTTTACTCTTGGTTTCTGCTTGCTATGGATACTTACTTTTTGTGGTTGTAGAGTTCTGAACCAAGGACAAATGATTACGGCAGGGCCAAATCTACAGCATGTGGGAAGGCTTAACCATCTAAAGTAAGCACAGACAAAACGATTCCAACTGTGATCCAGGAAACCTACTGTCTCAGAATTACAGACTCTACAATGACCCAGTATCATGGAAAGGATCCTGATGGCCACACACACTGCTGGGTTCTACCCAGGGCCCATGTGTGCTAGGTGAGTGCTCTATAACTGAGCTGCACCTCAAATCCTGTCAGACATTCTTATATCTGCCTCTAACCCTCACCTTCTATAATTCTTATAAGCTAAAGTGTTGACCCTATCTCAGACACTCGATCCTTCACTTCCTGTTTAGATGTGCTGAGACATACTATATTGGCTAACTACATGCCAGAGTCCTCCCCCCCATTAACTTGAGGACTCAAAGGACAAGTTCTCACAGTCTCCAGAAAAGGGGTTGGGTTCTCTCTTCTCCACCGTTGACCTCTTACCCTTTTTTCAATGCTGTATTTAGCATAGTTCACAGAAGAAAGCTGGGCTTAAGTTCATACATGAGATTAAAGTCTGTAGACTTAACAGTACTGAATCATCTAGTCCAGGACAGTAAACCAGAGTCTGCAATTAAAACACGTGGCTGGAGGGATGTCTCAGTGGTTAGAGCACTGCCGCCTTTGCAGAGGTGCCAGGTTTGGTTCTCAGCACCTCCATGGTGGCTCACAATCATCTGTAAGTCCATTTCCAGGGGATCCAACGCCTTCTGCTGACTTACACAGGCACAGGCATCTCGTGTGGCACACACACACACACACACACAAAGCAAAACACAATAAAACTTTAAAGCTGGATTTCACGTCCCCACACTGATCAACAGTTTTTTGTGTCATAGCTCAGTGGAACTCGTTTCCTGTTTACAGCTCTCTCACAGGTCTGCAGAGGCTGAGGCAATGATCCTAACCACTTTAAAAATTGTTAGAGCACACATTTACTGATATCATCACCAGCTACAGAGAGATGGAACAGAAGGCTTGTAGGAGGAGCTAAGGTGAGAGGAGTTAGGAGAGGAAGAGGAGGAGTAAGGAGGAGAGGAGGAGAAGGAAGAGGAGGAGCTAGGGGACAGGAGAGGAGAACGAGAGAGAGGAGATGGAGGCGGATGTTCACGTGTCTGTAGCAGTCAAATGTAGTTGGTATATCTAGGTTGGGTATTGGGTTACACTTCTGATTGATGGGTATCTTGTTACTGATCATTATCAAATATATAAGCCTTTGGTTAATCTTTAAGCATTAGAGTCTCATCTTTCTACTGAGCCTGCATGGATGGCGGGATGGCTTGGGCAATGCCCAGCCTTGCAGAGACAGCATGGGACATTGAGCCATCTCCCATGCTGATGTCTCGTGGGTGGCAGAGCTGGTGTTTCTAGTTGGCCATTTCTAGCTGCAGCATGCTTGTGGCCTCCGGCTGAGAAACGTGGCAGCTGGCCTAGGCAGAGCCGCTGCAGCTTAGATAGTCGGCATAGCTGGAGGTCGATTTAAATAATTACTTCAACAAAGGCTCTGCTGGTTGGGTAGGGCTAGTTATGGAAGAGACCTTAGCTATCTGCTGCTATGATTTCCAAACAAGGCCCCCAAACCTAGCACACATTCCTACTGAGTCAGCCCTCTCAGCTACTTTCCAGCCCCACCAGGTGACAGAACTCTGCAGGCTTGTTTGAGTGCTCCACACACTGGCCGATAGTCCCGAAGCCAGCTCTCTATGACTCCTTCCCATCTCCACCTTTTCATGCTTCTCAGATCTGTCCTGAATCCACCGCTTCATGGTGCTGTCTGCTGTACTCTCAGTACCTCACCTCCAATGCCATTTCTGTGCTAGGAAGCCTGCGCTGACCTCCAGGCATGGCCTCTCTTATAGATCTTGCCTTTGTGCCACTCCCCACAAGACAGCACAGGGCAGGGGCCAATCTTGTTTTCACCCTTCCTTATTCCTGGAGCCTTGGGTAAGGAATAAACTATGCTGAGTAGGTAAATGATGATAAAGCCTTTTGTTTTTAACATCCTTAAGATTATGGTAACATTGCTGGCCAAACAGGCTCAACCTCCAGCAAAAAGAACATATGGGCTCAATTGAATCAGTGAAATTTAGAGGCAGGGGAATGCTCATGGACCATTCAGCATATTTAAGTGTAGGTGCTCTTCTGACAAGAGCAGTTACTGTCAGCATAGGATTAGTACTATGTAAGCAGACAACTGTCCTTTCTTCTGCTTGGTCAGCCCAAGAGGCAGCTTCTAGGAACTTCTCTATGGAGTCTTCCCTAGATAAGACCACAAGGCAGTTTCCTCATTCCAGCGTCTGTTTTCCTCACTGTTTCTGATTGCTGTTCTCTCTCCACTGCCACTCAGAATAACTATATGCCGGTGGGAGGCCTCATCTAAAAGAAGCATCATGTTTCTCTCATCCCGACTATGGGAAAATGTATTATTCCACCTCAGAATGTGATTCTAAACAGCAAATTCCAAGTCTATAGTTACGTGTGGGAATGTATGTGAGAACCAGGCCTCTGGAATCGGATCTACTTAGGGTCTAGGTTTAAACAGAAAGTACCATTGGGGTGCGTGCGTGTGTGTGTGTGTGTGTGTGTGTGTGTGTTTGTGTGTGTGTGTGTGTGTGTGTGTATGTGTGCGTGTGCGCACGCGCGCCCACAGCATAGCACTCCTGCGGAGGCCAGAGGACTACTTTCAGGACTGGGGAGTCCTCTCTTTCCACCATGGGTTCTAGGAGCAGAACTAAAGTTGTTAGGTTTACAGATGCTGAGCCATCTCGCATGCCAGGGCCTAGCTTTTATAAAATTCACTATCACACTGAAACAGCACCCTCAAGTAGGATTGCTCACCTGTATCAGTAATTGAGAGAGGCATGGTATTTCACGGTTCTTTCGTGTTGCTTGGATAGCATCCTAGCCCCAGACACAACAGAGTTTACTCAGCAGACCGATGGCCCAGTTAAGTCAAGGCCCCCAGTCACAGACTGGCTTTGATCTCATCAAAATTTTCAGGACTGGTTCATATTAGAGTAATTTTAAGGATTTTTGGCTATAGGGTCATTTCTTTTTATTAACTTTTAGTATTTGAAGTCATCCAGGTTTTGGTAATCTTTCTCTATGTCCCCTCCCCTCCACAGCGCATAAATGAAGAGGCAGCCCGTGAGGTTGTTAAACAAATTCTATTCAGTAGCTGGAAAAGTCAGTTTCCTGTGGAATGACAGGAATTACATAGAAGCAAGCAGTTTTATTTTCCTCAAATGTAGCAATAATTTTAATCTGTACATACATAAAACAAACAGTGCAATTATAAAACCTTGAAGGTGACATGCATACTTTAAGGTGCAGTGGGATGGGGAGGACGTTAGCATCTCAACTTTCCTTACTGCTGTTCTTTTCTAGGTCCTTCGCAAAAGCGCTGAGTCAGGAAACTTCATCTGGAATGCTGAAATGAAAGGTGAACTTCTGAAGTCTGCACGTTTATATCACAAACAAAATGGAAACAACCTCCTAGAGCAGTTTGGTAGGAACTAGAGTAACATGGCTGGGCTTCCAAGCTGGAAATGAATGAGATCAGGGATGCATTTTCGGAAAAACTAAAAAAGATAATGTCTGTAACTGAGGGTCCTATTTCTGTTTCATAGTTGCTACCACATGAGCCCTTCCACCATTTTCAAAATCCTGTAGTTTCTGAGTAGATGCTGTTCAGTGGAGTTGTTTGTACCAGGGGTGGTGAGATGCAGAAGGAAGGACCTGGGGAAATGGCTTCTTCCTTGAAGTCTTGAGTCCATGCTCCTCATCTGCATTGGTTCTTATGGCCTTGTCTCTGCTGTGTGAGCAGAGGTAGCTGGTGCAGAAGGTCAGTGTTGTCGTCCACAGGCCCAGGATGCCGGGCGAGGTTAGCGCGGGAGGTCTCCCTTGGCCTCTCTGGCCACGCCTTGCTCAAGCTCTCCCGGCCTGTAGCAGAACTGCTAGCATAGAGTCAGTTTGCTGGCTCCTTTCTCAGGGGCCAGGATGAGACGGGATGTGGCAGAGTAACAAGACGAGGGGGTAACATGGTACCAATTAGCCTCGGAGCAGAACAGAGAAACACATTTGCACTGATGGAAATTCAAATTCCCAAAGTTATTCTGAGACAAAAAAAAAAAAAAAAAAGAGGAGATTTTCTTTGAGCACTGATTTCCCTTCATAGAAGCAGCCTGTGCACTTTGATCAGCTGAGCCTGGACACTCTGGGGTGGTCTCCTCTAGCTCAGCCAGAATAGCTCTTTCCAGTGGTGCCACTTTGATGAGACCCAAAGTAAATCCATACATGGCTTCACAGTTACTGGGATAATGAAATTACCAGCCAAATGTAATTGCAATTCAATCAACATTATATTTCACACACAAATTTAGAAAAACCAAGAGGATGAAAAAAAGCATAAAATTAAACAGAACAAAATCAATTTCTACAAGAAATCAAAATATATTTACAGTGAGATTTAAGGAAAAAAAAAGTTACTTGGATCATAAACTTAATTTCATTTTAAATAACTTTAGCTAGCTACCTTGCTGTTAACAGAGTAAAAGCAGAAAGAACAGGCTGCCTTCCCCACAGACTTCATCAGAAAATCGTATCTACAATAACTGATAGAACTTGGTTCTTGTCCTTCACCCATCTCATCAAAAATTATTGCATTTTCCCCCAAACCACAGTTTTTTGGATTCCTTGGTGAATATACTCATTCCATCCTCTTTCCTGGAGGCATCTTGGTTTAAATCCATCTTTATAAAAAGGAGAAGGGGTACATATGTAGACGCAAAATATTCTCTTGATGCCAACAGATACAGAGTTGCTTGAAGAAGCTGATTGTACACACAGACTGCCTGGGTCAGGGGAGGGAGGCTGTGGTGTGAGGAGCGTGACAGCCTTTGCTGGACAGACAGGCAAGCCCCACAGGCTCTTCTTCCAGGGCAGGGACAGGGCTGAGCCGTGAGGTGGGTTTCATCCTCCCCTCCTAACTTGTATTTTGGTTTCCCTCCAAAAGCCTTCATCCAGATAAGAAGCCAATGACTAATTATAAAAATAAGAATAATTAACTTTTGGCTCAAGAAATAAGATTGTCCAACTGTTCTGCCTTATTATTCTTTTCCATCTCCAAGGCCTTTACAAAGAAGGAAACAAAAACACCACCTCTCAATCTCCCAACAAAAGTGAACTTTTTTCTTTTTTTTTTTTCTTTTTTTTTTGCTCCAAATGCTACGACCTGAAGAATGGCTGCAGGTTGAGATATCAAAAATCTCAGAAAAATATATAATATATTTGTATAACTCTGCATGTCTATTATTTAAATTTCACATTCCTTTAAAAGTGGTTATTCAGTCAGTAGCTGCTGAAGGAGGCTCTTCTGCTGGGCCTGGGGGTCTGTGGTCCTGACGTGGGCTTTTGAGCTCCCAGTGGACCAGGCTGGTTCAGGTAAGGGTCCCCGCCTACCAGATTCACTGTACACTGGACGTCAGCAAACACCTGAACCTGCTGCACCTGCTGGAACACAAATAAAAGATGTGTTGAGACAGAAGGGCCTGCCCCCCCGGCTTATGAGTGGGTACTACGTGAAGTGGAAACTCACTAGAGCTCCTCTAGTCTGTAGTCACCACAGAGAAGAACTCTTCTGTCTTCTTGTCCTACAAAAAGAAAATCGCTGCACTCATTTTGCTCAGGGTTCTGGAAAGTTCACACTTAAAATAAAACCAAAACTGGACTGGTCACGCCTCCTACAGGGTTGCTGTGTGGACTCAGTGTCTTCCCTAATGGTGTCAGGGCTGGGGAAAGCCCAGCTTCAGAGTTTGGGGACACAGTGGTGGGTTTTGAAAATCACATGCTAATTGGAAAACTAGCTCAAAAGCATTCTATGGATGACTTTATTAGGGGATTTTTTTTTTATGTCACTGAGAAATAAGGGCTTTAACTGAGTATTAGCAAAATTAAGTCGCCACATTCTTCACCAACACTGGCATCACTGATGTTCATGTCTAGATGGTTAGTGTAGTGAACTGTGCACAGCTCCTTCACATACTGACTTAAGAGGTACAGCACATAGCAGCAGAGAAATTCTGTCTTTGATTTTTTACCCTCATAGACCATTTACTTAAACATACAAGCTCAAAAAACAATAAACATCACTTGAGAACAGTGTGAATTTCTCTTTATTTCTAGTAGTATATATTATAATAAATGAATGTATTCCTTAAAAATGTCTAAATTTACATAGTTCTGGCATCTCCCATTGGAAAACAAAGTCAGTATTAGTCTTTCCCCACTAGCCTTATTAAAACGCTGTCTATAGAACTGACCAAGAGGCCACACTTCTAAATGCTCCAGGTGACAAATAGAAATGCTTTCTAAGGCAGCTCAGTGACTAAGACTTCCAGCAAGTGTGCTTCATATTTAATAGGTTGTAAAAGATTTTATATTAGTAATACCTTATTTTGGTCATTTATCACTAATACATGCCAGTTACATTCAACTTTTCTGAAAATGTTCTATCCTAAATGGAGTATAAGCTGTTTCTATACCCGCACTGCTCAACTGGCCAGTGTCCCATCATCAAGTTTCTGTGTCAGGCTAGCCTGTGGTCTCTTATTCTTACTCCCTTTGTGTGCCCCTTGACTCCCTCTCTAGGACACAGACTGCCATGGAGCCCTTCAGTATCTGCTTAGTTAGGCTAGCATCCCTCCTTCCCCATCATCCTCAGTTACCAGCGTCTCAGGGTTGGCTCCTGGCTCTGCTGGGCTCCCAGGACTCCTTCCCTGAGCCCTCTCTCACAAGCCTATCACACGCCATCTTTGGTCCATTTCCAGCTGCTGTGTCCTCATGGTGGGCTCTTGTAGCTACTGTTCCCATTCTTTTTCTTCTAGACCCTCACAGGGCCTTCTCTTCTTACAGTAACCTCCCAGCCCACTTCCTGTTCCTTACTCTGTGTTCCTTTTCTCTTTCTGTCTGGCCTCACACAGCTGAACCTTGGCACTCCTTTTGCCTTCTCCTTTTCTGTACACCAGTCTGTATGCACTATTCCTGTGATGCCTACAGTTCTGTCTAACTCACTTTCCAGTTTCTGTTTGGCAAACACAGAATGAGGGAACAAGGAGACATGATGGGCTATAATGAATGAAGGTTATCCCACTGGACCTTCATGTGATCACAAAAAAATGATGCCTTTCCATCTTAAAACCAACACAGAAAATTCTATGTTTACTTGTTTCTAAGTATAAAATACTGGAGTAGAACATCATAGGTGATTTTTTTTTCCCTAAATATTTTAAAACAATCTTGATAAAGAAAGGAACCACAAAACAAACTAGAAAGAAAATTCTGCTTCTTTAAAAAGAGTATTTTAAAAGACTGTATAAAAATTAATAAAGATTAAGTCAGATTCCAAAGCTTTTATGAGGATGCCTGAGACCAGACTTAAAGAGACTTTTAAACCACTACACCTGCACAGGCAGGCACAGGTGGACAGAAGGAGCTGGAGACATGCTGGAGAGGAGAGAGAACTCAGCACCAGACTCCATGAGTCCCCTACACACTTTCACTTTAATTCCAGCACTGTCTGATGACTCTAGAACCTTAAAACTTGTTTGTGAGTCATTTGTCATGCTGCCTGGGACATGTCTCTATGAGGGTGACTTTCAACATCCAGTGAATGAAAACTGTCTTCCACTTTCCATCACAGAATGCCTATTCTTTCTCTCACAGCCTCTGCACACAGCCTCCTGACTCACTTTTCCTATCTGAACCCCCAATACACCTTCCTTCACCTCTTCTAGCCAATGAGAAAGACAAACTAGTGTGTTACCAGTCATCTCCTTCAGGGATGACTTTGTCTCCAGGACAGACCCAGATTCCTTCACTCAGTACTCAATTCATCTAGAAATGTGACACCATTTACTCTGCCTCTTTTGATTCCTGTGACCGACTTTCTTTCTCCGACCCCCTCCACTCTCCTCCCTCCCTCTGTCCCTCCCTCCCTCTGTCCTTGTCATGGTTTGAATATGCTTAGCTCAGGGAGTGGCACTATTTGGAGGTGTGGCCTTGTTGGAGGTATGTCACTGTGGGTATGGGCTTTAAGACCCCTTCCTAGCTGCCTGGAAGTCAGTTTTCCACTAGCAGCCTTCAGATGAAGATGTAGAACTCTTAGCAACAAAGTCTTCCATATTCCTATTAGAATGGCCCACTAAGCTCCACTTAAAGCATTCTACTGCTTTCCAAATCCAAAGGCCCAAAATCCACATTCTTCTAAACAAAAGCATGGTCAGGTTTATCACAGCAATACCCTAGTCCCTGGTACCAACTTCTGTCTTAGGGTTTCACTGCTGTGAAGCAGACACCATGACCAAGGCAAGTCTTATAAAGGACAACATTTAATTGGGGCTGGCTTACAGGTTCAGAGGTTCAGTTCAGTATCATCAAAGTGGGAACATGGCAGAATCCAGGCTGGCACGGTGTAGGAGGAGCTGAGAGTTCTACATCTTCATCTGAAGGCTGCTAGTGGAAGACGGACTCCAGGCAGCTAGGTTGAAGGTCTTAAAGCCCACGCCCACAGTGACACACCTCCAACAAGGCCACACCTCCAAATAGTGCTACTCCCTGGGCCAAGCATATTCAAACCATGATAGTCCCCCACCTTTCTCTGTCTGTCTGACTTAAGACAGGGTTTCTCTATATAGTCCTGGCTATCCTGGAACTCGCTCTGTAGACCAGGCTGGCCTTAAATTCACAGATCTGCCTGCCTCTGCCTTTCGAGTGAGTGCTGGGATTAAGGGTGTGTGCCACCACTGCCTACTGATTCCCATGATTTCTTATCACAAACTTTTTATTCTCAATAGCGGTGGTTTCCTATAACTATATGACTATATAACTATAACTGTTTTCTGCCTCTGGATCCCAACAGCTGTCACTCTTTTCTCCTTCACGTGGCCTGAGGATTGTTGTTCAAGCCTAGCTTAGTCCATCTCCTGTGTAAATGTTCTCTGACCATCTTAGCTTTATTCATTGATTTTTTTTCCAGTTCTGGGATGGAACCTAGAGCTTTCTGTGAGGTACACAAGTATCCTGTACTGAGATGAATGTCATTCCTGTTTCTCCTTTCTGTGAATGCTTGGCTTTTGTTGTTTGTAGCATATATTTGGTAGTCTACCTTCTTTGGTTACACAACAATTCATGTGCATGTATCTGTGTGCTGCATCTTTAACAGGTCCCAAGAAGGCTTTGGTAGTGGGAAGATCTCTCTAGCTTTGTGAATAGTGCACACAGTTAAAGGTCCTCAGGTTCCGTCTCTTCGTCTGTGAAGGAAAGGAGTAGTGCGGCCTCCACAGTTACAATGGAAGGTTAAATGAGATAAAGCCCCCTGTGGAGAGCACAGCGCCCTGCAAGTCATAAACTCTAATGGTGAAGATGTATGCATTTTTATGTCTCTGTGTACCCTGATGCCTATGTTAATATTAAGAGACTGAAAACTAAATCGGTTGCCAAAGTGAATTAACCCTGCCCCCAAATTTAGAAAAGAGACCACCTTGCTATTTGTGCTGTTCAGAAGCACTTTGCTAGGGAGGTACAGTGCAGAGCAGACACTGCTTTATTTCAATGTGCTGAAATATTTTGAGATCTTTGATTACAGAATTTTACAACGCCGGTTTGCAGAGTTTGTATCACTGATTAGTGGCCACATCTGTGACTCCACTATCTGACCCAGGCACTAAGTTAAATCCTTTGCAGCTTATCTCATTTAACCTTCTCAACACCCAGTAAGCAAGCATCTTGGCAGTTCTGTAGTCATACAAAGCTCAAGAGAGGTCTTTAAAATCCCACAGTGCCATGGCTGGGAAGGAAAGAGCCAGGGAACACACCCACATCTGACTTCCAGGGTTCAGCTCTTAACCATATGTCATATACTCCACGTACCCAGAGTGATTGCATCTGCCAGCTCTGCACTAGGATTTTCTTTCTTACTGACCTGGTTTCCATCTGCTTCTGTTTTGAGAAGGTCAGTGGATGAGAGCTGGTTGCAGTAGAGGCCTGTGTGTCTCAGTGCTGGATCATTCATCTATTTAGGATAAACAAAAGACCAAATTTTCAGCTCATTGTTTAAGCTGAAACCACATTCTTCAATAAGACGGAGAGAAAAGTTCTAGAAGGACTGCCAAGTTAACAGCCGTTTATCACATTGCCACAGGTCAGAAAGAAGCTCCTTTGTGGGTGGGGACTACAAGGAACTTCTGGATGCTGGTGCTGCTCTCTTGGTGGCCTGGAGTGCTCAGCTTGTGAGAATCATTGAGTTGTATACATTTCTGTTTATTCTAATAATTGACATGACTAAAAAGCAAACTCTTTTTTTTTTTCTGTCTCTCTTTCCTTGACTTGCTCTCCCTCTCCTCTCACACATGGATAAACACTCAAGCTGATTCACCACCTCAGCTGAGAATCAGTAACAAAGGGCTGGAGAGATGGTAAGCTACTCTTGAAGGGGATCTTAGTTTGGTTCTTAGCACTCATATCAGGTGGATCAATCCATCTATAACTCTAGCTCCAAGGGAGTCCAATGCCTCTGGCTTCTGCAGGCAACTGCACTTATCTGTGAGTGCACATATCCACATGAATACATGCACCTGAACACATGCACACACCCACATGTGCACACACACCCACATACACACACACACACACACATTCATAAAATAAATCTTAAAATTAAGAATCAGTAGCAAAGATCATATTTATATCTCTGTCTGAATTCACCAACAGGAAAAAAAAAAAAAAACCCAAAACCAAAACAAACAAAATGAAACCCCAACCCCAAACGGGATAGAGTATGAAAAAATGGCATTTAAGACAAAAGCACTGCAGAGCACTGTATCTCTGAGATCTGGAAAATGATTGGGAATTCACTGTTGTTGCAATTTCCTAGTCTACAGTTGAGTGGGCTCCTTGAGTTTAGAAGCTGCTGAAATTCACAGGGCAGAATATCAAAGAAGAAAAGTTCAAAGAGACAGGTCTGAAAATGTGTGGTCTGCGGCTCACAATGCAGAGAAACGAGCTGCTTGAATAAATAACATGGGATAATCCCCAAAGCCCAGCCAGGGCTGGGACTAGGTCTCCATTTCAATGGCCAGAGTGGAAAAATGTCAGATTCATGAGGTAGCATGTAGTACAGTAGAGTCTTACTACTAAGGCAAAAGTGCATACAGAATAAATAATGCTTTATGCCAATTAAAAAGTAAGCCCTGAAAGGGTCAACTTGCTTCTAGGGAACGTAACTGCCTCCCATAACAAAGATCAGAAATATTTAGAAGAACATAGATGGTAAATTTCATAGACTTATGTTCAACAAAAGAATTACCAGTCACATCAAGAACAGACAATTATGAGCCATAATGAAAAAGAAAACCAATGAACTGAAATCAGTTCCAAGATAGTTCAGGTGACAGGACTTGCCAGGTGAGAATTTAAGATAGTTGTTTTCTCTATGTTCAAGAAGCAAGAAGAGCTCTTGCTTTGCCATTGCTGACTCCTATAAAGGCAGAGGCTTGGAGAGATCAAGATTCAGTTTCTCATAGAACTTGCTGCCATACTTAAGGAAGCCATTGCTGGCAGAGGTGTAATGGATGTTAATACTGACTGCAGGAGGGACTGAAGACTGCCCTATGATGGTCTAGCACTTGAATTGTGATGTTGCTAAAGCCCTACACACACCAAGCCCATCTTGGTGCACTTGCGTCCAACTGTGATGAGCCAAAATACTTCCAGTTGGTGGAGGCCTCCCTTTGTGATGAACACCAAACCAACCTGATTAAGGCTGATGGCAACAAGAAACCACCCCTGGTGGTTCCCTGCAAACTGAGGGAAGACCCTGTGAGATGGTTGCTATTGGTGGAGAGTGGTTAAGGCAAAGAATCTTAAGCCAAGGTTGTAACTAAAGAATACTTCAAATTCAAGAAATGAAATAATGAGCCAGCCAGTGGTGGCCTACGCCTTTAATCCCAGCACTTGGGAGGCAGGCAGATTTCTGAGTTTGAGGCCAGCTACACACAGAAACCCTGTCTCGAAAAATCAAAAAAGAAAAAAAAAAGAAAGAAAGAAAGAAAGAAGGAAATAATAAAAAACCTGGCTCTTTCAAAAAGAAAGAGAGCTGGCAACGGGCTGACTCAGCAGGCAAAGCACCTTCTGCACAAGCCCGGTGACCTGAGTTCCATCTCCAGATCTGCATACAAGTGGAAGGAGGGAGCTGACTCAACAACATAAGAAAACAGAGGAAAGATGAAAGGTACATTAGCAATTTGAAATAGAAAAGATTCATATGTAACATCTAAATATTGAAATGTCTGAGATGAAAAACACGCTGGACAAAATTAACAGATTAGATAATGAAAATAATCAGTGACCCTAAGCTATGAAAATAGAAAGTATTTAAAGCAAACACACAGGGGCTGCAGATACGACTGATTAAGTGCTTGCTAGTGTAATGAAGCGTTGGATTCAATACATGTATATGTGTATGCATGTGTGTGTGACTGAACTTTGTGCTAAAATCAACTTTCTCCTTCAGCCTCAGGATCAGTGGATGATGGGATGCCTACAAATGGTCTCCTATATGTGTAATTGGAGGGAAGGGATAATGACAGAAAAAATAGTTTGAAGAATGACTAACATTTTCCTAGATTTGATGAAAATTATACATCCATGGACCAAGAATCTAAATAAGTCCCAAGAATAGAAAGCAAAGAAAAGCATATCATAATCAATTACTGAAACTCCATTACAAAGAGGATAAAATGACAGTAGAAATAAATCCCTCATCAGAATGAGTATTTCTGGGGAAAGTACTTCCAAAGATAAAGCAGGAACAAAGACTTATAAAGCCAAAAGACATTCAGACTTATAAAACCCAAAGATTTGGCAGTAGATGTGCACCATGATAAACACTACAGGAAGAAGGGAAATATACCAGATGGGCAAATACAGAACAATTACTTAAAATTTAAAAACAGTTAACTGTCTGAAGAACTAATGACCATGTAGTGAGGCATATATAACATATGCACATACAATAGGAGTGATAACATAGGAGGGCTAAGTGGAAACACACTGTATGAGGTTCTTATACTACATAGGAAGTGACTGAATACCACTGCAAGATGGCTATGGAAAGTGAAAGAATACAGACGCTAAAGCAAAGATTAAGATAACCAAACAGCTATATGATGGTGAATAAGCCAACAAAGGAGACAAAACAAAGAAACATTCAATTATACATACAAAAAGTAAAAAAGAGGACAAAGCAAAAACAAGTAAGATGGGCTATTTAAACACAACCATACCATGGGGCATGGTGGTGTATGCTTTTAATTTCAGCACTCAGGAGGCAGAGGCAGGCAGATCTCTGTGAGTTCAACACCAGCCTGGCCTACATAGTGAGTTCCAGGCCCAGCAAGGCTATGTAGTGAGACCCTGTCTCAAAAAAACAAAACAAAAAAATTCAGTCATACCAATAACCCTAACCAATCTAATTAAAAGGCAAAGACTGTTGAATTAAACAAAAAGTTAAGAAACAACTACATAAGGAACACCTGTTTTATATATATATATATATATATATTATATATATATATATATATATATGGCGTGCGCCACCACCGCCTGGTTAATGATACAGATTATTAAGTTACTAGGTTCTGTTTCCTTAGGCTTACTATGTAATTTCTGGGAAACAGGAATTGAAGAAAAGGAAATCTATAGAAAAGATAGCCAGTGTTTGTGTGTGTATTCTATAATATAATATTATTCTATAATGTTCTATAATAATATTGTATAATATTCTGGGGGGTGTCAGAAGAAAATTTGCAGGAGTCAGTTCTCTTCTTTTAACATGTGGGCCCTAGGGTCCCAGAGGCTAAACTCAGGTAGTTGGGCCTGGCTAGAAAGCACCCTTACCCACTGAGCCATTTGTCTGGTCCATTCTATATTTTTTATTTTTATTTTTAATATTTAGGTGTATGGGTGTTTTGCTTTTGTGTATGACCGTGCACCACATACATTCAGAGGCCAGAAGAGGGTGTTGGGACTCTTGGAGTTACAGATAATTGTGAGCCCCCATGTTGATGCTGGGAATTAAGCCCTAGTTCTCTGGAAGAGCAGTCAATGCTCTTAACTATTGATTCCCCTGTTCTATCTTTTAAGGATGAGTAATAATCAGATGGTGGGAAGGAATAAAGAAGCATGGTTCTTGCTGGTAACTGTCAACATACCTAGTTTTCCCTGTAGTTGACAGTGTTGTGTTGTGTGTAGCAAGTCTGCCAACTATGCTGCTTACCTGCTCAGAGCACACAGTATTCATCCCTGGCATCTGCAGAGAGCTCATTTGCATCTGGCCCATCATTGGATTCATGTTCTGAACGTTCGCGTTTCCACCGGCCATGGACACGGTGATGCTCATGTTGTTGTACACTCCTGGCTGTGCAGGTGCAGGCTGGCTCTGGACAGCTTGACTGAACACACTGTTAACTCAAAAACAATCCAGGTTACATGCACTGTTCGTGAACATGGGGTTATTGGGACTGGATTTTGTTTTTATTAGACAGAATTCCAAATAAGATATTTTACATTTTAAATACATGTAAGGGTGTATCTTATATATTAGAGCAGATCATAATTCAGGTACATTCTGAGTTCTGCCTAATCAGCTTAATAATGAAATGGTTGATGTTGAGTTCCTTCCTCAGAGATGAACATAGATAAATTTCACATCTTTTCCAGGAAGCAACATATAAGGGCAGCTATATTTTTTCAGAGGGCTTGTTTTTAACTGACTTCTTTACTTATTAGCAGTCAGGTTTTGGATTGTTCTATTCCAAAGATCTCAAATGTAAAATAAGTTTAGTAGTTAAAATAATTTGGAATAAATTCCAAGTAAATTCAAATTGGAACTTTATATTTGAGCCCTGAAAAATCCTCAGTGACACAAATGTATACTTCTAAAAAGAAAACATAGTTTGTCTTTTGTAAGATCTAAAAATACCAAATATTTTGATTGTTTACTCAATCATTATTTCTGATTCCAAAAATGTTCTCTCCAGTTGTTACTTATTTATTCTTTGTTAGCTCTCAAATGTTCCTGACATCTATAGCTTTAGTCCATTAAGGTAATCATACTGAAATCAACAAGCCAAGAAAAAGTATATTCATCATGGCTGAAGAAAAGTAGCAATTTCCTCCCCAAGTTAATTATAAAACACTGAAAATTATATGCCTCAGAAATAGTCAATAATGCACATGAGCCTTTCCAGTCTGCACAGTGTGTGCACTTGTTTGTTAGGCGGTGTTCCCACAACTGGAGGGACGAAACACATCTATTAACTATGCTCACTGTCCAATAGGAGCATCTCGCTCAGATAGCATTGTCAGTTGGTACCCAAGCCATCCCTGTGGGGAGCAAGGCTCCGTAAGTTAACACATATGGACGTTCTAAGAACTGCAGTGATGTCAAACTGAAGAAAGCTTAGTTAGAGCTTCATTTTCTTTCAGATTTACATTTGGAACTATATAGTAGCTTGTGTTCCTTCAGACTGTTCTTAATTACACTTTATTTTCTTTTATCAAAGGAAGAAGATACACCCCTCTGTGGCTTCAATCACTGTTGTCAGCTAGGTTCACCAACACCTTAGGTCCAGTTCTCGTGGACCCTGCATTCCTGTCCACCTCATGGGGATGATCACTGTTTTCTTAAGTAGTACTACCTATTTTTCAACCCATAAATAGAGGTAAAAAAAGAGAAAGCTGAAGACACTGGTCCAGAGTGGTTCCCATTGGCACTACAGGTTAGTAACGACCAAAGAGGTCCTTGTTTAAGTAAGTCTGAGGAACAACAAGGTGTGGCTTTTACAGTGGTTCTGCTTAGAACCACTCTATGTTCTATGGGGAGCTCTCCACACAGATGAGTGTGACCCAGACGCAGCCCAGCTCTAGGACACATAGATTCGCTGCAACCATTAGAGTTCTGACATCTGCCTTGGGAGTCTGGCCATTACTCTGGCTATAGCTGAGACAGGAAGCTACTGTGATGGATGCTACAGTGTTGATATTTTACCTTGCCGTGTGTTCGATGCAGTAGGTGAGTGGGGCAATGGCGTGATTTGTTGGTTTGTTTGATATGAGACATGAAAAACAGAAGTTTTTCTTCTGAACACTAGAAGAATGAAGTTGTCATATACTAAGATGGAGAAAGGTAGGAGAAGATCAGGTTTAGGAAGAGTATCAGTTAGGTTTGCCATGTTAGCTTTGTGATGACTTTAGATTTCTGAGTCTGAGATGTCAGTCAGGCAGTTGGATATACAGCGTGATATCGGGGAGATGTGTAGGCTAGAGATCAACCTTTACATAACAGCATAAGCATACAGACACTTGCTACAGTAAGTCTAGGAGAAGGGAGGGGTAATGAGAACATGATCCTATTTGTGGGTTTGTGTGAGGGCCTGGGGTGGGCTAGGTGTCTTTCTTCAGGACTGTCACCTACTTCCTGTGGAGCAGGATCTCTTACTGGTCTGAAGCTCACCACTTAGACTAGTGGAGGGCTCAGCCTTGGATTATAAACTTGTGCCAACAGTCCTGGCATTTTGATGTGGTTTCTGCAGTTCAAACTTGGGCAGCTCCTGCAGTGAGCCATCCCCCTAGCCTCAATGGTCTTTTTTTGTTTTTAAACAGGGTATCATGCAGCTTGTCTTGGCCTTGTACTCACTAGGTAATGGAAGTCAATCCTGAACTCTGATCCTCTTGCTTCTACTTCCCAACTGCTGAGATTACAGGTTTGCCACAATGTTTGCCTTAAGATTGGATGTTATTGCCAAGAAAACAAGTAGTTGTGAGAAAGAGGACCTAGGATGGATTCCTGGGCTTGCATGGAGGCCAAGCGCCTTACCTCCTAGCAAATGATGTCTCCAGCAAGAGAGACTAAGTAGGAGGAAAGTCACCAGCAGCAGGAGAGCAAGAAAGAAAGGTGTTCCAAAATCCAAAAGAAGAAAGAACTTAAAAAAAAAAAAAAAGGTCAATATGTCAAATGCTGCTGACAGGAACTGCACCTGGCACACTAACCACTATGGCAGGAACAGTTTTTGTTGGCGAAGATGAGTCTGCTGGCTCGACAGGGCGTGGGTGGAGGTGAACAGAGCACAGACTTTTAGGGAATTAAAGTGCAAGGTGGAACAGAGACAGGTTAGTGAAACCTGTCAGCATGGCTTCCCAGTTGTCCTTTCCTCCCTCTCTTCTCTTTCCTTTCTTCTTTACTTCCTCCCTGTTCTCTGTCCTTATCTCTGTTTCTAGGGATTCTACCTTATGCCTTGTATGTGCTAAGTAAGAACTCCACTGCTGAGCTATACTGCTAGCCACTCATATTTAAACTAAATATGTAGGTGCCTCCAGTATGGAGCATTCATCCCAGGGTTTCACGGGGGAGTTGCCATGTCTAAGCATAGCAGAAAGAGCTGGAAAAGGGCTGCATGCCTGCAGGGTGCAATTACAGTGCCGACCATGCAGTCTCAAGCGAGTTCAGGAAGTTGGGATTAGAACGACTAGGAGACTAAATGCTTCTTGCATGTATCAGAGATAGTTCCACTCCCAACCCATTTACACAGAGTCTTTACTGAGAGCTACACAGTTCTCTCACCAAAGGTTTCCTCTCTCACCTTTCAGTGAACTTTAAGAGAATATGGTTTTATGTTTTTAACTTGAACTGCCTTACTTATTATACTGTCAGACTAAATGGCTTCCCTGTCACCAGAACCAAGACACAACCAAATTAAAATCTTTATAAAATCAAGCGATGTGTGAAAAGTTCAGCATTCAGAATTTAAAAAAAAAAAAAAAAAGACCTCAGCGAGGTAATTTATAAGCTAAATGGGTAAGATGAGGCCACTAAGACTCCAGACATGCAAGAGCAGGTGAAGCAGATGACTCAAAAAGCCGCAGGATTGTTGGGTATCGTCTGAGAGCATTCAAACACTCTGAGTGCAGTGAGGCTAAGTGCCTCTCTGCTCGCATGAACTTGTGTCTTACTAGTATGGCTTTAAGAAACTATCTACTGTATTTTCAAGAAAAGATTTTCTTATAATCATAGTTTATAGAGAATTTACTTTAATCAATGGATATCAAGTTTGAACCTTTTCTGTACCTACTGAGATAATAACATATTTTCCTTTTGAAAATATTTTCTACATCTGTCCTAGAAAAGTTGTTACTGATAGGCATGGGTCTCATCCCTCAGGTGTGTGAGGACTGGGGTAAGAAGGCCAGAACCACTAGACCCTTAGACTGTAAATATACAAAGTTGCCTAAATGACAAGTTGATACTTCATGCATTAACATTCCTATTTTTCTTTGCTGATAACAAGATTCAGTTCCTTCTATCACACAAATGGCAGTAACCAATCTATCTGGTTTGTGAACATACAAGCACCTCAAGGAAGCATGGCTGCTCTTATGAGCTGCAGAGTGCTGGGATTCTCATACAGAAAAACTATCCCCTTACTTGTTGTTTCCCATTGTTCCTTGCTGCCAGGCCTTCATGTCTGGTGACTGGTACCCAGAAGTGGGTGGAGTTTGTTGGAGCAGAGAGCTTTGAGGAGGAGGGATTGGCATCGGCACCATGGAGCTCCCAGGGCTTAGAGATGGGGCAAAGTTGGCCTCACCTTGGGGAACGAGTCCTGAAAATTGACACATATTAATTGATGTAAATACACCATAAATGTATCAACATCATAAAATAATAATAATAAAAGCACCTGCTATAATTCATTTAGAAATGCCTTCTTCAACACAGCAAAAATTAAGAAAAAGTGGTCTCTTAAAACATTGCAGGAAATCTTAGTACAAGTAGGTAAACAAGCATGGAAGTTTGGAAGGGCTTTTAGTTGCTGAGATATTCACTTGTATAGCAGAACTATATTTGATATTTTTCTATTCTTTTTTTGCTAGTAAGAATTTTCAAGTGCAAAAACCAATGAACATATATAGTAGATTTCTTGTCTGATAAAAAATAACTTGAGAAAGGAAAATAATTAGGCAAGGAAAACCTATTTGTGAAATGCAAAATCATCAGAACGTTGTTGGCCACTCCTTTCCAGGCTTCTTTGTGTGCTCTGTCTTCCTTTCCCCTCTTTAAAAAAAGCTTTATTTATAGACATGAAAGTCACCCATGGCATCCATATTCAGTAACCTTAGTGAATGTACAGAATTGTGCAACCATTTCCACAATGCAGCGTAGGTATTTGGATCCCACATGATTCCTCTGTGCCGGTTCCTAATGGACAGTCCCTGTCTGTTTCCATGCAAACTCACATCTGCATGTGTCACCATATAAGCTGTTCTTTGTTTTTGAGGCAGGGTCTGAAGACTTCCAGGCTGGCCTTGAACTTGTTACAGAGTCAAGGGTTATCTTGAATTTCTTACCTTGTTTCTACCTCCTAAGCTGCTGATTTATGAGTGTGGATGCCACCCTATGAAGCTGGGGTTAACCCAGGGCCTATGCATGCTAGGATAACATTCTTCCAATGGAGCTACGGCTGCAGACTTCATAGGGGCATCCCCATAATACCACCTCTGGTCTGACTTCATAGGGTATCACTATAATATTACATCTGGTCTTTTGTGTCTGGCTTCTTTCACTTAGCATGGCACTTTTGAGATTCAACCAGCATTTGCCAGCTCAGTGTTCATTCCTTTTTAATTTTAGAAACATGCTTATTAACAGACATCAATATAATTATGCTAAGCAATTAGTATAAATATAGGAATTTATTTATGGACTTTTTATTCTGTTCTAGTGATATACATCTCACTGTGTGGATGTATAATCTTTGAAATTAGGTAGCTGTTAATTTTATCTTTCCTATACAAAACTGTTTTGGTAACTCTAGATCCTTTAAGTTTCGATACACATTAGAATGTATTATGTAGGGTAAGTTGTCAATTTTTCTGAAAAAAAAAATGTTAAAATTTTGGATTGCAATGGATTAGAATTGATCTCAAATAAATTATCAGGACTTTTTTACTTTGCTTTTATTTTAAAATGAGCATTTTATTTATTATTTTTATGTGCATGGATGTCTGAGCACCTCATGCATGTAATACCTATGGAGCCTAAGAGGGTGCTGGATCTCCAGAGACTAGAGATACAGACAGTCGTGGGTGCTGGGACTCAAACCAGGTGCTCTTAACTGCTGAGTCATTTCTCCAGCCCTCACCACAATTACATTATTGAGACAAGGCCTCTCTATGTAGTCCTGGCTGTCCTGGAACTCACCTTGTAGACCAGGGCAGCCCTGAACTCACTGAGATCCAGCTGCCTCTGCTTCTCAGGTATTGGGATTAAAGGCAGGCACCAAGGCTGGCCTACTTCCTCTGCTCCTCTTGTTAGTCTAGTTTCCACTCTTATTCTCTTCTTATGTAACTTTTAACCAGCTGTTCGCACCATCTACCATATTTTTTTTTAACCTATGCTCTTCTCTGTAAATTTGATTTCTATTTTACTGATCTTATGTATACTTCTATTTAACATGCTCAAATTTCCTTCTAATTTACTGAACACACAGAATGCATTCATAGTTTCTAATTCCTTGAAGGGATGATTTTTGAACACGAAAGTTCCTACCTCATTCTAACATCTTTATGGTTTTTATTAGTGTGTGTGAATTATATAAATGATAGGTCTTACTGTGAAATCTTATGTATGTATACAATATACTTGGATTATATTCACTTCCTTTATTGTCTTCTTTGTGCCCCTCTTCCCTGGTCCCCTTTGTCTTTTCAAATAGTCTGGGTTGGGTTTGATTGTTACAGGCTACATTTTCCTGCTTCTTTGCCTGCCTGGTGGTTTTAAAAGCCAAACTTCAGATTTTCTGAATTTTACCTTTGTATATATATATATACGTATATATATATATATATATAGTATATATATATATATTTAAGACAAATATTTATTCCTTCCTTCCTTCTTTCCTTCCTTCCTTTCTTTCTTTTTTGTTTTGTTTTTCAAGACAGGGTTTGTCTGTGTAGCCCTGACTGTCCTGGAACTCACTCTGTAGACCAGGCTGGCCTCAAACTCAGAAATCCGCCTGCCTCTGCCTCCCAAGTACTAGGATTAAAGGCGTGCCTCACCATGGATGGCTTGCTTCTCCTTTTGGTATGTGTATTAGTTAGTTATGCTAGTGCTTCCTTTTCACTTCTTTCCCTAAGAAACTGTATCTCGAAGCGGAAGGCTTTTCAAGACAGATGAAGTCTAGAAGCAGCTGATAATTTAGTATAACTCTTTCAAGTATTCTTCAGAAAGTCATGTATATTCTTAAAAAAGATTTATTTTTATTTTATGTGTATATGTGAGCATCTGCAAGTATATATCTGCACCACGTGCATGCCTTGTGCCTGCAGAAAGTAGAAGCGAATGTCAGATCTCCTGGAGCTGGAGTGTGTAGTGTGTGCCTGGCCCTTTAAAGGATCCCCAGTTGCTAGCCAACTGGCCCTTTAAGGATTCTTAGGTGTTAGAACTGCTTGACCCTATGATCTTCAGTGTTAGTTGCCTCTTGGATTTCTGGGATCAGGATAGGTTGTAAAAAAAGCCAGCTGAGGCAGAGAAAGTGGATTGGGCTAGCAAAGTGAGAAGAGAAGGCAGTTGGTGCAGAAGATATTGTTAGGGGACAGTTGAGCCGGGAGACACTGAGCTGAGCAGATAGGCTACAACAGTTGTTATAGTTTGGAGCTGCTAGTACTGGGAAAACTGGGAGAAAGGACTGTGTCAGCAGACTGTTGGGGAACTGAGGGTGGAACTGCTGGGAGAAACATTTGGAGGGGCTGGGCTGGAAACTGGGAGGAGGGCTGGCCAGGAGTTAAAGACCTGGTTACTGTTCTAAAACAGCTAGCCACTTTACAGCTGTGAGCTGCCATGTGGGTGCTGGGGGCTGAACCGAGGTCCTCTGTACAGTAGTGGACAGTCAACCTCTCATGTTGTGCTCACCTCTGCTTTCCTTCGCTGTAAACGACGAGTCCCCTGTTGTGTTCTTATGTCCTTATACACTCAGGTGCAGATCCCTGTACAGAATAGTCCACTGTGCTGTCACTCTTACTGACCTGTTTATTATCTCTCTGTGTAGTTAATCTGTCCAGAGATGTGCTTAACTTACTCTTTTTGTTTTCTCCACAGGTTACAATTTCAAAAATACTTTAAATTTCTTGTGAAAGCTGTAATTTGTGTATTTTTTAAACTTTCATTCACTTAAAGCTTAACTATTTTTTAAAAATATGGTATAAATAAAACAATGTGTTCCTTATCTATCTGTGTGATTCTTCTATATGTAACTCAAACTCTGGTAAATAACTTAGATTGTATGGAGAAATCTTTCCTTCAGTTATGATTCTTGAGGGTACATTTTTTTTGACATCATTTTCATGTTTATGATGATGATTTTTCATAAATTCTACATTTAAAAATTTCTCTGTTTACAGTTTTAAAATACTTATTTGTGTTTGATGTATTGATAACTTTATATGCAATAAACAATTTCTTTGAGAAAAAAAAGGATCCGGAAGGATGAAAGCTTATAAAATATTCTGGATAATATTTTATAGAGTTAAAATAAGCAATAAGAGAATCCAAGCACATTACAATACTTTTTACTTTTTTTATTTTTTTGAGACAGGGTCTTAGGCATCCCAGACTGGCTTTGTAAGGGGTCTATGGTTTAGAATGACCTTGACCCTCTGGTTCTGCTTCTACCTCCCAAGTGCTAGGACTATGGGTATGCCTGGTTACATAATAGCAGGGCCTCATATATATTATTACCAACTGTGGTAGCTCCTCAGTGGCCCCCCCACCCGTGCTTTTTGATGGCCCTACCTGCTCCATACAATGCTCATGTCTGAACAGTTGCTTTTGTTTTTGTTGTTTTAGTGTTGACCTTTTACTTTAAACAATTTATTTTAGGTTTATGAGCATTTGCCTGCATGTATGTATATATACTATGTATGTTCCCAGTACCAGTAGGGTCCAGAAGAGGGCCCTGGATCCCCTGGAACTGGAGTTACAAGTGTTTACAAGTCAGCATGTGGTACTGGGAACCAAACCTGGGTCCTCCAGAAGAGCAGCTGGTGCTGCTGAGTTATCTGTCTAGGTCCCTGTACCTAGTTTTAAAATAATTTTTCAAAGAGAATTTTTAAAAGTAGTTTTCAAGTTCAAAGTGAATCTGAATGGAAGGTTCAGAACCCCTTCGCTCTCTGCCATTTCCTGTGTCCAGCTTTCCAGTCCTCACCTTCTACCAGCAGGGGATATTGCTTACAGCTCACTAACCTACCACGACATAGCTATTTATCCAGAGTCCGACAGAAAGAAGAAGCTGGCCATAGAGAATCTGAAGGAGAGTTGTAACTCTGGTCTCAGTGTGTCAAATTTACTGGCAACAGAAACAGAAGCATAAAGCCCACACAGTTGAAAAGCCCTTGCACTTGTGATTCCTTAACTTACAATAAACTAACTTCTCTCCTCTTCCCAACTCTTCCTCCTCCCTTGCTCTTTTGCCCCGCCTCCTCTTGCTCTTCTTATACTGGTCTGTCAACCCTCGTTCCCATCTTTTCTGGAAGTTGGACTCCCACCAACCTCAAACCTGGTTTCAAAGCCCTGGAAGCTGACTGCTGTCATGCTGGGGCCCTTTGAGAATCGAGAAAGTAGAAACGAACGACTTGCATCTTGAAACATTGCTATTCAATAGAAAGTAATACTTTTACAATGTTCTTTTGAAGCAGCTCACTGGAGAACTGAGAACTACCATTTCATTTCAGCTTGCAAACTGATAAAGCACCCGCCTTCTGGGGTTTGCTTATATTATGAATGGTGACTTTACAAAAAAAACCCTACTTTTTTGTAAAAGGTATTTTTTTTTGTTTGTTTAATCACAAAAGCTTGTCTGGAAGAAAAAAATGTAGATACCAGATAGAGAACCCATACTGGACACGTGCCACTTGCATGTGTCCATCAGTTACCTTCTGATGGGATCCGTTTCTAAGCAGTTTTAAAATTCATGTTTAGTTCATTTATATAATCAAGGGGTTTCTTTTCTTTTTAGGAATTGGTCCTTAAATTTGATAAATATGATTAAAACATGATAGATTAATCAAGTATGTATTATCGTCACTGCTTTTAGACTCTCAAAGTGATAAAAAATTAAAAAGGATCATGGTCTAGGATATAGTGAAAAATAGTGAAAAGAAAAGATCTAAAACAAAGCTTCTATAAATCAGAATATTCACTGTGGAGGAAGTCATAACTTATTTAGCTACCAGTGTCATCATCAATAAGAAGTTTGCGATACTTAGTAAATATTGATATCCATATATATATATATATATATATAATCCTTATATAAACTATCAAAACAAAATCATGCAATGACTTTGAGTTAATGTATTAAAACCTGTTACCCAAGAAGACTTCGTTTGAGTAGATTTCACAGGGATCCAGGAGAGAAAAATAAATGAATTTGCTTTGTACATAAAATTAAAACTTTTTGAGTAAGAAATCTTTACAAATCCCCTAATTTATTAAGCTCAGCCACAAGCTGAGAAAAGTCTTAAAGCACTAAAGCATTCAGTGGTGACTGAGGCTGGAGCCTAGCCTCAACTTTACCACTTACAGCCTTCCTCTTCAGCAGTGCCCCAAAGCCAGGCAGCAGATGCACATGCAGAGCAGGGTGGCACCCATAGGTGTCCAGAGAAGCAGCAAGCGCGCTACTTACCTGATCCTGGATACTGGAAGACATTCTGCTGCATCTGAGGATTGATGCCAGTGCCAAACTGTCCTCCCATGTTCCCTGCCATGCCTCTGCTCACCATGCTGCTGCGGGTGGCCAAGGATGCCTCAGGATTTGCTGCCAGTTGAGAGAAAGGGCTGGTAGAAGCAGGTGGGGTTCCTGGATTTGTACCATAGTTTGGTGGGTAGGGGAACTGCTGTGGAGCACCCTGAGGAAGACGGGGGTTCCCCATTTGAACTGGGAGTCCAGATGTAGGAGGGATGTTGTTCCCAAAACTCTGGTGCCTCATGAGCATGGCTCTCTGCTGCTGTATAATTTGCCTCTGTCGATGCTGCTGACTGTACAACTCCCGTTGGCGCTGTGCCAACATCTGAGCATTCAGGGGTGGCTACAAAGAAGGAGAAATCTCTTACTTATTAAAATTATTATAATCATCTACCTAGTCTGGAATGCTTATAGGATAAAGCCTGGTAGCTTGGAGCAAAATAAAATGTAACAAACCAGCATGTTACAAGCAAAACTAAAATGGAGGATTCCATGGGTAAAATCACAGGAGAAAAATAGTATATTGTATTTTTTAAAAAAATTTATTTCATGTGTATGTGTGTGTACCACATACATGCAGGAGCCTGCTGTGGTCAGAAGACGGCGTCAGATTCCCTGGTACTGGAGTTACAGTTGTTTGTGAGCCACCCCGTGGGCCCTGGAAACCAAACCAGGATCCTCTGCAAGAGCAGCCAGTGCTCTAAACTGAACTGCTGAACCATCTTTCCAGCCCATTAGTACATCTTATAGGCCATAAAGTAACTAAGAAATGCTAAGATACTACCTATTAGCTGTTTAAACTCAAATTAAAAAAAATCAATGTTAAAAAGAACTACATAAGAAAACTCAAAGTAAAAGCTAAGTAGTTTTGTGATACTGGACAAGAAAACCACTGAGAAACATCAAAACCTCCGAGGAGCTAGAGAAGCTGTGCTTGCCAAGTCCCTAAGGTAGTTACATCGCCGTCTCTAATGCCTGCCCTTGCTTCTCTACAGGGACACAGGCTCTCCCTTCCTTGCTGTCTTCACTGCTGCACTCTGTTTAAATGAATAAAGTATGATTGAAAGTGATTTCATTATTATTTTCTGTATTTTCTCAAAGTTATCTATAATAAATAGGTATTATCTGTATTCTTAGGAAAACTTACAAAGGCCATTAAACGAGGGAAAATTACAAATTGGGAGATTTAGTGCCTAAAAATTATCATTTAAAAAGAAAACAATTAACTAGAAAGAAGATCATTAACAGAAGTAAATGGAAACAGCTATTTTATATCATTACACAGCATACTACTACTCTAGGCATTATGGTAAGTGACTTACGATAGTGAGGAAAGAGGTGGTGAGATTAGGCTCAAGTCACTTCTCAGTTGTCACTTGAAAAGCAACATGGCATATCAGTAAGGCCTTCTTCAGAATGAGTGCCTGATTGAAGCATATACATAGTTCCCTTAAAATGAAATTTGCCAACTAGATGTTGTCCACTTTGGGAAAAACTGAAATATGGGTCTCTGACGGAAATCATATGACTTGCTAAAGTGGAGTCTTATTTCCTTATAACCTAGAGTTACTCCTACATGGGATTCAACACTGAGGTTTGCAACTTAAAAGATCAAGAAACTCAAATTTCGACTCATGAAGATGCTCATATCTGGTTTTGGGTTTTTTTTTTGTTTGTTTTTGTTTTTGTTTTTGTTTTTTGAGACAGGATTTCTCTCTGTAGCTCTGGCCGAACCGGAAACTCACGCTGTAGATCAGACTGGTCTCAAACAGGGATCTGCTTCCTCTGCCTCCTGAGTGCAGGGATTGAAGGTGTGTGCTGCCACCGCTTGGACCTGTCTTTTAGAAGCCGCCTCATCAGCACCATCCCTTTGATTAGTGGCAGCTTCCTGTATTGTCCCAAGTTTATTAAGGTCCATTTCATGAAGAGATTTCAGGATTTATTTTGACTGTTCATTTTATATTTTTAAGATCCTTTATTTTTATTTTATGTATATGGGTATTCTGCCGTCATGTATGTTTGTGTACTATGTGCGAGTAGTGCTCACTGAGGCCAGAAAAGGGCGTCAGGTTCCCGATACTACAGCTACAGCCAGCTGTGAGCTGCCGTGTGGGTGCTGGGAACTGAACCTGGGTTCTCTGGAAGAGCAGCCAGTGCCCTTAACCACAAAGCCATCTCAACAGCCCCTATTGTTTTGTTCTTTTTAAAAGACTTTTTTATTTATGTATTTTATACATATGGGTATTCTTTGGCTGCATGTACACCTGCACACCATAAGAGGACAGAGGATCAGACAGTCATGAGGCACCATGAAGGTACTGGGAATTGAACTCATGACCTCTGGAAGAGCAGCCAGAACTCTTAACTATCTCTCCAGCTCCTCATTTTTACAATTCTTGTCTCTTGAATATTTATATCAAGTTGGGTTAAGTTGTTGAAGTAAAAATATTAAAATATTTATGGAAGTAAATGCTAGATTCCATTCAGAAGGGTGCCCAGGTTTCTTTGTTATTTTTTGATTGTTTGTTTTGGAGTGTGTGTGTGTATATGTGTTGGGGGAGTATGGTTTTACCACATAGCCCAGACTGGCCTTAAACTTGGGATCCTTCTGCTTCAGCTTCCTAAATGCTGGGATCGTCACACCTGGATCCATCCAGTTCTTTTGTAAAATGTTTATTGTATTATTGCATATGTGTGTGCATGCACATATGGCATATTGCATATGCAGCTGTCAGAATACAAATTTTATGGAGTTGGCTCTTTCCTTCAGAGAACTCAGGTTGCCAGGCTATGAGGCAAGTCTTCACCTCTGTGCCATCTCACTGGCCTCCATCCAATTACTTTTAAGTGTAAAATTCCATGACTCTATGTTTATAAATGATGATCTTATAATAAATAAACCTAGAAAGTGCTGTTGTTTTGACTGATCAGGGTCACAGCTTTCTACTTGACCATCCAGAATCATGAAACAATAACAAAAACAGTAAAATGAAACACAGAACCTTGGGCTTTAGACAAAATATGAGAAAGAGCATCACAAATAGACTAATTCACTCTAGAAGCAATGCACACCAGGAGTGTCGTTTAAACCTGAGCTCTCAGGCATTCCAACAAGACTCAAGTCAGCACAAGAAACACCGCTTGGGCTGGAGGAGCTCTACCGATGTCTGGCTTCTGCTTACCTGAGGTGTGATCTGCTGCTGCATGCCTGATCTCATGTTCATGCCAACAGGAGCATTTGCTGCAAACTGGTTCAAGATAGCTTGCCGGTTTTGGTGCATCAACTAAGGGAAATGGAGACAAGGAAGGATCACACTTCTACAGCCAAGCATGGCATGGCCTTATAAAGTAACACAAACTTTACTAACTACTGGAAAGGTTTAGTATGAAGTTTACTAACATCTTTCACTCAATTTGCCAAAGGGCTAATAACTCCCCCCACTCTCTATCAGCTAATCAATGCTTTCAGAACATTTAAAGGTAGGACATACACATAAATATACACATACACTATTAGTGTACTTCTGAAAGCATGTGAATAGTTACTTCAGGAAAGTAAGATATTAGAGGAAAAGAAACAGCTTTAGGTCTTAAAATATCAGGTGGAGCAGGTATGAAGTGGGGACAAGCCTGCGAGGGAAGCTGTGGGGGACACACGGATGCCAAGGCCCTGGTGGCACTCGCACTGCATCTGAAACTAGACTTGGGGAAAATCCAACATGATATCATTAGCCAGGGAGAATTACGTAAGAAACAAATGCTCTGAGAAAATGGATTATTTATTTAACTAGAAGAAGTAATCACTTTAGACCCACATTTCCCAAATTGCTGTTCCAAAGCACATTGTTCTGCGGGACATTAATAGAAGTGCCAGGAAAATAGCATACTGTGCTGTAGGAAGTACTGGAAATGAGGGTTATGTAAGGTGAGACATTTATTTACTGCAGTAATGTTATGCACTTTAATTGGCCAAAGCACACTGTGCATCTCCGAAAAGGGGCAGCCTGTAATTTGTTCATCACAAATATTTTTTTCTTATTTACAGTCATTAATCTTGATCTCCAAGAATAACCTGTAGGATACTGGTTTGGAAGGTCAGTCTGGATCAGGCTAGTGTCACAGGGCTATGTGTCCCTTTCCTTTATCTGACAACAATAAAGTCACCTGGAAGATTTCATTGTAAATAATCTATAGATTAAATTTTTAAAATTTCCTCAATGTAATTTGATAACAGCAACAACAACATTAATACTACATTATCTGCAATTTTATTATTGTCGCAGTGGTGGGGACTGACCTTCACACATGCCAGCACTCTACTCAGCTATATTGCTGTCTCACTATGCTACCCAGATTGATTTTAAACTGTTAGGTGCCAGTGATCCTCTTGCACTGGTTTCCTGAGTAGTGGGTAATGTAGGTATATGCCATGAAATTCAGGTCTGTGCTACTTGATGTTCATAAGTTATAAATCATATAAGTGGATAATTATGGATATGTTTCATTGAACTATATATAAGGAGACAGCCTATTAGAGTTACACACACACACACACACACACACACACACACACACACACACACGTATGCAAACCCAAAGCCCTGTGAGCAATGATTAAGTTTATTATTTGCCTAACAGCTTACCTCTTAATTCTGGATTCATTTATTTTCCGACTCATATTAGATCAGAAACAAAACAAAACAGATTTTTGAGGAAAAATTAACACAATATAAATGTTAAAGTAAAAATCCCAAGTTTTGTGGAATAAGATAAAACATCACAATCATTTAAAAATAAAGATGCTTTATAATAAAGTCAAAGGACTCTTAGTGCCCAAGCCTATGCATGTACAGCACTCAGAAGGCTATGGACACGAGCATATGTGTAGCAACATTCTGTTTTCTGAGTTGGTAAATGCTCCTCCTTTGAACAAGTGTTTAAGGGATGTAAAGGAAGCAGAGCAACGGCATTCCCTCTGCAGCCCCTCGTGCATGTGTAGTCTTCGCAGGTGCTCAGCTCATCAGCCCTGTGCGCTTTTGGAACAATTGGAAGCAAACCCAGCTTTTTTTCCTGAACTGAATATGAAACAATTTCATGAATTCAGGGACCTGACCTCACTCCTTGCTGGGCCTTGTTTACTGAACTTTTAACCAGAGACCACATTTCCTTACCTGCAGCTTGTAAGTTGAACACATAAGCATAGCTCTTTTCTTTTGACTTAGCACTCAGCACACACTGCTTGCAGTGTGATTCAATGTTTCTGGCAGACAGTGAGTTTTGACTATTTAAGTTCCTTGTATGATTTACCTTTTGTACTTCTTTAGGGTACCAAGAGTGCACCCCAAGGTGTTTAATGAAGATGTTCAACATGTCTATGATCATTTCCTCCCTGAAAGTGAACAACCAACCAGGTGTGATGGTATGCCCACCTGGACTCAGCTCTTGGTCAGTTGAGGAGGGAGAATTCTGAGTTTGAGGAGAGCATGGGCAATATGGATTTTGTTGGAAAAGCTAACAAAACAAAAACAGAAACCACAGAAGTACAGAGAACCCAATCCACACCAATAACCCCAGAAGCAAGTACTGTATGAAGTCCAATACCTTCATGACTTCCTTAGGAGCAGGACTTTATTTCTCTTCCTCTTGTTTCTTAACTTGTCACTGAGTGCTTTATTCTATCCTAGCATTTTAAATACATTCCTTTCTTTTTATTATATCATTTAGAGTTTTCCATTCCATTGCTTTTTGTCCTCTCTTTCCATCACTACCCGCGTTTATAGACTAGATATACGTTCGCACTGTTTATTATACTTGCTGAACACAGTCTTATAAAGCTAGTACTCATTAAAGGCTGCACTGTGCCAGGCACTGTGCTAAGAGCTTTACAGGCTCTTACTTGATCCATATGCTTCTTTATGAGGTAAGGGAATGATCTGACTATCCTGGCACTCAGAACTGGTTACTCTTATAGTCCTTAAGCCACCAATGCCCCTCCTTTCTCCAGGATGTGTGGGTTGAGGACAGGGTTGTGAGAATGCTGGAAATGCCCTCCACCATTGTCCCAGCTTTCTAATGTATCTTCATATTTATTTTTATTCCTGAGTTAGTACAGCTCTAACCAATTTCTTCAAATGCTTGTCAAGAAACTCAAAGAAATATATAAGTATAGTTGAAAAACTGACAACAAGCAGCAGCAGCGCCCTCCAGCCCAACCAGAGGTTCAGAGCTGGCGTGTCCCACCATCTGCCTGTGTCCCTAATACAATATTAAATATTTACAGTACCACATCGATTCATTTCTTGTCACATAAGAGGTTTAAATCAGGCACACATCCAAGCCCCTCCGATATGTATCCTTGCTCTCATTCATATTATCAGTAGATTTCAGTGTTTTCCTCAACAATCTAAGATATCTCTTGTTCAACTTTATAAACTAAGTTACAGTTTTCTTTATTAATTTAGTAATTACATGATATCTAATCTAAAACTTTGTTTATCTCAAAACAAGAACTGTGTTCCTTTTGAGCGGTAGGTTTCAGTGCTCTGCTGCATCAGTACTCCCTTGCAGAAGGGTCCCTCACTGCCGTCCTAGCAGACCAGGATGGCTTTGGATGTGTCACTGAAAATCTGGGCACTGGACACTGTACTGTACAGACTGGACACTGTAGTGCCTGGGTTGTGATGGAGCCCTCTGAGCCACGGGGGGTGGGGGGGACAGCACTCACCTGCTGCTGCCCCTGTAGCCGCTGCTGCAGCTGCAGCCGAAGCTGGTTGGGTGGCAGCCGGAGGTCTATTTAGAGTCTGCCGGGGCTGCATGCCCATGTTGGGTGAAAAGGTTCCTCGAGGAGGTGTTACTTGAACCGCATAGTACCCAGTGAAGGCTTCTGCCGGACCATGCCTTGGAAAGGGCCAGAGAGCCCCGGCGGTCGGAGAGGGTGATGAGTATGGCTGGGGATAGAGGGTGGATCTGTCTTCCATCATCAAAGGTGGCGTTGCTTGCTGTGGTGGGAATCTCTCAGATAATACATCTAATCCACCTCCCTGGTAGGAAAAAAGCCAAAATAGTTTATAAACAAAGTCCTGGCAACACATGAGATGTATGTCTACATAAATTTGTATGTGGGAGAAGTTATCTCTAGCAAGTCTTGGAACATATTCATTCTGAATTCATCAGAATTCTTTAGAAGCTCATCACCCAAAGGAACCACTGCTTAAAAATCACTCTGGTGGCTCAGGCAAACGTCTGAACAAGCACCTGAACAAGTTTGTCGATTCCCAGTGCTCTGTCTAGCTCGGCCAGCTCCGTTTCATCTTTGCCACTGAGGAAAGACACCAGTTGCTCTAGAAGGGCCTTCTCATCATTTCTTCCTTCTACTGTTGTTGGTGGACAGAGGAGCTCATCCAATTGTGAGCTAATACATTGGCTATGGGAGCAGAAAATGAGAAAGGCAGGAGAAAATGATTTGATTTCAAGAATGCAAACACATATACATACATATATGCACAAATCTGGTCTTAGAGTATTCTGTTATGATGTTGGCAATGAGTTCTAGTGCAATGAAATGCCCTATAATTAGTGTGCAGAGATCCAGAGAACATGTTTTGGATGCTTTTGCATGTGTGTTTGTGTGGCATGGGTGTAGACTCTCATATGTGAACTTGAGAAGCCAGAGGCGGATGTTAGATGCCTGCCTCTGTTGATCCTCACTTTAGTTTCTGAGAAACAGTCTCTCATTCACAGGGAGCTCACCACTGACTAGACTGGCTGGCCCCTGAGCAGCTCACGTCTATGCCTCCCAGAGTTGGGATGATAGAGATGTGCCAATACACTGGTATCTACTCATTTCTGGGAATCTAAACTCAGGTCCTCAAACCTACAGAAAGTGTTTATCTGCTGAGCCACCTTCCTAGGTAAAACAGTAGTTAACGCACAGTTTGACCACAATTTCCATTCTTTTGTCAACTACTGAGAAATTTCCATATTCTTCCTGTTAGCTTAAAGAAATATCCTGGAAAATCAACTAAATACAATTAAGAAAGGAGAAATACTTTTTAAAAGATTTAGTTATTCATTTTATGTGTCTGTGTATGAGTGTGTATATGTGCGTCAATATTGTGCAGATATCTGGAAAGGTTAGAAAAGAGTGGTGATCTCTAGGAATTCAGTTACAGGTTGGGAGCTACCTGTTAAGGGTACTGGGTACCAAACCTGGCTCCTCTGAAAGAGCAGAAAGTGATCTTAACCACTGGACCATCTCCCCAGCCCCATAAAGAGTCCTTAATAAAAGTAAAAGCCCCCCAAAATCAGTTCATTTATTTTTCAGATTTATTCTTCTGTGTGTGTCCACCCGCATGTTCATGTGTGTGTGTCTTCCTCCCTCCCTCTTTTCCCTCCCTTCCTTTCCTCTCTCTCTCTCTCTCTCTCTCTCTCTCTCTCTCTCTCTCTCTCTCTCTCATGTTTGCAGGTTTGGGATTCAATGTCGGATTCTCATGCTTGTGTGACAGCACTTTACTCAATGAGCCATGTTGCCAGATCTTAAGATTTATTCTTATCCTATTGACTGTATTAATACCATTAATTACTAATTAATTACTATAACTGAATCATAATCAAAACAGCAAATTTATTTTATACTTTCAAAAATGATGAAATTATCTTGTTAATATAAAATGACTATTATAAACAAAATTAAGAAACTAAGTTGAAAAACATTAACATGCAAGTAGTTCAGCCAAAAACCCCACCAGATTGCTCACTGATTCATGAAGACAGAATGCAGTCTAATCCAAGGTGACATTAATTGATGTATAAAAATATTAATAATATATATTTATTTTTCAAAATAATAAAATATTATTACATGAGCAATATGACAAAGAATTATTCTTCTGGGAAAAGAAAAGGAAAAAACGGTTCAGAGAATGTCCTAAATGTATGTATTCTTCCCTTGATTGGCATGTATCAGACGCAGTCTGTGCTGTGAGATGCCTGTGTAAATGCGGAAATTAAACTCCACTGAGAATGGAGCACTGAGCAGACGTACTCTCTTTCCTTACACACACTCTTGCTCTAAACAACGACAAATGACGGACAAAATGACCTGGGGCTGAGAGTTTAAGGCAACACAACTGGCATATGAAGGCCACTTTATCCACAGGGACACATGGAGATCAAAGCGATGCAAGTGAAAGGTAGAATGAGACTTGCATACCGTATCAGTCTTGTGGCAATTACAAAGTAGACTACCTGTGGTCATACGGTAAATGCCCTGCTTGATCTAAGCTTGACTAAATCCTCTCATGCTCCCTTTTAATTAAACACTCATGTCGAGTTATAATTCAGAAATACTAGTACACACTGGAATGCAGTCTGGGCAGGGCAGCCCCTAGTTTAGAAGCTGATATCTCACAGTGTATACACTACAAAGCGTCTTACTTACTCTTCTGGTTTATTCTGATTTATCGCCGGCACAGTATTATTTGTCCATGGAATCTGATCCCCTGTTCCTGGTTGTCCAAACTGGTTATCGATTGCTTCTAATTCTAGTTCAGGCAGTCCTGATTGAAGAGAAAGGGTCACTGTCACAAAGGAGGACAAGGCAGCATTTCCAATTAACACACTATACAGGAGATAGATTTCCCTATAAAGTATTACTGATACTCAGATAAAAAACAGCCTGGATTATGTTTTTGGAACTGAAGAAAACAATACATGCACTTTAGAAAAATTATCTACAGCAGCTTTAAAAAATTATTTTACTCATGTTTTGCCTGCATGTTTGTCTATGCACCACTGCATGCAGTGCTTGAAGAGGCCAGAAGAGGGCATCAGATCCTATGGAACTGAAGCTACAGACGGTTGTGAGCCACCTGCAGGTGCTTGGAACTGAACTCAGGTCCTCTGAAAGGGCAGCCAGTGCTCTTGTCCACTAAACCATCTCTCCAGCCCCAGGTAGCTGCTCTCTGAAAGAGTTATGGCTATTTGTAAACTATTTGCACTAGAGAAAACTAAAAATAACCTAAATTCCACACATTCTAGGACTGATGAATTAAGGTATAGATACTGACAATGTGCTGTTGAATAAAGAAGAAGAAAATATGTTCTAAGACACTATGTTCACCTAGATTCTGTCTCTATAAATGTATAAATACTGATATAAAAATTATATGAGGCTCTCGTTTTTGTATCTTTTTGGTTCATGTTAGGCAGGAAGTGAGATTATTTTTCTGTTTATAATGGTTATTTGTAATTTCTAAAGTGAATACACTCTAATTCATCATTGTTACGGGTTAAATTGTATTCTTTTCCCCTAAACTCATTATGTGGAAATTCTAACATCTAGGACTTCAAAACATGGCTAACTGGAGACAAAGCCTTTGATGAGGCAATTTATTGCAAATAGGCCATTGCTGTGACTCTTAATTCACTATAACTAATGTCTTTATAACAAAAGAATGTAAGGACATCAACGGCACAGAGGGAAGGTGGCCATTCCTAAGAGAAAGGAAAGAGACTTCAGAAGAAACCTTATTTTGACACCTTAGACTCCTAGCCTCCCAGACTGTGAGAAAATAATGTATGGTGCTTTGTTACAGCAGTCCTAGCTAACTAAAACATTTTTTTTTTTTTTCGAGATAGGGTTTTCTCTGTGTAGCCCCAGCTGTCCTGGAACTCACTCTGTAGACCAGGCTGACCTTGAACTCAGAAATCCGCCTGCCTCTGCCTCCCAAGTGCTGGGATTAAAGGCGTGCGCCACCACTGCCTGGCTTTTTTTTTTTTTTTTTTAAAGTAAAAGGGCCTTGGAGTTTGCTGCTTTTGTGGTCCTAGGGATTGAGGCCGGTGCCCATGAGCTGGCACTGAGCTGCATACCCTTAGAAATCTTTAGAGGAAACTTACTTAAGTAGAGTTTCATTTTCTAGCAGTGCCACACACCTGTAATCCTAGCACTTAGGAAGCTGAGGCAGAAGGATTGCCACAGATTTGAGGTGAACTAGTCTGTATACTGAGTTCATGGCTAGCCCGAGGTACATAGGTAGATCTGTCTCAAACCAAAACCAAAACTAAAACCTCACGTTCCCACGTTCCCCGTTTTGATTATGAATGAGTAGATTTGAGGATGTATAAAAAATATACAAAACACACAAGGTTTGCTTTTTAACATAAAAATATCTTAACTCACATATACACTTACTTTCATTGTTTCCAACGTATATGTGATTGTGTGTGTGTGTGTGTGTGTGTGTGTGTGTGTGTGTATACATACATACTCATCTATGTAAGATGGAAGCTCAGAGGTTGACTTTGGGTGCCTCCACTATCCCTTCCTACCTCCTCCTTTTTCTTAATTAAAAAAACCATGAATGAGTGTTTCGACTATGCATATGTCTCAGTGTCCCAGTGTGCTCCCAGTTCAGACGCCAGAAAAAGGGGTCAGATCCCCTGGGATGGGAGTCACAGAGACCTGTGAGCTGTCATGTGGTTGCTACAAATCAAACCTCTGGGAATAGCCTGTGTGCGTAACCATCATTATTTACGATAACATTTCTCACGACCTAGAGTGCATCATTTGCTAGACTGGCAGGCCTACAGCCTTCTGTGGTTCTCTTATCCTCTCCCTGGCAGAGATCTGGGCTCAAGCTCTGTATTTACTGAGCCACACCATCCCCCAGCCTGATGATGAAGTTTTAAAAAGACCTATTTATTTTTATGTATATGAGTGCTTTGTCTGCATACATGTATGTCCACTAGGTGACAGTTTGGGGCATAGGCTCGTATGTTTTTAAATGTTTGGTCTCCAGTTAGTAGAACTCTTTTGGAAGAATTAGGGGGTGTGGCCTTGTTAGAGAAGGTGTGTCAATGGGGGTGGGCTTTGAGGTTTCAAAGGCCCAGTCTCCACCTCCTCCTCTCTCTGCCTGTGCACATCAGAATGTAAAGCTCTCAGCTAATGTTCAAGTGCCATGTCTGTTTGCTTTCTGCCATCACAGTCATTGGCCTACCCTCCAAAACTGTAAATAACCCCCAATTAAATGCTTTCTTTTATAAGATTTGCCTTGGTCACGTTGTCTCTCCACAGCCATAGAACAGTAACTAAGACACGCTACGAGACTATGCACCTGGTGCCCTTGGAGGTTAGAAAAGGACGCCATATCTTGTAGAACTGGAGTTACTTATGGTTGTGAGCTGACATGTAAGTACTAGGAATTGAGCCTGGGTCTTTTGCAAGAGCAACAAGTGCTCTTTAACTGCTGAACCAACTGTCCAGCCTGACATTTTCTTAATTTAAATGCATGTAACTATAACTTTTAATTAGACTTAAGTCCAATTGGGACAAAAGGTATAAAAATCAAATTCTGTAGGATTCTGAAAAGTACAACAAACAATAAAATGAAAACAATGATGGGAAAGTCTCCTCTTGGTTTCTCTCCGTAGGTAAGTCAGATCAGTGGCCACAGGTTTCCTAAGGCTGTCCTGCTCTAACAGCAGAGCTTTAGAGCTAACCATTTATGAAAAAGTTAATCATATTTCACGTTGAGAAAATGTACATAGCTGCGCACTGTCATTGCCAAGCACTGCAGTAAGAGAGTTTACTTAATGTGAGGAAACGACATCTTATTTTACTAGTCTTGATGGAAAATGCTAAGAGAATAAGTTAGATCAAATATTGTCAAAATAGCTAGACATGGTGGTATATGCCTATAATCTTAGCATTGAGAAGCTAAGCAGGCAGCTCTAGAATTGGAGGCCAGCCTGCCTTATCTCAAATTACAAAAACTAAACCCCAAAATAATGGAGACATTCACGTGTTAAGTCTGATGTCCAAGCAAACATACATAAATAAAAACAAACAACAATAAAATCTATAACCAAAACCACTTTGGTTCACTTAAAGTTTTATTTATATAGGTTGGATGTTCAAAAGAAGTTTGTCCAGGACCACTTCAATCTTTAGACTTCTTTCAGAAACTGCCTTTTATAGAAATTCATTAGAAGCTAGGAAATACACAAGTTTTCCGTTTTGTTGGAGGGGAGAGTCCTACTTTTAGTCATGCTTGTTTTCTCACCACAGACATAAATGAATTTACTGTATTTATTTATTTATTGTATAAATGTATGTATTGTATGTATGTGTGTACATAATGTGTGTGCGCACACGCGCATGCACGCGCATTTAAGACAAAGGTTATTTTTGGAGAGAGGCAGCTAAAGTGGAGTTTAAAAAGGAGCCCCCAAAGGTAGCTAATGGAGTATCTGTATATACACACATAATGTTATTTCTTCAGATGACGATTTGCTACACTGTCCATGGTGCCTGGGCTCCAGTCATCCAGGCTGTCCTATGCTCAACATACATTTCATCAACTTAAATCTAGCCAAAGAGAAACTCTGTATCCCCGTTAGCTACAATGAATCCAGCAAAAGGATAGTAAATAATTAAACAACTTTCTGCACAGCAAGGAGACCAGCATCGTCTTTCAGGAGGTGGCTTTTGCCCAAGTTACTATCTCCAATGGCTGACCCAACAACTTCCCATTCTCACATTCACAGTTAATCTTCCTCAGCTGTTGAAAAGGAAACTTGTGGCTCAGTTTGTGTTGTATCTGGCTGTAACTGTGCATGGCAGTTAGAGTATCACTGTTGTCTTTTAAACATTAAGTAAATAAGGACTGATTGCTTTAGTAAATAAAAGCTCTCATAAATTAATAAGAACCCAGTAACCAAGTAGATAAATGATCAGGGATTATAAAGAGATCATGTAAAATCACTGAAAATGGTCAACTTAACTCAGAGTAAAATAAAAACAATTTGAAATAATATTGTGAAAACAAAAACCCATCATATTTATAATGATGAGAAAATACATCATTCAAAGTACTGCAAAAGATATACAGAAATAGGAACATCAGCAGTATACTTTGTGAGAAGGAGCACTTAGTACTATCTATGTATCAGTCCTTTGATCCAGACATTTATATTTAGAATTAGTACTTCATATATACTCTCATAAGTAATAACTATCTCTATGAAAGGTTGCTTATTACTATTTATAATAGTAAAAGACACCAGTTACCTCTAAGAAACCTTAACCCTCATACAGATACAAAACAGTGCAAATTAGGAACAACAAGCTATCCAAGGAAAAGGCAAACATATAAAACAGTCAATGTATATAGTATGATGCTTTTTTTTCTCAATATGTAGCTCAGGCTGGCCTTGAATTTGCTTATGTAGCTAGGTTGGCTTTTAACTGGTGATCCTCCTGCTGTGTGTATATGTGTGTGTGTTCATGCGTGTATACATACATAAGAGTGTACACACATACACACACAGAAGATGAAGAGAAGTCTGTGTATGTCACATAGATAATATTAAGTTTTGTTGGTTTTATTTTGCTATCTTATGTGACTATCTTAATTAATAAAATAAATTACTAAAATAAATTTTAAAATCCCATACTATATGTAATATCTAAAACAAGAAAGTACAATGGCTCTTAAGTACTAAAAACTTATTCCATTTGGAACTTATTACTTTATAGTTAATATTTTAATGCTCTACAAGTTAATAGGACTTAAAAATAATTATTAAGGAAATAAATGTTGAGGGAATGTAGAAACAACTGCAGGAGAAGCTTGCCTGTTTGTTCAGACACTTCCGGATTCCTTTGGAACTATTTACCCAGGCTGCAAGTCTTTTAAAGAGTCTCTTCATAGGTAAACTTGATTTAAATTTTGAGTAAAACAAGCGTTACTAGTATGGCAAGATGGCGCAGCAGGTAAAGGCCCTTGCTATGACGGTCAAGGCTGACCTCTGACTTTACTTTGTACATCTGATCCTCCTGCCTCTCCCTCCCTGGATGACAAGCATACACCACCATCATTCTATGTGCTGCTAGAGATAGAACCCAGGACATTATGCATGCTAGACAAGCGCTCTGCCAGCTGCACTATATCCCTACTTACTGCTATGTAGCAGTGCTGTATTTCCTTATTTTAATATTGCAAAACTTTATTACAAATTTAAGATCTGGGAAAATCCCTGATCCTACCCAAAGCATTAACAACCATGGAGAGCATGGCACGTTGTTCTTTTAAAAGATCCCATTGAAAATAGTAAAAAGTGGCATTCCTGGGCTTAGTTGCACTTCCGAGGGAGTGAAACCCTCACACAGTTAGCTGGATCTGAAAGGTTACTGTATCCTCCAGTATTAAAAGCTTCCTTCCCACCCTGAACAGGAAGGAAGAACACTTTTATGGTCCAGTCGGGTAAACTGTCTCTCAGGAACATGCCTAGCTGATCCCTCACGTAGTAAAATTTAGATGACAGCAAACATTTTTGTCTCACTGTTGCTTTTACGGTCACATTTGTTGCCTCTTCCTCTTTCTTTTTCATCACAAAGTGGAAAACGTCTTCGAATACAGAAGTGAACTCTAACTTCCCTCATGTGTGGTTATACGTGGTTGACCTTTCAACCAGAGTAGCTAATGAGTAGTCATTAACCCTGGTGCCACAGAAGTTAGACAATGGAACTCAAAAGCCCTGGTCAGTGAAGGAGATAGGGCAGACGGATCATCGGAAGATTTCCTTTGTCAGAGAGCCCAGGTTACCGACTATGTGTACTCCTTTTTACTCTGACCTGGAGTAAGGCTATGCTACAGGTTATAGCAGATGCATCAACAAGGCCAGGATCTGACTGAGAAAGCATGAAGAGCCTTCCTTATAACCAGAGATCTATCCGAAGGCTCAGGGTCTCGAGCTGAACTTGGAGCTTGCAGACTTGGGCTGTGTCTGTCCTGGGATTACAGGCATGTGCTGTCATGCCTAGCTTTTAATTCTTATGTGGGTACTGGGAATTGAATCTGGGCCCCTCTGTTTGCAAGCACAGTGCCAATTAAACCATCTCTCCAGCCTTGACATTATTTCTTTGATCAACAAGCTTTGTTAAAAATAACATTACAAATTATGAAACATTCAATTGACTCCCAAAGATAAGGATATAGAGACGGCTCGAAAAGACACTGCAGGGATGAGAAGACAACAACTGAGGACGTGAGGCCAGTCTGGGCTACTCTGCTAGAGTCCGTCTCAAGGCAACAGCAAGAGCCCCCAACAAAACAAAATCAGTGAAATAAAAATGGAGAGAGAGAAAAAAATTCCACTGAAAGGAAGGCAGAAGCACAAGAAGCAGCAGAGCAGACTCACGAAGTCTGAGGATAAAGTACAGGTGGACACAAGCTGGTGCCACAACTCAGCTAAATTAAGACACAGGGGAGAAGACTTTCCTAAATGGGTTTTCTCAGAAGAGGATCAGAACAACTCAGGGAACAGGCCATGGGCTGTTGCTGGGACAATTAAAGGACAATGAACAGCTGCCACCAGACCTCTGCTCTGATGCAGCTGACTCTGGAATGTGCCCATGGATTAAGATGGTGAGTCTATGACTCATGGGAGAAGCTCAGCCCAGGGAGTCTCCCACAGTGAGTGCCAGGGCTGCCACAAGGAGGTTCCCTGTTGTGGATCTTTATTCCCTCTCAGCAACTGAGAAATGAGGCCTCTATGGTCAGAATCTATGTTCACTGCCAGGAAAAGAGCTTCTTACTTTAGCTAAAGAAACATACTAGCTACCAGAATTTTCAAATTCTAAGTCTTCCAGTACATAGTAAAAATTTACCACTCAAGCAATGTCAATAGCAGCAAAGAGAGGACAAACAAATATAGAAATGAAAGAAACTTAGAAAAAAAAGTCCTAGTACAGAAATGGATCTGACCATGAAGTAGCTACAATAAATGATCCTCACAGAGTCTGGACTCTCAATGCCTCCTCCATGTAGTCGGGTGCTACTGATGAGTGAGGTCTGACAGAGCTGAGTCTGTAGGCGGGGTGCCCAAGCCCCTCCAATGTGAGCTCAGGACTTTGTTTTCCCATTCTGACACACTTGGGAGAGACTCCCCCACCCCCAGGCAAGCCTGGGTGTTGGACCTCCTGGAAAGACAAACTCCAGGGGCAGCTCTGGAATCTAACCAAGTCTCAAAGCTCTTTGGGCCAGTAGTGGGTCCTAGTATTCAAAGGGAAGCTACTAAAATGGATGCAGCCATGAAGGTGACAAGTACAAGTGTCTTTCCGTGCACATCAGCAGCACTCTGTACAGCAGGAGACAGGACTCGCAACCGAGTCCAGCGTGCCACCACCACCCAAGACCTGTTTGAGCCATCCTCCCATTAGAGGGCCTTCTAACAGGAGACAGGAGCTTCTCCAATTTTTCTTTCAAAATATTTTACTTTTATGTATACGAACGTTTGCCTGCATACATGTATGTGTACCATATGCATGCCCAGTATGTGTGGAGGCCAGAGGAAAGCAGGCATCTGACCGACACTGGAGTTCCTGACTGCTGGGGCTGTGATTGTGGTGCCTCTGCAGGATCACAAGTGCCCTCACCACTGAGCCGTCTCCCCAGCTCTGACTCCTCCAGTTCTTCATCGTCATTCTGTAACTTCTCAGTATGTTTAGTACTGTTTTACTTTATTTAAAAAATCTTTTATTTTTACCTTTTTTCTTCTGAAATTTACTTCATTTCATTTACATATTTTTTCCTTCATTAACCTTGCTTTTCTGTCCTTTTCCCTTTCCTGGCTCCTTCCTTGACTGTGTTATTTTACTCACCAACCATGAATTTTTTTTTTTTTTTTTTTGGTTTTTTGAGGCAGGGTTTCTCTGCATAGCCCGGGCTGTCCTGAACTCACTCTGTAGACCAGGCTGGCCTCAAACTCAGAAATCCATCTGCCTCTGCCTCCCAAGTGCTGGGATTAAAGGCGTGTACCACCACTGCCCGGCCCTACCATGAATTCTTAACCTCATAATTTATTTTATATTACTTTTGTACTTTCTTCTAGTTACTATGGCTTGTTTTTTCTTTTCTATCAAATTTGCTTTTCTTTAATACTTTATGTAAATAAGTTTCTACCTCCATTTTCTTGTCTTTTGAAAAGTAGCGTGATCTGCTGGTGACAATTCCTGGTGACCCTGGAAGACAGGGCACTGGTTGTTTTATTTGTTCTTCCATCACTTTTACATCCTTTTCATCTCTGTTTATCTTAAGTGACATTGGATATAGAAATTAGCAGGTTTTGGTTATTCATTTGATATACTGTGTCATTTTTCTTTTTAAAGAGTTTTATTTTATCACTGGTTCTAATTGTTTTCAGATTAGATTGTATGATATCATTTTCTCCTTTCCATTGTCCATATGCCATGATCCCCCTCTTATTTTGGGTCCCTCCCACTTGCACTTGGTTTGGCAAATGTCTCCAAGAAAAAGCTTGGTGGGAGGCAGAGGCGGGAGTTTGAGGCCAGTCTGGTTGGTATCAGCAGGGTTCCAGAGCAAGCCTGTCTCAGAACCACAAGAGTGAACAACAAGATCAAATCAATCCTTTCTGCCTTACAAACAGAGCTAAGTTGGTTGTAGAGCTGGCCTTCTGTGTTGCTTTCTCACAGAGATCATGGTGCCACGCTATAGTCTGAAAGAACTGTTTCAGGTGTCTATTCATTCCCCAGGGTTTATGGGGAAGAGCTGGTCTAGTGTCCACTACTGCTATAATGGTTGGAAGCACTTTAAAAATTACAACACAGGCTCATTTACCTTCTAAAATTACTTTTAGAAACCAGTCTACTACATGCAATTCTTATCCCTTTCCCTCTTTTCTATCCTTCCTTCCTTCCTTCCTTCCTTCCTTCCTTCCTTCCTTCCCTCCCTCCTTCCCTCCCTCCCTCTTTTTATTTGCTTGTTTGCTTGCTTGAAGCAGGGTCTCACTATGTAGTCCTGGTTGGTTTGGAACTCACTCTGTAGACCAGGCTGGCCTTGAACTCAGAGATTCAGCTGCCTCTGCCTTCTGGGTGCTGGGATTAAAGGTGTGCACCACTGCTGAGCTGTTCTGCTCTCTTTCCAAAGCAGGCCTTATTTAGATGTGATAGTCTCTGGCTCTGTCTTCTCAGTCAGTGAGCATGCACTGCTCACTGGGCAAGGTCAGTGCAAATTTTCACAGTTCTAGCAGCTGTCATTGTTGTTGGTCAGATGGCTTTTGCAAACAGGGAAAAGGGTCTTCTTTTATATACCCATGCCTTCTAGTCATTTAGTGTCTCCTGAGAAAACCCCCCCATTCTCTCACACTTGATAGGGAAGAGGACTAGGAATCCGAATCAATACATAGATTTTTATTTTATCTATTTATTTAGTCCTATATCTTAGTGTATTCCCAGCTGGACTACCCTCTGGAGGCTTTCTGTTTCAGTTACAAGAAACTTGGATTTTTAAAATTTATTATTATTAATTATTTGCTTTTTAGAGTCTCATGTAGCTCAGGATGGTCTCTACATCACCATACAGCTGAGGATGACCTTGAATCTCTGATGGGTACCTCCCAATTGCTAGAATTACAGGCATAAGCTAAATTGCCCAGTTCAGTCATTTCATTTAGATTTTCCTTTGTACCTAAAGAAAATTCATTTCTTTGTTAATATGTGGAATGTGACGCTTGAATTTAGGCTCCTGCCTCCTCCTCTAGTGGTCTGGCCAATTGAAATGCTGCTTCCAAGTGTGTCGGCAAGGCAACTCATTCTTCTTTGCAACTGCTTCAAGTCTTGGGGAATTTCCAGGAATTGGGTCCTGAATTCTGAGAGTTCCAGTGAGAAGGAAGTAAGTGAAGAACCCTGTTGGAGCCCATTAGATGATAGAGAGGATGGACAGAGTCCAGAACATTCCAGAAGTTTCCTTCACTTTCAAGGTCACACAGTGGTATTATCATCAATGATTTTTTTTTCTAATTTTGAAATCTGACATGTAAAAAAAAGACTGGCAGTCCAAATTTCATGAATTTCAACTATTATAGCACTAGTCTATTTTAACTTAGAAGGATGCTAACCAGGGTTAGAACAGTAATAACATATTTTAACACCGTGGTCTCTTAAATAACATTCCATAGAAAACTAATTCTGTGGAATACGTGCATTACTCAAGAAAAGCAATTCTATAATAGAGAAAGTTTGGGATATGCTAGTTAAAGAAATATAAATTGGTTTCTCTAATTTAAAAAATTAGAAACTTTAACAGACAAGTAAAATTTCATCAGGAAATGATGGACATGCAGTAGAGTACTTTGAAACAGAATCTTTTCTTTTCATAATTTACAAGACTAATATTCAAGAGAGAGATTTGAAAAACATGCTCTGACCCAATACTGCATTTCTGAGTATTGTTGTGGGTGCTCTGGATGGGAACACAAACCAGTTTCCTTACCACTAACCACTCACTATACCAACAATTACAAAAAAGGGGTAATACTATGTCAGAACTGCTCAAGATGCGGGCGTGTCTGTAATCCTAGTACTTGGGAGATGAAGGTAGGAGGATCAGGAGTTCACAGTCATCCTCAGCTACGAAGCGAGTTTGAGACTACTCTGGGATACATGAGACCCAGTCTAAAAGAAAATACATGATGAGTTCTTGTGTCTAAAGATAACTGTTTCATGTTTAGAGTGGTGTGGTGAAAAGATGCTTCATTCTTAACAGACAAACGTGTTCTGCAATAATGGAGCAAGACAAAGGGCTAACCCACAGTTCCACTAAACATTTAAAATGACATGTTGTCCTCAGCACATACTGTTCAGCCTGGGAGCAGATCTGGCAGTGGTGGGCTGAAGTGAAGCTGGCAAGATCTCAGACTTGATGTTTACACCGGTGACCGCACCATCCATCCTGTCCGTCTCACACAAGCTCTGCAACTGCGCTGCCTTCTCCAGTGTGGGTAATAACTGATCAAACTGGTCAAGGTCAGCTGTAAACTAAGAAGAGAAACAAAAGTTAGAAGAAACACATTTTATATTTTCATCTGAGAGAATGTAGAAGAAAGGTGTTTTCTTCAATTCTAAAAGCCAAATGTGGCAGAGACTGAATTAAGAAGAGATATGAGTGGAACTTTATTGAAATTACATCATCTGGTGCACACCTTTAATCCCAGTATTCCAGAGGCAGAGGTAGGTGGATCTTTGAGTTCAAGCCCACCCTGCTTTACAGAGCGAGTTCCAGGATAGCCAGAGCTACACAAAGAAACTCTGACATGAAAAACAAACAAAAACGCAATAACAAAAAGAAATTACATGATCTATCTATTCTACTAGGGAAAATTTGGACTAATACTATACGATAGAATAACATTATCTAATGTAGCTTACTAGAAAGTGAATGTAAGAGAAGGATTGGGCTGGAAAGATATAAACTGTGCTTTGATGCATTGTGGTGTTTTGTTTTTCTGTCTTAGTTTTCAAAACTGTAATACTTCAAATTTATATTATTATATCTTTTTAAATATAAAAAGAAATTTGTGGAAAAATTTTTTTAAAAATGTGTGAGAACTTCAAAGATCTCGGAAAACCCAAGAATTTAACAGACGAGAGAGTCTGTCTGAGGTTCTATATAGAAAAAGAAAGTTGGCTTTTCTTTTAGAGTAGCAGTGTACTACAATACTGTGAGATGGCTAATCAGCATAAATGTCTGCCCATTTGTGTTTCATCATTTTTTTAAACTAATTTTTCTGTTTAGATTGTGTAAGTAGAATTACATATATGTACTTTAAATGCCTGAGTCTCCAAAGTTGTACCTCACAGGCTGTCACCTGCAGCAAATGTCCCTCTTCCTCGCTGCTGAATAATATCCCTTTATATGAACACGTCACAACAGAAGCATCCGTTCTTCTGTAATGGAGTTTTGGGCTATTTCTAGGTTTTGGCTACTTTCAGTAATGCTCTGTGAACAGTTTAAGCATGTCTTTTATTATGCATGCACCAGAAGCATAAACCGTAAGGGAAAAATGGACAAATATTAAACAAAATTGGCTTCATAAAAACCAAGACAAAACAAAGTAATAAGAACAAAAGCTCCAACAACCTCTAGTGAAAACACAAGCCACAGCACAGAGAGGACACCTCTAGTGAAAACACAAGCACAGAGAGGACACCTCTAGTGAAAACACAGCACAGAGAGGACACCTCTAGTGAAAACACAGCACAGCACAGAGAGGACACCTCTAGTGAAAACACAAGCCACAGCACAGAGAGGACACCTCTAGTGAAAACACAAGCCACAGCACAGAGAGGACACCTCTAGTGAAAACACAAGCCACAGCACAGAGAGGACACCTCTAGTGAAAACACAAGCCACAGCACAGAGAGGACACCTCTAGTGAAAACACAGCACAGCACAGAGAGGACACCTGCAAATGTTCAACCAGTGGTGGGCCAGTCCTCAGACACATGAGGACACTTCTACAAGGGCCAACAGGCAGAGGAAAAACATATGCTAAACTCACAATTTACAAAAGAAAATATCTAAATGATCAATGGTCGTTTATCAGAGACTATAAACTAAAATTATGAACTACTGCATATAGATCCTAGAATGGCATAGAGAACAATTACAAGGAATACTCATATAGTAGAAAAACCACATACCTACTAACAACGAGTTTATGCACAATTTAGGATTATATGATTCCACTTCTAAGTATAAACTCAGCAGAAATATGTGCACATGGCCACTGAAGCACATGAAATGTAAATAAATAAAATATCCAATAAAAAAGAAAAAAAGTAATATCCTCCCCCAAAGTAAGCAATTGATTACTCAATAAACAAGTCTGCCTATTAACTTTCATACCAGCTCCACAGCACCCTAAACATAGATGTTTCTACCACTTACGAACAGCTTCTTTTCACGTCTGTCTCAGACATGCCGTGTAAAGGCAGCGTATCCAGAATAGCCAAGTTCCCGCCTTCTGCTCAGGGTGCTCAGAAGCAGAGTACAGGAAAGAGGCTTAGGAGCCACCTTCAGCAGGCCGGCCTACCTGTGTCCTCACACTTCTCTCTTATTTCATGGACATCAGAGCTTCCTCAAATTAGCTGTTACTCAGAGTCCTTTGAAAAACTTCTTTCAAAATGCATATATTCCTGGATTCTGTCCCAGAATGGTGTTACTATATGAAGTTGGGAGGAGGGGATGGGGACAGGTATATTTTAAAATATCCTAAGACGTTGTGTGTAGCCTCACAAACCTTTAACCACAGCAGAGGCAGAGGGATCTCTGTGAGTTCAAGGCCAGCCTGGTCTACACATACACAGTCAGATCCTACAGCTACTAAATATGTATCCTAAAATGGCTTACATTAAAGGACTGACAATACCAAAACAGTCTTAAGATGTAAACTCTGATTCTATAGAAAAACAGTAGAAAGGAAGGGAGGAAGGAGAGAAGACATCATTTAAAAAACGACACAGGGCCGTTCGTTGTAGCTTCTAGAGTTTTACAAGGAATGTCTGAGGGCACTCCATGGTTTCAACCTGTACTTCAGTGCTTCTTAACCTTCCTAATGCTGTGACCCTTTAATACAGTTCCTCGTACTGTGACGACCCTTAACCATAAAATTATTTTCATTCCTACTTTATAACTATAACTTTGCTACTGTTATGAATTATAATGTGAAGATCTGATATGCAGGATGTCTGGTATATGACCCACAGGTTGAGAACCACTCCTCTGAACTAATTCCTTAGTGATGAAAAGAGAGGACAGAATAAGAGCCCATCTAGATCCGGCCTAGAGTGGGAGGAGAAAAGGCTAAACAGAGAAGAAATAGAAGCCCATTCTATGAAGCAAGGGTTCACCCACCTGGCTCTGGACTCCAGCTTCACTTCCTCAGGGCAGGCTTGGTCATTGGGGCTGGGTTTGTGGTACAAGGCTCCATCTGCTCTTTCTTCTCCACTTTCACCTTTACATCATCCAGGCTCAGGTTTGGAGTGGACCTTAAATCTTTCTCATCTTTGTCTAAAAGGTAGCGTAGGAGCTGATGGTCTTTTGATTCTTTTTTCTTTGAAGCGTCCAGTTCTAGTTTTATGCTGGCACTCCCCTGGGCCTGTCCAGACACTGACACAGCAGTAGAAGCTGACACACTGTCCTTCTTCTCGGGTTCCACAGACAAGGTGGTGATGTCTGAGGGGCTGCCCTCCTGTAAAAGCCGGTGCAGAATTTTATGCCGCTCAGTCAGAGAGCTGTGGGAAGAGGGACAAGTACCTCCTGAGGGGTTAGAGGAGGCAGAGCTGGAAGTGCCAGTGCAAGACAGTACATCTTTGCAGCTTGTGTCTATGTCGGCATGCCGTAACTGCTGCTCTGCGGTTGTTGTCAATAGCTGTACTAGTTTGTGACTAGTTTGAGAGTATTTACTGTCTCCCTCTGAGAGTCTGTCATTGTTATGCAGAAGTCCTGAGTCCAGAGGCTTGCTATCATTAGCACTGTTGTCTGACTGAATCATTTCATTTAAAATGGATGCAATCTCTTTGCTATCTTTGGACTCAGCTTTTGCTGGTTGCATACTTAATCTGCTAGGTGAATTCTGTGAGCTCATCTGCCGAAGGACTGGAGAACCGGCAGAGAAGCCAACAGAGTTATTGGGTCCTTCATTCATACCTTGTAAAGATGTTACTGGGATATTTGAATAGGATCGGTTATTATTATTACAGGCACCACTAGTAATGCCAACTGGGGAGCTTAATGTTGGAATATTTGAAGGAAATGAATTGTTTGACATCCTGGCCCTTGTTGCCAAGCCAGAATTAGCTTGTCTCCTCGGAGACATGAACTGTGAGAGGGAAATTCCTGTACCTTCCATAGGAGAATTATGAGGTTAAAGACGGATTCTGCTGGAACTGCTGTCTGTTAAGCAATTGGCACATCTGATTCAGGTGACTCAAGTCCCTTGGTGTTGTAGAGTTAATGGCTGCTGCGCTGAGGTCTGAGCTGTGGCGTTACCTGCAGAGACCATGTTGTTGGATGGTGACGTGGATGAAGGTCACACCATGCTGGAGTACCAGGTTGACTAGGGTTTATGCGGAATTGACATCCAATAGTCATTTGAGAGAAAGCCTGTGCTCAGGGAAAAAAACATTATTATTCAATCATTAAATCTGTTTTACTATTTTCATGATGAAATTATAAGAAGGCCATTAGCTCATTAATGTTCCAACTATCAAGTAGAGTTTCTGTATCACCTAAATTAAGGGAATCAGGACCTGCCATTACCACTGAGAAAGGCAGTACACTTCCTAGGAATGGCACCTCTGCACTCTTGCATCATTGGCAGTTTCAGTGGTGTGAGAAACAAATTGGTGTTGGGAAAATATGCAATAGATATATAAATAAACTTTTCTAAAATTAATATAAACAATGATTATTGCAGTAATAATTTAATTTGAAGAAGAAACTTCCCACACCTTTATTTAGAAAGCATTTTATTTATGATTCCCCTAATACAGCTTTTAAGTATTTCAACTCCAAAGAGGAAGACTGGGTAAGGAAAATACTGTGTTGCTGATGCAAAAATTAAAGAGGGTGATATGCAGACATAGCAGATGTTTTGGAAGAGAAATCACAATATGAAAAAAAGAACTGTGCTAATTCCACTCACAAGAAAAATTTCAACTAAAACTAGAAAAAGTCAGAATACTGAACTCAGGTTTAACTGAGCTCTTTACTCAAATGTGTAACTAAGACAACAGATTTGTGACTGGCATTACCATGTTCCAATATGCAAAACATCAGATGGAAATAAGATGAAGTGAGGGGGAAATGTCTTTGTTTTTAATGCTAAATTATATGTACTTATAACTTAGGACTTTTTAACATACAATAGCATAAAAGAATAGTTTCATGAATTTGCTATGTGTATCAGTATAAATCTTATCTAGAGAAAGGGAACAAATTAGAATCAATACTGAAAGACTTCAAGTTGAGAGTTTAATGAGTAAGGCTTTTATAATAAACAACTTGAACTCAGGGGCCATAGATATCCTAATAAAGCGCATTTAAAAATAAAATAACAATGCTATCAGCTCTGAGGTCTCTTCTAAGGCTGTAAGTGCTTATGTAGAATGTTGTAAATTTTTAGGCACCATTTTGCTTTCACCCACTAAAAATTGATTTTTCAGTCCCACCTTTCCTGTCTCCCTTTATGAACAACAAAGCTATCTGGTAACAAAACTCTAAAATCCAATGTGGATAGATAATTAATATTAATTATGGATAAACTCATCAAACTATTCTTATGCTAACTTAGAATTTCTCTAAATCAATAGTACCTGTCGATGATATGAATCCCCATGATGAAAGGCTGCGTGTCAGGACTTTGAGGGTAGCAAAGTTTACACTTGGTGTGGGCGCTAAGCATTGTCCCATCATTCAGTATGAATCTATAGGATGGGCTGGAGGCAGTGCCACGAGTCATCACTGTGTCAAACAAAAGAAAAACCTAGTTAAAATTCTGACACTTGAACGCTGGGCAAAGGAGAGTTACCAAGTCTTATTTCTACCAAGAACCTCATTGAAAACGCCCTCCCAATTGCTGCCTTCTCTGACTCAAAGAACAGTTCAGAGATTGGGGAAGGGGATTCCAGTTCAAATATACCACTTGACAGATTTTAACAGTCTAATTTGAATGGCTGCCTCCTGACATAAATTAGGACTGTGACAAACACCAACCTAATAAAATCTCAAATCTTTCTCTATAATGGGCAAATTATTCAAATTTATTGTCTCCATTCAAAATACTGGGAAGCACTTTTCTGCCTTTTGCCTTTAGAGTTATCTTTAACAAGTTTTCTTTTATTATCTTTGGCTGGCTGATGGTTTAAATTATAAACTATTTAAACTATTGAGCTATAGTTCATATACTATGAAATTCACCCTCTCTGTTTTAAGTGCCTTGCAGAGTTCTTTATTTACTGAGGAAATCAAATCCCTCAGGTTCCCTCTGACAAATTATTCTATATATTTATATTATTTTAATGTTATCATTTTTGAAGTTTAATGAGCAAATTAAGATAAAACCAATGTCTACTAGTTCTCAAACTACATGCTACTCAAGAGAAGAGAAGATACGTTCTCTTTTATCGGGTACCTAGCTCCTACTAAGGAGGAGTGTCTGTTGCAGTCGGCAGTATGACAATCTGTCCAAGTGCAGAAATGAGGATGTGAACTGCATTTTCAGCTAAGTCATTGCCATGTTTGCCAAAAGCAGTGCATGGAGAAATTAGTATTTAATAAGATAATAAAGGACCAAAAGAGACTTTAATGAACACCAATAATTTCTGTGGAAGGATATAGGCAATTTTTTTCTACAATGAGTCCTAAAACTATGTTAATAATCCAAACTGTTTATATCTTTAAATAATATATATTTATAAAAACACAACTTCAACAGAAAAGTGACATTATACAATACATTATTAACATAGGATTTTAAAGGGCCAGAGAAAACAAATAACAAATCTTCCATGATTTTACCCACCTATCTTGTTCATTTTCCAAGTCTCCTTATTACATAGGGGACAGTAGTCACTTTACAGGCTGCACTGCTTGTCCCAGCAGCAGGGGCCTACATGTGGCCATTTGAAATTAAATATAACATTCACTTGCTCAGTCACACTCCCTCCACTTTTAGTCCTTGATGCCCACACGGAACTAGTGGCTATATGCTGACTTCTTCCATTTCCAACACTGTCCTTCTTCATAAATGTCCGTCCAAGTGCCTTTTACAAAGCATGCCTCATTAGCTAGTTAAGGGCTGATGTGCTAGCCTGCCTTGTTTTCTACTCTTCACTGACCTTTACACTATGCTCCACAATAAGTCATCTGGTAAGGGAGTGCTGGCTGATGGATCTTCAGTCTGAAGCTTATGGAATGGAACTGGGCTAATCCTGGCCTGTGATTAAATGTTCTTTCTAAAGAACAGATTTCCAATCTCAGGTATGTTTTCAACCACTTACACCTCAATTTATGTTTTTACTCTTATAGGAATCAAGGTTTAATTTTATAAAGGAAATTAAGAGGAAATTCCTTATTGATCATCAATTATAAACGAGAAACAACCAGAAACTTGAGATAACATGAGAACCTTAGGGTATTTGATATGGATTACAGAAGCAATCTTTGGTTAATTATGCTGCATAAACTTGGAAGATTGTAGCTAAAGCTGTAAAAAAATTTAAAATTTGGATAATAATTTAAATATCATACTTATCGCTTCTTGGCCTTTTGTTGAAGATCAAGTGTAATATCTGTTCTTATCACTTTAAATATCATACTTAAACTTTTAAAGTTAGATTATTATAGATGATAATGTATGGATTATAATTCATTGAGAATTACTCTTTGAAATGAGAGAAAAGAAATTATTTAATATAGTAAACCTTCCTTTCTTTCCCCCTTGGTGATGGGGATCCAGCTCAGATCTCAGACACGTTAGGCAAATACTCTATCTTAAACCTTCAACCTATTAAAACCTGACATTCTAGCTAACTAGCATTATGCTTGTTTGGTCATGGGCAGATAGTAAATAGGAAGTCACCATGAGCAAAGAAAGGAGTAAGGCTAGGAGTCAGATTCACACATGACCTTCTGACTGTGCTCTGTATAAGACTAAGATTTAGTGAGAATCAACCTTAGCCCATGTCTGTTATTCACCACTAAAATGGAGCCGGTGATGTTATGAGGCAATATATAGTGAGGATGCTAGTCTGCACATGGGTCCGAGTGACTACTTCCTGCATAACCAACAAAGGAAAATAAGCAGTTTCTAGATTACAAATGGTACAAGTAACATACACTTAAGCAATTCTTAACTTTTATATTAGTATACACCAGAAGGTATATTCTACTGATATTTTGAATTAAGTGTAAGGTAGCCACCATAGCTCACTACAGATGTGACTGCATAAACATTTGTTCTGTACACCATTGAGTCCCTTTAATTGGGTTTCAGGGTCAGATTTGGAATTACATTTTCATCCTAGGTCTCCTGGTCTTGCTTCTGATCAAAGTTTTTGCCAACTTTTCAGCAAATATTTAAATGGTCTCTGACTTCCTTTTACTTTTAAAATTTATTCTGAGACAGGATCTTACTACTTAACTCAAGCTGGTCTTAAACTCACTATTTCTCCCCAAGCCCCAGCAGCCTCTCAAGTGCTAAGTTACACACACAGCTGTGAGAGCAAGCCCAGCCTAAGCCCTGATTTGTGTTTTCCTTTAAAGCATTTCAATATATGGACTATAACTAAAGGGTACTGCTGACATCTGGGAGTCCTCTGCTGAATCTTTAACTCGACAACTGTCTTTGCTTGTTTCATTTCTTCTCAAAAAAGGCCTCAAGTAAGCAAAAACAAACAATCAAACCGTCCCTGGTCAGACCAACTGTAGGAGGACAGCTATTTAAGAATGTGATCTTTCCTAAAGCACCAGGTGCTTTCTGGAAGCCAACCAACTGAACAGTAGCAAATGTGTGGCAGCACCTGACCTACTGAATGTTTCCCTAGACAGAAGAGTAAACAAAACAATACAAAGCAAGAGGCTGCTGTTAGAGAAAGAAAAAATTACTCCTAGATGGATGTTCACTTTCTCTCCTCCTCCTGAATATTCTAGGATTTTAAAATTACCAATAAAGAATAAATTCTGCTCGGTTCATCAAAATTTCTACAGGAGGCAAGTAAGTTAATATTTTAAATATTTTCAATAAAGTTTGAAATAAAAAAGATTTTTGGTGATCTGAGCTTTGATATTAACTACATAAACTCAAATAACATTTTGTATAATCTTTAATGTGGGTACTTAATGTTTTATAGCAATACTTCTAAACTTCTTGATACTATTAATCCTGCCAAGTCCACTTGTGACATATGTATGTTGATTTTACAGACACACACACACACACACACACCACACACACACACGATTGTGGGATTTTTTTTTTTTTTTTTTTTTTTTTTTGAGACAGGATCTCACTCTGTAGCCCAGGTAAGCCTGGAACTCACTATGGAGCCCAGGCTAGCCTCAAACTTGTGACAATCCCCTTTTCTTAGTCTCTTATATGCTAGAATTACAGGCATGAGTTACTATTCCTAGTCCTTAATTTTATAAGTCTAAAACTAATGTAACAAAAAAATGACCAATGAATAAAGATAAAGTTATTTTAAATTTTATTACTGAGGTAAAATTAACATTTTATTAATATAGAACTAAAAAGACATGTAAGAGTGAGAATATATATATACACACACGTACATACATACATACTCTGCTTGCTTAGCCTACTTTTTCATGTAACAATACATCTGGGACATTTAAAAGATAAGAAGTTATGACCTATTATTAAACTATTAGTAGATAAACAAAACTTTTATAAAACTACTTTGTAGGTCAAACACACACACATACATACATCATACATACATACATCTCAGCACTTCCTACTCTGAGGAAAAATAAGTACCCTGAGTAATAATAGGGTTTAAATGATATCTTTATTATATAACTTCTGGGAACTTAAAATACCTTGACTATGTCATGAATCTCCTAAAATGGGAGACTAGAGCATCTATCACATTTAACTAAGCACAAAACAACACTTCCTGGTTACAGATGTTAAGATCTTGTGAAACCTAGCTTCATAGTTTCTAGATTTCTCTGTAAGAAAGCATTTTCCCCTCAGTCTCATTTAGCAGTATGGTGTATGGCCAGGAAATCTGACTTAACAACTGCACTGGCATCCAGCGCATCCAGGACACTGGGAAGTGCCTGTTCTCATCTTTCTTTATAGTACTGGTCTGAATGGAACAGAATCTGTGAATCTTCCCCAAACCATCTCCACTCGTATCAGCTTTTTCCAAGTTTAAAGTGCCTTAAGTGGTTTTAATACCAACTTTCCCCAATCTCAGCGCAGAACCATGGCTTCAATCTGGTTCAAGCAAGTGTTCCTATGTGTTCTTGGCTGGGATGTGGTTACAAATGTGACCCGGGGAAGATAAAGCAGTAAGCATCATTTGAAAATATTTCATGAGCTGGGTGTGGTAGTCTGCTGCTATGATCCCAGCACTTGAGAGGTAGGGGCAAGAAAGTCAGGAATGCAAAGTCTTTCTCAGCTACACAATAGGCTTGAGACCAACCTGGGCTACAGCAGAGCCTGTGTCAAAAAAACTCAAACAACAAAAGGCTGGGGAAAGCACTAACCTAGTTTGTGTGCGGCTTCAGGCTCAATCCCCAGTACTAAATACCCCCATCAAAAAACTAACTGGCTAACTAACTAACTAACTAACTAAAATGTAAGTTGTCTGGTACAGAGACAGGCAGGAAGATCAATGGAATAGAGTTGAAGACCCAGAAATGAACCCACACAACTATGGTCACTTGATCTTTGACAAAGGAGCTAAAACTGTCCAGTGGAACAAGGACAGCATTTTCAACAAATGGTGCTGGTTCAACTGGAGGTCAGCATGTAGAAGAATGCAAATCGATCCATTCTTATCTCCTTGTACAAATCTTAAGTGCAAGTGGATAAAGGACTTTCACATAAAACCAGATACACTGAAACTAATAGAAGAAAAGGTGGGGAAGAACCTTGAATACTTAGGCACAGGGGAAAAGTTCCTGAACAGAACACCAATGGTTTATGCTCTAAGAGCAAGAATTGACAAATGGGACTTCATAAAATTGCAAAGCTTCTGTAAGGCAAAGGACACTGTCAATAGGACAAAACATCAACCAACAGATTGAGAAAAGATCTTTACCAATCCCACATCCGATAGAGGGCTAATATCCAATATATACAAAGAACTCAAGAAATTAGACATCAGACAACCAAATAACCCTATTAAAAAAATGGAGTACAGAGCTAAACAAAGAATTATCAACTGAGGAAGCTCAAATGGCTGAGAAGCACCTAAAGAAATGTTCAGCATCCTTGGTCATCAGGGAAATGCAAATCAAAACAACCCTGAGATTCCACCTCACACCAGTCAGAATGGCTTAAGATCAAAAACTCAGGTGATAGTAGATGCTGGCTAGGATGTGGAGAAAGAGGAACACTCCTCCATTGTTGGTGGGACTGCAAGCTGGTGCAACCACTCTGGAAGTCAGTTTGGCGGTTCCTCAGAAAATTGGATATAGCATTACCTGAGGACCCAGTTATACCACTCCTGGTCATATACCCAGAAGATGCTCTAACATATAACAAGGACATATGCTCCACTATGTTCATAGCAGCCTTATTTATAATAGCCAGAAGCTGGAAAGAACCCAGATATCCTTCAACAGAGGAATGGATACAGAAAATGTGGTACATTTACACAGTGGAGTATTACTTGGTTATTCAAAACAACGAATTTGAGAATTCTTAGGTAAGTGGATGGAACTAGAAAATATCATCCTGAGTGAAGTAACCCAATCACAAAAGAACACACATGGTATTCACTCACTGATAATTGGATATTAGCCCAGAAGCTCAGCAATACCCAAGATTCAACTCACAGACCACATGTGAAGCTCATGAAGAAGGAAGACCAAAGTGTGGGTGCTTCGGTCCTCCTTAGAAAGAGTAACAAAATACTTAAGGGAGCAAATATGGAGACAAAGTGTGGGACAGAAACTGAAGGAGGGGTCGTCTGGAGACTGTTCCACCTGGGTATCCATCCCATGTACAGTCACCAAAGGTAGATCCTGATGTAGATGTCAGGAAGTGCATGCTGACAGGAGCCTGATATAGCTGTCTCCTTAGAGGTCTGCCAGAGTCTGACATATTCAGAGGCAGATGCTCACAGCTAACCATTGAACTGATCATGGGGTTCCCAATGGAGGAGTTAGAGAGAAGACTGAAGGAGCTGAAGGGGTTTGTGGCCCCATGAGGAGAGCAACAAAACCAACCAACCAGAGCTCCCAGGGTCTAAACCAACCAGCCTGGGAGCACATAGGGAGGGACCCATGGCTCCAGCTGTATATGTAGGGGAGGATGGCCTTGTCGGGCATAGGTGGGAGAGGAGATCCTTAGTCCTATGAAGGCTGGACATCATGTGTGGGGGAATTCGAGGGTGGGGAGGTGGGAGTGGGTGGGTGGGGACACATCCTCATAGAAGCAGGAGGAGGGGGGATGGGATAGGGGAATCCTGCGTGGGGAGGGAGGAAATGGGTTAAGGGGATAACATCTGAAATGTAAATAAAATATCCAATAAAAAAAAGCACATATCTTCCATACCTTGGCTAATGATGTACAGGTATATCTCTACTATACTGATTTTGTTCCCTTTGGTTATTTACCCAGAAGTGGGATTCATAGGTTCTATGATAGTTCTGTTCTTAATTTTTTTGAGGAATCATTACTCTTTTCTTTATAATGGCTATACTAATTTACAATCTCAAGTTCATACATGCTCATCTTTTATCTGTTTGGTAACAGCCATTCTAACACAAACATGTCTCACTAGCTTTACGCTTAAGTGATAGAGACTGCAAATAAAACAAAACAAAACAACATAATAAAATAACCTGCAAATGTACATCACCATTCTTTCCATCCTTGATAGGTGAATGGTTCTAAAACTTAAGCATCGTCTTTAAGGTCTGTTAAAATATTGGCCCTTAGCTGATATTTTAATTTAGGAGGTATTTTTAACAGGTGGTTTACAGATGTTTTCAAAGAGTATATTTCTCTTACTATGCTACATCTGTTGAGCATCAAATACTAGAAGACGCAATCTATCTATGATACACTATTTAGCAAATTGTCTATAATTTCAAAAACCCTAGAACCAGAGTCATTTGAACTTTGGCCAACTTGGCCACACATGAACTTTCCATCTTTGAGGGAAAAAAAAAAGTCAAAGTCATTTTTTTTTTTATCACAGAATTTTTTTCTAAAAAGTTGGAGGACATGGTATTAAGAAACACCTAATGAGGAGAAGGAGATGGATTACAATTCTTTCTCTCTACACTGTCCCCTAAATTATTGTATTTATATGCTGATAGGCTAGTTATTTATTAGATTTTAATTAATCTAATTCATAGAAGCCAGTAATAGTTTATAAATTATGGCTCTTTTGTATCTGTGTGGAGTTTAATCATTTGGACAATAAATAGCATTTCACTTTAGTGGAAATGTATACAAATTATAGGCAAATAAAATTAAGTTTCTCAGGTCTGCTATAGAAGGCCTGCCTTGGAAACCATGGCAAAATCAAAGACCCATACACACTTCACACACTAGGTAATGGGTGGAAGCCATGCTCCAAGTCCCAAACCTATTCAAAAGTCAAGCACTATTGTGTAAAGGAAGTCTAAACTCATGATTAGTAGACAAAATCCATCATTATTATGATGGCTTCCAAGCTAGGATGTAGAACTGTCTGGGGAAGTTAAAATAATATAGAATCTTGAGGAGTGGTATGTGGTTTAGTAAGGAGCCCTCTAAAAAACTACAACTTTGATATTTATATAGATATATACAACTTACAAAGAAATTCTTTCTATTAGGAAGCAACTAACCTATAACATAATGAATGACATATCATCAGGAAACTAAGGACACAATGTTATGAGGGAAATGTTGTTATGGGGAAAATATTAAAATTAACAAGGGTGCAAGAATAATTGAGTTGTACTTTAGGACTAGCAATCGATAGAGACTATCAATGAAAAGCTTACATTAAAAAAGGAATACTAGGCTGCCATCCATGACAGCATTTTCTAGTGCATAAGCAATGCTTTAATTCTGAATCTCTGTGAACTTTCTGCCCTTGATTCACAAATAACGTCCCTTACCTTCTCTATAATATTGCTGGATTTCTTATGGGTATGCAATATACTTATTCTGTGCTTCCACAGATCTCCTAGACATGGTATTTGACAGTGAATGTCACAGGGCATAGTTTTAAATTCAGAACTTCAATCTACATCAGAAGATACATATTTCAACAGTCATCAAGTTAAAATGAACAGTACTGAGGCTCTCTGACACACTTGTTTTCCTGGAGAAAAAAATCTTTAAGAGATATACAAAAAAACCCCTCTTGCTCTCTCAAATTATTACCAAACTTGAAATTTCCTTTTAACAGTTATATTTCTATGATTACCAGGGCCACACTGATTTTAGAGCTGTCCTATATTCTCCTAATATATTCTGAGAAAACCCTGCTTCCTAGCCATCACTGTTTCCCCAGCACCTTATATACATAGTGTTCTATGCATGTAAGGAACTCGACACATTTGCTGAATGAATGGATGGATGAATGAGTGAGTGAGTGAGTGAGTGACTGCCACATGACATCCTAGTCTTTAGGATGTGCATCCTGGGTTTCAGGATCCACTCATGAGTTACTTTGCTTACCCATTTCTTCCTTTCCTAAAACTTATTACAGAGCTGTAATTTGGAGAAAATACTTATCAAGCTATGAATTCCAAGAAGAGTTACTCAATAGCAAGAGATAGGTTAATGAAATAAAGGTGAGACAAAAGTGTTACCTTCTTGAAACAGCTGTCGGGCATAAGATGGCTCTCTGCCCTGAGGTTGGAAAAAAGCATAGATGCATTTTCTTACTAAATCTTCCCAGCCGGTCCTGCCAGCAGCTCTCAGGGAGCTAGTGTCAATAGAGATGATTTTGCCTGCATAGAGAAAGAACATTTACATTTATGGCAGAGTCTAGATTATAAATTATCCACACTTCAAAATCACCAGCTATATGTAACGAATATTCTCTTTCCAAATACTTGATAGACAAAAACAGTAAAAAGGGCCATTTCTACTTGTTACATATATTAGAGTATATATTAGAGAAAATTAGAGACATGATATGGAGCATGTGGTTTTGGATTGCTATGCATTAGTGTGTCAAATTCAGTTCTAGTCAGGTATTGAAATCGTATCAAGGCTAAGGGTATAGCTCAGTTGGTCCAGCACTTGTCTACGATGCATGAGGCTCTGGGCTCAGTTCCTAGTACTGCTAAACAGGGCATGGTGGCACATGCCTGTAATGCCAGCACTTGGGAGGTGGAAGCACACAAGGACCAGAAGCTCAAGGTCATCCCCAGCTACACAATTAGCTGAAGTCATCCTGGGCTTCTTGAGGACCCATCACAACCATAAATAAACAATCCCTTCAGTACTGAGTAACCCAAATTATCCAAAGTTGTTGAGACACCCAGTTCAAAACTCCCAAGCCTGTTCGGATTCTACTTTCCATACACTGTCCTTCTTTACTGCTTTCTGCATCCCGATGAATAACCGCACTGCTCAAAAGGGAAAGAAGTAATCATTATGTATGTTTTTCTAGTTTAAGCTATTTCCCGGTGACTAAGGGAGGAGACTATGAGAAAGAAGCAAGCTTTCCCCACCTTTTTAAAACTAGTTAATCTCTACAGGCAATTCTACAACAAAGGTGAGAAGCAATAAAAGTGGACTCAGAAAAGGCACTACTAAGTCATAACCTTAAGATTTATGAGGCACCATACTATTCAAACAATGTTTTATACACTCCAGTGGTAATTTGCTAGAGTTATCATATTTGGATAAGTTTCGTATTGTTTCTGAGGGAATTCTGTGTAAGTTATTTCTCAGTTAATAGGCAGCCAACTAACAGTTTGTAATTTATCAGGCCTATTTTTATTATACACACCCAGAAGAGCCTGAGTTCAATTTCCTGTACTTCCCTACCCCAAAAGGCACTGCTGATCTTTCCCATCACCTATTATTGTGAAGCTTCTGTATTTTTGGAAATAGTAAATGAAAAGCTGGTATCTCACTGCTATCTAAATTTGAATTTCCTTAATTACTAACAAGGCCAAGCACTTTCTATGCTTATTCACTGTTCATGTTTCTTCTATGAATTCCTGATTTTATTTACCCCTTTTGATGCAATCAAGTCAAGGCTGTCCTAATGTGTATGCTTCTTCATGTAACTAAAATCATACATTCTTTCCTCACTCTTCAACTTGGTTTTCTTAGTAATAAAACATCCGTTAGCTTTCCTTTAACTTGTTACAGTCTGGAATCTAATGTATTCAATCCTACTTGAGGATCCTATCAATCAGTTCTTAGAATAAATGAAGATAGAAAAAAATACCAGCTGAAAATCAAGTAAGAGAATTGTGTTACTTAAAACAGTTTGAAGAGAATCTGGTGACTGTAACTGAAAGCCCTGACATATATGAAAGTTTATTATAGCAGCAATGCTACTGTTATATAATCTTCATATACAATAATGCTCTTCACAGGCAATTACTAAGGGGTGTGTGTGTGTGTGTGTGTGTGTGAGAGAGAGAGAGAGAGAGAGAGAGAGAGAGAGAGAGAGAGAGAGAGAGAGAGAGAGAAGTGGTCTGTAAGATAGCAAGGGAATCTGGAATTGTGAAGCTATGTTTTCAGCAATGGTACTACATGATTAGGCTATGTAAGAACTCTGCTCAGAAAAAGCCTCATGAAGAGTTTGCTTTAGAATATCTACTTACCAAACAGAAGTTGAACCAACCACTAATCAACCAAACAGAAGGCAAAGACAAGAAAAGAATCACAATTCAAACTTTCCCAGTAGAAGACTTTTTAAAAAATGTGACATGAACCACTCCATTTATAGTTCTAAAAAGTACCATAGAAATCAAGTATTTAACATTTACCTTTCCTTCCTATTATTTTCAGTGAATTCTATTCTGTGATATAATAAAATACTAGCTTTAAATTTTAAGTCTAATTTCTAGTTCTCTGATAATCTGGTACGAGAGGTGAAGTCCAGTGCTGAGGTCATAGGTAATGTAATAGAAAGAGAGAATACTTCACTAGGGAAAAACATTTTCACTCCCTGCAATCAGTTACCATTTCCCACTCATAAAACAAATCAGCTGGTATCAGTTATTTTCAAAAAGTCTTATTTTGAATTATTTTAAAATTTATTTTATGTGTATGTGTGTTTTGTGCACATGTATGTCTATGTACCACTTGTGTGCCTGGTGTCCTTGGAAGCTCTAAGAAGGCATCAGACCCCCAGAGACTGAAGTTATAGACAGCTTAAAGCCGTCATGTGGATGCTGGGAATCAAACCTGGGTCGTCTGTAAGAGGATCCAGTGCTCTTAACTTCTGAGCCATCTTTCCAGTCCCTGCAATGTGTTATTTTTTGGGGTCCCTTTTAGTTGAGCAATTATTGTAAAGCTCAGGAGTTAATTTTCTTATTCTAACTGGTCATAATTATTTTTATTGACTTACATATAGTAAGGTGCAACTGAAAATTTAAATTCTCTGATTTAATGTAGTACTTAACTTACAGAAATGAGATAAGTTGAAAAGTACTGTTCATGAACTATCTTACTACTATTTTGTGCATATGTGTTTGTGGGTGTAGGCAGATATGCCATGGGGCATATATGGAGGCCAGGGGACAAGTTAGTGGCCTCAGGACTCTCCTTCCACTTTTATGTGAGATCTGGGGATGGAACTCAGGCTGCCATGCTTGTGCCAAGTGCTTGTACCCCATAGAGCCACAGAATGGCTCTTTTAAAGCCTCTCATGTCTGACACCCACTCTGCAACCTGACAAACATTCTTCCCAGCAGGTTTTCATCCCATGTCTCATAAAGCCCCATTTGGCTTCTTTTCATATCAATCAGTTTCTGATAATAAGGCCAGTTTTCTGTCAATGAAACCTATTTTCTTCCATATAAAATATCTCTGGCTTTCAATAAGGGTTTGTTGAGATTTTCCAGTGTTGCTCATGAAAGAAAATGGAAGTGAACATGTCACATGACAGAAGAGAGAGGGCTGGAGAGAGCGAGCAGTGCAGCTTCTCCACACTCCCAGGCCTCTCCTCAGCTGATCTGTCTGTTTTCATATGTGGGCTAATTTACCTCCCACCTTCCTTTTAGGAAGAACATTTTGGACTTTATCTTAAAAACACATAAATAAAGCATATAACACAAGAGTATCATATTTCTGAGAGTTAAAAATTTATTAGAAATAGAATCTTTAAAGTATGGTAAAAGAATGTACATTAAAATGGACAAGGAATACATTAAGTTGAAGTCATTTTAAAATTTATGCTCAAAAATGTATCACTACTATCTATCTCTGTTCTAAACTTAGGAGGTATCCAGGAGATGTAACTCAGAGTATGTGAAAACATGAATGTCAATTTGAAGATAAATTAACTAGGAAAAAGCTGTGACAAACTGAATAACAGCTGCAGTTTCTTCTAGAGGGGAATTAAATCTTAACTGGCTTTTAAGAAGTATTATTTTCAGGCACTCTCCTGTTATATAATGCAGCCCTACTGCCTACCTCTCAGTCCTAATAATGTTAGGGCTGGTCTACCTATTTCTTGGGTCAGGAGTGCTCACTGTAAACCAAGGTCCTTCCACACTCACCACCTCTGACACACGTAGGGTGTGTGGCACTTTTTTCATGGTCCATGGTCTCAGTATCAGCTCAGACTTCAGTAAGACCATTTAAAATGACCACCTAATTTCAAACAAGATCTCCAAAAATACAGCACTATACAGAATGACAGCACTCACTTTCTATTTGTTTGAGATAAGGCCTTGCTATGTTGCCCAGGCTTGTCCTAATGTGTGGGCTCAGGCAACACTACTGTGTCAGCCCACCGAGGATCGGGGACTGTAGGACTGCACCTACAGGTGTGGTTACCATCGGTCTTTACTCGCCACATACATCCTGAGAGCTCACACTCACGGCAGCTACTGCTACAGATTCACGTGGTATATGCTGAATAAACTTTTAAAAAAAGAGCAAAGGAAAAAAATTGCCAAATACATTAATTTTTACATGTATTTATTTATATGTATACATGTGCTCATGTATGGTTTGCATGTGAGAGGAGTTGGTTCTTTCCTTCCTACATGTAGGTTCAAGGATTAAATTCAGGCTGTTAGGCTTGCAGCAAATGCCTTTACCCACTGATCCCTCTGGATGGCCCCATCAAATATATTTAAACACAATATTAAACCCACCATATTTATATCCAATTGTAAAGGTATAGATTCATATATTAGCAAATTCAAAGTTCTTTAACAATTTCTTCCTGGATTATGAAGGTGATTCATGATCACACAGATATATTTATGGGAACATTCTTAAGAACTGGTCTCTATAGCATGATGCCCATGACAACAATTACAGCATCTGACTGTCAATATCAAAATGACTATTTAAAATGCTTTCTCTATACTACTGGGAAGCAGACAATTGGATATAATTAGTGTAGTGCTAATCTTACATTATTAATAGCTACGGAACATTTTTAATTTTGTGATTACCTGTAGTATCTTGCTTGGTCATAAAGGATTCTACACCTGTAATGGCTGGAGGCCGGGGTAATCGTCGAGCAATACAAATCAAACATGACTGAAAATCTGCCCAAAACAAGAAGGAAATATTAACAAAATATAGAGAAAATGTTTATATCAATTACTTGAAAGTTTCTATTTTAAAATTGCATGTTTCAGGATTTACCATTGTATTAGAATCACTCTAACATAATAGCAGAGGAGCAATAAAATTCTTGGCAACACAAAGTCGGTAGCCCTGACTAGAAAGTAAGCCAGAACAAAGTTTCCCTTGCACATAAACTGTAAGAGACAGATGACAGCCAGAGTAACAGTTCTGGTTTCATGTAAGCAGCACAATTTCATTGTTGTTTTCACTGCTAGCAACTAAATTCAAGGGACTTAGGTCTGCTAAGCACATGATCTGTCACTAGTCCCCAATACTACTTTTAAATTAAAATAAATTATGTGTATGAGTGCTCTGCCTGCATGTATGTCTGTGCACCATGTGCATGCAATGCCTACAGAGGCAAGAAAAGAATATCTGATCTCCTAGAACTGGAGTTACAGACAGCTGTAAGCTGTCATATGGATGCTGGGAATCGAACTTGGGTCCTTAAGAAGAGTGCTCTTAACTTTGGACCTATCTCTTTAGCCTTCTGTGCTGGCTAGCTTTATGTCAACTCAACACAAGCTAGAGTCATCAGAGTGGAGGGAACATCAACTGAGAAAATATAAGATAGTGCTATAGTCAGACCTGTGGGGCATTTCCTTAATTAGTTATCTACAGGTGAAGGCCCAGCCCATTGTGGGTGCTTTCTGAGTTCAATAAGAAAGCAAGCTGAGCAAGCCATGGGGAACAAAACAGTAAACAGCACTCCTCCATGACCTCTGCATCAGCTTCTGACTCCAGGTTCCTGCCCTGCTTGTTCCTGTTCTAGCTTCCCTCAATGATGAACCACAATGGGGAAGTGTAAGCCAAACAAACCCTTTCCTCCCCATGTTTCTTTGGTCATGGTGTTTCATCAGAGCAATAGAAACTCTAACTAGAACACCCTTTAACAGTGTTTTAAAAATAGTTTTATTGTTAATATCTTACCTGCATCAGTACTTCATGTTGCATATTATTCTCATAACTACTAAAAATAATGATCATAAAACAGAACCAAGATTTATGACTGAAGTGGTAATACTTTGGTCTTGACAAAGGACTTTTTAGAAGAGGAGAGGGTTCAGGATCTATGTATCAAAGGCTGGGGTGATTTTACTTTAGAGACCTAAGTAATACAAGATTTATTTAGTAGATTCAGTAAAGAGTGTGATCTATTAAAAGAGTGTTGATCTACTGGTCTACATTCCAACATGAGATTATTTGGATTCACTCAGTGGGACTCTCAAATATATAAAAGGTGTATGTGTGTTTCCCCAGAAAGAGTCTTACAATGTAGCTCAGATTGGCCACAGAATTACTATGTAGATCAGGCTGGCCTCAAAACTTGCAATCCTCTTGCATTTACATTCCCAATTGTAGCAGTTATAGGTTTATGTCACCATGACTGGCAACAGAAGACTTTGTATTTTTAGGATTTACTTTTTTCTGAAGTCCCATTCCACATTTACTAAAGGTCTAGATATACCATTGCACAATAATGACATAGAATGGCAATGTGGGAAAAGCTCCCAGTTGATCATCACCTCCATCTCTTGGTAATGTCTGCTACTGAACTGCCTCTGACAGACTTGGCTCCCCTCTTCCCTGGTCCTTACTCCAGGTCTCAATTTGTGGTATTCCTAAACTTATCTGAGTCTCTGTTTACATGGATGACAGACCCACCCATCATTACATACTGAACTCCACCAACACATACAGAAATCCATGCTAATATCATGTTCATATTAGAACCTCAGCCATGGTTTCCATTTTTTTAAATAAACTTTCTTCTGGATTTTTGCATAGTCTGAAAATGCCAATACTATCCTCCAATGTCTCCTGCATTCTAAAGATGAAACTTCCTTAACACTATTGTGGGACTGTGTAAGGGTATCTTGGTTCTTGGCTGGGCATGGGCCTAGAACCCGGAGACTCCAAGGGAGAAACGGCAGGAGTTCGGCCAAGTCCCCAGAACTCAGGGTCCTAACAAGCAGTCCAATCTCCATAGACCTACACTGTTCAGTCACGAAGGCCATTACACCCCCCTCCTAAAGTGCACAGGTAGAGGGTGTGACTACAGGCCTCAGGCCCTAGAGATTTACATACTAATGAAGGCCAGGGGGCGGAGCCAATTAAACCGCTCCCAGAACCTCCCCTTCCTCCCTACTTAACTCAGGTCTGCCCTGAGTTTGGGGGTACATCAGATCCATCCACTATCCACCATGACAATAAACCCTTTTGGAACCAAGGACTTCCTCGTGTCATTGTGGCCTGCCGTCGCCGAAGCTTCCAGCCTTTGGAACTCCAGACTTTCTCCTGGATGTGGGACCCACCCCGTTGACCCACACACTATGGGTGTTCAACAGTCTGTTGCATCTGGTACATTTAAGCTGAGGCAGGTAGTTATCTATTTTATTTCAAGGCAGCAAAAAAGGTTTGAATTATTTGACATGATAGTGGGAATGCTGGCATAAAGCTGAAACTTTAGCGACATTATTAAGGGGTTGGCTCTACATATTGTAATGTTGTTTAAAATATAAAGAGAAACATTGAGTCTGGCACAGTAGTATGCTCCTGCAATCCAAGTACTTATGAAGTTGAGGCAGGAGACTGCTTCTAAGTTCTAGTCTAGTCTAGGCTACATAGTGAGTTGAAGGTCAGGCTAAGATATACAGTGAAACTCTATCTCAAAACACTGAATGGGCTTGGCCTTGGGGTCCACACCACTACTATGAGCATTTGAGAGGAAGAGGCAGGTGGATCTCTCTGAGTTTGAGGCTACTTTGGTTCTACACAGCAAGTCCTTGGTCAGCGAGACCTACACAGTGAGATCCTGTCTCAAGGGGAAAAAAAGGTATAAAATTGAACTATGGTTATGACAAATAATAAAGTAACCAAAAATATTATCTCAGGAAGACAGTATGCAAACACTTGCCCCTGAGTTTTCAAGCCAAAGATAAAATAATCACTTTAAAATAACCCTTTACCTTCGCCATCTTCTTGGATTGATTTGGGCTGTGACACTGTGAAACACTGCATTACTTCATAGCGCTGACAAGCTTCTTGGTTCTCAGTACCTGGCTCATCTGGAGGGTGAATTAGCATCCTGCAGTTAAATGTATGGCTATTTCGGCGTGTTGCCTCTTGAGGCCAAGGAACTCCATTTACTAGGGAAGCAAAATCGATTTATATGCTTGTGAGTATAAAAAAGTATCAATTCTGAAGATATAAAAGCACACTTCAAGGCATCTGGCTGATTAGAAATCCGTTACTAAAAGACTGGCTTACATCCTGAGATCTAACTGTATACCACGTCAATAAGGTACATCTACCAGTTAGGAACTGGGATGTTCCCAAGAAAATGTGTAAGAGCCCAGACAACAAATACACTACTTCATTAACAGTGCTTAAAAACAAAGACAGAATTAAAAATTACTGGCATGGTAGCTAACTCTTTATTTGCACCTATGCATCTCAAGTGAGATAATTTAAGGCCACAGTTATTATTCTAAGCAGGACTCATCAAAGGTCAATCTGAAGGTCAGGCTCTTTGTGCATGGGGAGAAAACAGAAAGTTTGTCAAGGAATCTGTGACTTAGAATAGAAAAGAACAATTGGTTTCTTACAGCCATTAATTACTTCATTGATTTAATGAGCACAAAACATGTTATAATACTTTGAATATAGTGTATAATCAGTAAGTAATATTAAAAGATTGCAAGCAAACATTGTCCCCTTACCATAAGAAAGTTAAATTTAGTTTTAGAAAAGATGCCATGTATTTCAAGTAAGAATCACTGTGTTGTGAGTCAATTTCCTAGGCACACTGTCCTGTCCAGATCCCAGTGGGCAGAGGGTTTAAAGTCCCCACCCATCAGTCTACTCTCCTACCTATCCCATCACTTTCTAAGTATAAGAGGAGAGTATGCAAACTAACTTCTTTTGAGCTAAGTTCTGCTTTTCACAAGTTGTTAGCTTTGGGTCACTTAATATTTGGTTTCCACTTGGTTCATCTTTAAAATTAAGGGATCCAGTGTCTGAACGCTAAAGATGGTTGTACTCTATGGTCTACAGCAAAACACCAGAAGTCCTTGATGCTCTAATTAGAATATTAACTAGAGCCTTTATTCCAGCAATCATTTCAGGGCCCCAGTTACCACAGCTGACATGTTATACATGTCTAATTTATTTATATAGGATTTATGGCCAGGACCTTTCTCTTCTACTTTGAAACACACACAGGCTAACAGTAGAACGAAGCAGACAGTATAATTAATGTAAAGATTGACCTACTTACTCATTTTTAGGGCTTTCTTCTTCAACTAAAGAAAGAGCTACGATAAAAATAATTTTTAAGATTTTGTTTGCCACCTGGTTTTCATGGTATTTACCCAGATTTATACAACTATCAGGGATGATCTCAGCTTGTTGAACACACTTTTGCAAAGAAAGGTTACTTGCTTAATGTTGCCAGAGGAAATCTAGCTAAATACCTGCTTAATTCAGTTCAGATAATGAGAAATAGGATAGAAAAAAGAAAAGCAGGCAGCGAAGTGGCTAGAATCAGGATAGCATAGAGCCAGGAGGAGAACGGCTGCAGTGGGGTGAAGTGACTTCCTTCAAGTTTAATTTCATATCCTGTTGTGTCTAAAGTTTAAGAAACAATTTTATTGTTTGAGAATTTCATATGAGCATATAATGTATTTTGATCAAGCTCACCCTATTCTCACTATATTCCCTCCACTATTTCCTCCCAATTTCACGTTTTTGTTCATATATATTATTACAAGTATATTTGTAGTTTTATTACTTTATGTATATGGGTGTTTTGCTTATATGTATTCTATGTACCTGCATGCAATACCCATAGAAGTCTGAAGAGGGTGTTGGATTCACTGGAACTTGAGTGACAGAGAATTGTGAACTGCTACATGGATGCCAGGAATTGAACCTAGGTCTCCAGAAGAGTAAACCGTGCTTTTAACTGCTGAGCCATCTCTCTAGCCCCTTTTGTTTGTTTGCTTCATAAAGCTCCAATGAGTCCACTTAGTGTTGCCAGCATGTGTATTGTGTGTAGGGCCATCTACTGAAACACAGGTATCCTCTTAAGAACCACATCTCTCAAGAAATCTGACTCTCTCTTTCCCAGCAGCCACCAACTTCCAATAGCTCCTCAGCTATCCATGAGACTTTATGATCACCTCCTCTCTCCAAAATGGGAATTTATTTGGCTTGGGCTTGTGCAAGTATGCAGCCACAATATTGTGAGTTCAAGTGTGCAACCGTGCTTCCCTGTTTTGCTGTAGTAATCCTTTGGTTTTTAATCAAGTTGGTATCAACTGGAAGCTTCACTCCTGTTGGCCAGCTTCACTGTGCTGGATGGTACTATGCATGCTACCAGGGAAGAACAGTAATCATCAGTCTTTCTCAGCTAAGAAGCCTGTAGATACAATATCAGCCAGCCTGGTAAGATATGTCTACTGGTGGCAAAAATATTATGGGAATAACCAAGCACTTTCTGATTGAATTAAGGCCCATTCCACATGAAAGAACTAGTTCTATGCACTGTTAATGAGGCCAAGAATCTATGGCTAGTTAGGTCATAGGCCCTAAAGAAGAACCTACTCAGCTACATGGACGTGATATTAAATTGACTCCTAAAGACATTGCTACACCCAGAGATTAGTGCATCCCTCAATCCTCATCAGGGAAAGCTCTTTTTGCAGTAGATAGCAATTAACGCAGACCCACAAATGGTCAATGCACAGAAAATAAGAGACCAGGAGTGCTCAGCCCTAAGTGGTGCATCTGTATCATATCAGTAAAAAATACTGAGAACTTATAACTAAAGCCACTAAAGTTATTCTGGCAACAAACTACATTTTAACCTTATAACTTCTTACACAAATAAATAATAGTAAGATTACCTCCAAACCTGTTGACTCTTCCATATATATAGGTAGCTATTTCAGATGATACTTTTAGATCCCCTCTATAGCACAACAGTCATTAGATTTCTTTTGGTTTATCTAAAGTAACTTATCACAACAGAGCTCAAGGCTTTTTTTTTTGAACCCAAATCTTGTATACACTAAGTCTTTACTTACAATGACTGCATTTTCAAGAAAAGACAAACCCAGGCTCTGTGTTCTCTGTTGGGCAGGGACCAGAGAGAGACTAGCAATGTAAAGCACTGATGAAGCTCAGGGTTTTGAGTGTATTTGGAGGGAGTCTAATCTTTTCTACTTGCTCTTTCCTTTTACCACAATTCTCTTTAAAGGAATAAATGCAACTGCTAGTATTTAAAAACTTAGTAATGAAAATCCAATCAAAATATTGCAAAACAACAAAACCCCTTTTTGCTATTTCAGTATTTGGGAATTAAACTCAGGACCTAATTGCTTGCTAGGTACATTCAAGGCAAGTGCTCTACCAACGAGCTGCATGCTCAGCTCCAAGCCCTTTTAAAGGAAGCAACAGCTACTCAGTTTAATTTTACAAAGAACTAAAGAGAACTGAACTTTCTTATTGACATGGTCTGTAAAATTTTTCACCGTAACTTTGTGGGGAGCAGGCAAAGGAGCACATTATGAAAGGATATTGTTCTTCTATGACATTAATTTCTAAGCTAAAACATCTACAATATCAAGTAGTTGTGAATGATACAAAATTATAGCTCTATCTCTTATGAAATTAAAAATTCCAAAACATTTAGACAAAAATCAACAATAGTAATATTAACTGAATTTAAAGGAAACTCATCTAGGTGATAGGTTAAGTATCATTTGAATGCCCTCCAAATTCTCATGAACGGTAAGGCCTAACAAAGGATTAAATATGTTCCAAGGTCACACTGCTAGTAGGTGGTAGAGGAAAGATGGATTTCTTATGTCTGTTTTATATCAAAATGTCAGTGCTCTGAACTTCTACAGTGTTTGCATCACTAGAGAAATAAGTGCCAAATTGTGAGAACTTATATCCATTATTTCCCCAAACGTCAAGCTACAGCTTATTAGGATTTCACAAATAAATCTTAAACTTTCACAACATAGGCCTTAGTGTATGTGTGTGGCATTATGCACATGCCTGTGTAGGTATATGCATGTGGAAACCAGAGGTTCATAATGGGTGCTTTCCTCAATAGCACCCCACCTTCTCTTTTTCTCTTATTAAACCTGGACCTCTCCCCACCTGGCTAGGCCGGCTAACCAGCAAGTCCAGGAATCTTCCTTCCTCTGTCTTTCTAGCACTAAGATAACAGACATGCTCTGCTCTGCCCATTCCTTTATACAGACTATAGAGTACTAAACTCAAGTGTTCAAATGTTCTTTTTCCTCTTATAAGTAAAATATTTTGTTTACACAATAAAATCTTCTACCCCCAAAATTGAAATGCAATTTTAAAACAAGTTTTTTTAACTGTTGAAAATTTGTTGATGTGAGAACAAGAATATTTTTAAATCATGTCAGTGATATATATATATATATGTGATATATATATATATATATATATATATATATATATATACAAATTTGTAAATAATTATCTTAATTTTTCTAATTTCTTCATAGGCTGAAACTTACTTTTTCTGGAGGCTGGAATTTATACACAATGATCTTACCCAGTTTCCCTTTTTGATTTTTTAATGATTTGATAGTTTTGATAATGGAGATTTAAATATAGGTGCTGTAGTATGTTTTCAATGTTTCTTAGAAAAGTATGTTTTCTAAGTTATTACAATTGGACTTAATCTTCTCAATGGTTTCTAACAAGTGACCAAATGCCACTGAAACACTAGATGATACGCTGTGTGACTACTGAGCATGCCCTATGTTGTAGGTCTACTCTACTGCAGTTGGTAGTGGAGACAGGCTGCATTGTTTCTATGTTTCTGTTCTTTCCTTCCTTGGGGAATGAGGAAACAATGTCATGGCAGCAGGACTGTCACAGCTCCCCTGCTTGTGGTAGAGGCTAGCTGAAAAGGCCATCAAGGACTACTGGTGGCCAGCAATGGTATCACCATGACATCACATACTAGATGACACTCCGGTCTGATCTGCCTCCTGGCAGTGATGTGAGCAAATGGAATAGGAACATACCTACAGTAACTATGCTGCGATGAGCAATGTGTAGCTTTGGCACAATAAGCCCCTTCCTCAGGGGTTGAGGAGAGCTCAGCTTTATTTTCTGTGACGTCAGCTCTCTTCCCAACTAGGAAAGCTCTTAAACTCAACAGATACTTTGTTAATACAGATGGGAATATTAAACTTTTTAAGGAAACAGTAAAATGAAATAGCTCAATTAAATCCAGGCCAGATCTGCAGGATGGCAGAACAAAAGCTCCTGGAGCCTAGGAGCAGAGGAAGCAGCACAGTGCCACATGAAGGGGGCCTTCCTTTCACTCCCTGTGCTCCTGCCTCAGGTCCCACATCAGCAGTGCTGAGGACCCTCCTAAGTGCCACTCAGAGAGTCCCATGCAGTGTCTCTGAGAAAAACTGAGGTTTGATCAGGTCATCTGTGTCATAAGTTGGTCTTACTTAAGAGCTAATTGAACAAAGACATGATGGAAAAAAGCAGGAACAAAAAAATCTGAAATGGATGGAATCTGAAATTAAATATAAAAGGCTTCCCATTTTCTTCTAAATACATGCACACCCGACTACTTGAAACCTATCTACTTTAGAGACTAGGAATTCAATCAGTAGGAGTAATTGGACCTTGAATTCTAAAAACCTTTTTAGCAAGAATCTCAAAATTCAAGGAGCAAACAAAGGGCAGTTGTTAGTCCATTCAGGTCTCTAGAGAATCTGCAGAAGTATGCTGACTTCTAAGATCCCAGCCTTGCTTTAAGCACACAGTTTAATGGAAGGAACAGTAGCTGGAGATCAATGCCATTAATCCTCTCAGCTGGGCTTCTCCCCAATGGGCAGGCTATCGAATCATAGTAGGACTATGGAGCTGAAAGAACTTACACTCCAAACAGTTACTTTTTGGAGGTATAAAATGCAGCAGCATGCCCCCTCTGACCCGTTTCTTCCTCCCTTGTGTTCTTTTTTCTATGATCAGGGCAGTGAGAAGGGCACTCCTTCTCTGCATATAATCCAAACTGAAAGCAAAGGGAACCGGAAGCAGAGGCTTCTTGTAGCAGGGTGACTTAACTGTGCGTTACCTGTACTGTGTCGTGACAACAAAGTTTCTTATGAACTATTGATACAGTTGAAGCTGTAACCATATTAAAACTATTTTAAGTATATTATTTACACTATTAACTTGTATATGCAATAATACTAAGTATTAGAAATAAAAGGTTAATTCTTTCTACCTAGTGATTTTGGTAGCAGATTCTTGACAAATTCTGCATGATCTCCCACGTGCAGTATGCTGTAGACGCTGGTATTCATTAATTCTTCCTGATTGTAACCCAAGTAGCTGGTCACATTTTCTGACACAAATACAATTCTTCCTTCACAGTTCACAACAAAGAAAAATCCATCCAAAGCCTGCAAAGCCAAATATAAAAAAAATAAAAAGAAAGAAAAAGAAAAGGATTAAGACATGAAGGCACTGATTAAAACATTGGGAGGTTAAAAGATAAAAGGAAAAACACTTTTCTCTTTTAAAAAGATATTAGAAATAAATATATGTCAAGTTAAAATGCATTCTGGCTCTCTGTGAGGGGGAGTCATGATTTTCAAATGGGCTATATATTAAAGTTTCCAGTAGGTATGAATGAAAAACAATCAACCATCCTTCTCAGAAATAATTTTATTTAAATATTTATTTTTATTATTTTTAAGTGTGTGTGTGTATGTGTGTGTACACATGTGCACACATGTGAGTGCTCACACATGAGTGAGATGCCCTTGGAGGACAGAGATGTTGGATGTCCTGTAACTGTTACAAGTGGCTGGACTGCTTGATGTAGGTGCTAAGAGTCAAACCTGGGTCTTCTGCAAAAGCAGTGTGTGCTCTTAGCCACCAACAGTCTGCCCATTCCAGAAAGAAATTTTATTGTAGTAAATGCGAAGCGAGCGACTCATTCAGTCTTGAAAATCTCTACATTATGTAGGTTAATACCTGCCCTTTGCCTTTGAGAAGCCTGCTCAAGGGTGATCAATCAAGCGTCACACATACAAGGAGCAGCATGAACGCAGAACAGGATGCCTGATTTCGGAGCGGTGGTGGTGATGAGAAGCACCTGACAAAGTCCTACCCAAGTTATGCAGAGGGGAAGAGGAAAAGAGGGAGGGGGGCTTAGGGAAGTTATTGCAGGAAGACAGAAGCACATGGCACACAGCAAGGCATAAGCAGCGTAGAGTTGAGGAGTACAAAGTACAGTGAGGCCTGTGGGTAGCAAACACATTAGTGGAATGGACAGCATCTAAGTTCTAGGGGCCTCCTCTGTGCAGAGATGGAGCCAGGCTTCTCCAAGAGGAGATACATGCACCCCTAGGGGCACAGAATATTTCCAGTGGCACAGAAACTGTTAGAATCTTTAGATTGCAATCTAAAGCATGTGGAAGGAATCAAGCCCAATAAACATATTACATGATGGTCCTTCAGGAAATCCAGACAGTTCCAAATTTTTAGGGAACATTTGGAATACTGAAGCTGTCAATGTCACAGTACATATTTGGAATCTTCCTGGCTATTTGAAAAATGATGTAGTTAGTTTGTTACAGAATATACAACTGAAACAACACAATTTAAAAATGGGCTATTGATACAAACAGATCTCAAAAGAAATAAAATTGGTTAAGAAATATTTCAAAAATGTCACCATCCATGTATTATTAGACACATTATTATCTAATAGAGAAATGAAATTAAAACAGCTTTGAGGTTTTGCCTTACCCCAGTGAGAATGGCTGAGGCAGCCATGCTGTGAGGAGGAAGCAGGAAGAGACCCTTCATTCACTCCCACTGGGACTGCAAAGTGCTGCAGCCACTATGGAAATCGGGGTGAGAAATTCTCAACAAACTAAAAATAAATCCACCATATGACCCAGCTCTACCCCTCCTTGGCATCTGCCCAAAGGACTCAGCATCCTATTCCATAGATTCTTGCTCAGCCTGTGCACTGCTGCTGTATTCACAATAGTTACAAAACACAAAGTGGGGTGGGATGGGAAAAGAGGAACAGGATCTAGTGGAGGGGGCAGGAGAGAAGCCCAGTGGGCCAGGAGAATGAATGAAAATATGCAGCCTCAGGGGGTGGAAGGTGTGTGTATGTGGGAACCCTCTAGAAGGTATGAGTGACCTGGGAGGTGAAAGACTCTCAGAACTTACCAAAATGCCCAACAGTAGGGAGAGGGAACAGACCGCCTACAGTAGATAGACAGGGCCCAAAGTGGAGAGACAAGGTCACCAACCCACAGTCAAAAATTCTGACCCAGAATTTGTTCCTGTCTAAAAGAACTGTGGTGACAAAAATGGAGAAGAGACTGAAGAAAAGGTAGTCGTCCTGTAACTGGCCCAACTTGGGATCCATCTGGGGGAAGGGAGGGACCAAGGACTGACACTATTACTGAGGCTTTTGTGTGCTTATAGACAGGAGCCTAGCATGGCTGTTCTCTGAGAGGCCCTACCAGCAGCTGACAGAGACAGAAGCAGATTCTTATAGCAAACCATTGGACTGATGTCAGAGACCCCTTATAGTTGAATTAGGGGAAGGATTGAAGAAGCTGAAGGGGAGGGCAACCGGAAGACCAGCAGTCTCAACTAACCTGCACCCCAGGGAGCTCCCAGAGACTGAGCTACCAACGAGGAGCATACACAGGCTGGTCAGCCCAGCACATAGCACATGTATAGCAGAGGGCTGCCTGGTCGGCCTCAGTGGGAGAAGATGTGCCTGATCCTCAAGAGGCTTCAGGCCCCAGGGAACGGGAGGCCTGGTGAGAGGGACACGTTTTCACGGGGGGGGGGGAGGAATGAGATGAGGAACTATGGGAGAGGGGACCAGGAGGGGGGCATCGGCAAGAATGTAAATAAAATAATTTAAAAAAATGGAAACACCTTAAATGTCCTTCAATTGATGAGTGAATAATGAAAATGTCACACATACACACCACCCAAACAAATACTACTCAGTTCTAAAGAAAAATGAAATCATTGAAATTTTCATATAAATGGCTAGTACCAGATAATCTATTCAGTGAGATAACTCAGACCTAGAAATACAAAGGCTATATACTCTCTCTCATTTGTGGATCCCAGCTCCAAACCCCAGCTGTGGATACATAACATGGTGTAACCAGAGACCAAGAAAGGGTCCATAAGAGCAGTGAAGCAGTTCTAGAGAGGGGAGTAGGATATGAGTGTGTGTGTGGGGGGATGGAAAAAGAGGGAAGACTCTTTAATTGGGGAGGGGGAAGGAAGTCCATACCAAAGAAGAGGAAGGAGACAGATAAATAACAGTAAGGATGTTTGAAATAGCCATAATCATTTTATATTTTCTTAAAATTACATATGATACATATAATTGTCTCTCTCTCCCTGTTTCTCTCTCCCCATTTCTCTCTCTCTCTCTCTCTCTCTCTCTCTGTCTGTCTCTCTGTCTATCTCTCTGTCTCTCTGTCTCTGTCTCTCTGTCTCTCTCTGTATATGTGTGTACAGTTTAAATGAAGTTATTGCACTTGGGATGATAATGCCTCCTCCAAAGAATCATCTAACAAAACTCCTGGTATGAGGCATGAGAACACTCCTTATGAGTTTTGGGTTAGGGGAATCTAAGAGATTCTCAAAATATATAGGCCATTGTTGTTGCTTCCTAGAAGCTGAAGATAAAGTCCCTATTGCTGATACAAGATCCTCCATTTTAGATCTAGGACTCAGAAGACTGGAGCTGGAACTGTCCTGAAGCCTCTTCCCAAAGGTGCAAGGTGAGCTGCTGAGGGAGGGAAGCAGTCAGGAGTCCCACAAAGCTACCACGTCTGTGAGCCACCACAACAGACAGCATGGTCATGATACAGAAAGGTACAATAGTGCAGCTTATATCTTGGTGGTAACCAACAGCTGTCTAATTGGACTTGATTGGTCATCTCATTAGAAGGGAATCATGTCTGGTACTGTACACCCAGTCAACCACCGATGGTTAGTGAGGCTGTGGCTCATGGAGGAGAACCTAAACCAGCATTAACTCCTAACTGCAATCTAAATAATTATATATGGATATCCACAAATAAGTGTAGTGCCTGCCCTCAGTCAAAAAAGCTTCTTTGTGCAGAAGGTGGAAATTACTAAAGGAAGCCACAACTGTCCACAATGAGAAAGCGACCAGCCTCAAACTTGCTATATAGTCTTGAACTACTAATCTTTCTTTCTCAACCTCCAAGTACTGAGACTATAGGCAGGCATCATTAATGCTGAGTTTCTGTGACTGAACAATTTAATCCTTTGGACAACATCTTTCATCCTGGACCCCTCTCCTTCCTAGCCCTAGAAACTGCCCTCTGTCTACCTCTGTAAGAGGCCAGTTTATACTGAACATGATAAGTGACCCAGGAAGCACTTATCTTTCTGTTAATTGGATTGTACCTGATCATAAATGATCATAAGTATATATCTTACACTATAGGAAATCCAATTAACAGAATACTATACCATACAATATAGATGAGCTATATTGTCATAAGTAACATTTCTTTTTTTTTTTTTTTTTTTTTTGGTTTTTCGAGACAGGGTTTCTCTGTGTAGCCTGGGCTGTCCTGGAGCTCACTCTGTAGACCAGGCTGGCCTTGAACTCAGAAATCCGCCTGCCTCTGCCTCCCAAGTGCTGGGATTAAAGGCTTGCGCCACCACCGCCTGGCTATAAGTAACATTTCTTATGTTTTTAAAAGGTAGAATAGTATTTCATTGTGAATATATATTGTATTTCTAATTGATATTTCCATTAGTGGACACTTAAGTTGAAATGTAAATTAAAATGACATACCTGTCAGAATGGCTAGTATGTAAAGACAAAAAATAAACTACAGATGAGGATTCAGAGAAAAGGGAATCTTTGTATTTGCTGGTAAGAATATAAACTTGTAGAGTCAGTATGGAGTACAGCATAGAAGATCCTCAAAATAAAAAATAAAAACCAGAAATACCAGATAACCTAGTGATTTAGGTGACTATACACCTGAGTATATAGAGTCACAGAGATTGAAATCAGTTCCTTGAAGAGGTATCATCGCAGCATTACTCAACATAGCCAGGATACACAATCAGCCTAAGTGTCCATCAGTGGATGAAGGGATGAAATTATTGCTTAAAATATTATATTTAACTTAAAGCTACATTTTTAGATAACTCTATCATAAAGCATACAGCCAAGATTTTTTTTAAAACAGCACAATCCCATTTTTAGTAATTATTGTAATGTTTTCAAGTCTAACACCTTAACCACTCAGCTACTGTGACTCCAGTAAGATTTTCTTAAGAAAAAAGAGGAAGATATTTGTATTTACACTGATTGCTCTCACTGCTTCTCTCTTAATCTAAAAATGCAAAAGAGACAGGGGTGTGATGATATTTGCACCTCAAGCTGAACTAACTGAACAAAAACTCTGTAAACTATTTTGAGGTTGATGGACATACAAAGGCACTTTCATATTCAGCTAAGTTACAAATATCATAGTGAGTGGTCAGTATATATTTATTTACCTTGCAGTTTAGGGGGGAAAGGGGGTAAGGGGAAAACACCTGAAATGTAAATAAAAGTTCCAATAAAAAAAAATTCACATTTAAAGAAAAAGTAGCTTTAAAATCTTTTCAGACATCCTTGGATAATAACTGAATCAGTGTTGCATACCATTCAATGTCCCTTAGTTTTTGTTTTTTATTATAAATGAGACACATGCTTACATACATTTTACAACATAAAAAAATAAAGTCAATAATAGTTGATGTGCTATAATCCCAATCTTTAAAAATTATACAACCTAGATGTCCCTTGACTGAAGAATGGATACAGAAAATGTGGTACATTTATACAATGGAATACTACTTAGCTATTAAAACAAGGGCATAATGGATTTTGAAGGTAAATGGATGGAACTAGAAAATATCATCCTGATGAGGTAACCCAGACCCAAAAGAGCATGCATGGTATGTACTCACTAATAAGTGGATATTAGCCATAAAGTACAGGATACCCATGCTAATCCACAGACCCAAAGAAGTCAAATAAAAAGTTGTTCCCAAGGGAGGATGGTTAAATCTTTTTCAGAAGGGGACATAAAATAGATATCAGAGATCAGTGGAGGATGGAGGGAAGGACCTGAGTGGGAGAGGGGATGGAGAGACATGTAAGGAGAACAGGGGAGGGAGAACAGAAATTGGTAGTGGCAGGTAGGGAGCCAGCTTTAGGAAGTGCCAAAGATTTGGGATGGGGAGATCCCAGAGTGTCTATGGGGATGACTCTGGCAGAAACTCCTAGCAGCGGGGCATATGGATCCTGATGTGGCCTCTCCCTATAGCCAGGCAGGACTCCCAGGAGAAGGATAAGGACAGCAACCCACCCACAAAACCTTCGACCCAAAATGTGTCTTGCCTACAAGATGTGCAAGGACAAAGATAGAGCAGAGAGGGAGAGAATAGCCAACCAATGACTGGCCCAAATTGAGACCCATATCATGGACAAGCACAATCCCTGACACTATTAATGATACTGTTATGCTTACAGACAGGAGTCTAGCATAACTTTCCTTTGAGAGACTCTACCCAGAAGCCAATGGAACGAGATGCAGAGACCCACAGCCAAACCTTAGATGGAGCTATAGGAGTCTTGTGGAAGAGTTGGGGGTTAGGACTGAGGGACCCAAAGAGGACAGGGACTCCATAAGAAGACCAACAGAGTCAACTAACCTGGACCCTTGGGGGCTCTCAGAGACTGAACTACCAACCAAAGAGCAAGAATGGGATGGATGTAGGCCCCCACACATGTGTAGCAGATGTGTAACTTAGTATTCATGTGGGTCCCCCAACAACTGGAGCAGGGGCTATCCTGAATCTGTTGCCTTCTTGTGGATCCCATTCCACTAACTAGTCTGCCTCATCTGGCCTCAGTGAGATGATGTGCCTAGTCTTGCAATGACTTGATGTGCTGGAGTGGAAGGTGAAGGTGGGAGAATGTGTGTGGGAGTGCTATGAGGCGGGGTGAAGGAGCTGTGAGGGGGGACTGGGAGGAGAGGGGGTTAATATTGGGATGCAAAGTGAAAAAATAAATTAGTGAAAAAATAAAAATGATAATTCAGGGACTGCTTTGAGGGCTAGTGTTATGAATATGAATATTCAAACATCCCTATTCCTAAACTCTGTCTGATGAAGACAATTTGCCATCATTATTCTTTCTCTACGAGTCTCACTCACATGTGCTCCTGGGGAGGAATCTTCCCTACAGCTGGCCTTACGATGTGCTGCATACAGAGATGATAACAAATGTTTGTCCATTAAGTACAACACAATCAATCTGAGAGCTTTGCCATCTGCCCAGGATGTCACCCTTTAAGGAGAACCACCTTGGTCTCACAGCAGGGCTCATACTGGGCAAGACTTCTTGCAGAGCCCTGAATCTAAATGAGATTGCCACTTAAGGTCACTGGACAAAGGTTTTGGAATAAAACATAATTTCCAATACCTTTACAGTACCCAAGCAACCAAAGACAACAAAGAAATTTAACAAAGATTAAAACCAGGATAAGGATCCCACAGTGGGGGTAAAGATTCCTTGAGTAAAGTCTCTTTAAGAAGGCAACACTACTCCTGATCAGAGGGGACTATATGCAAGCTATGGAAACAGAACAAACTGTATTCAAGACTTAGAAAACAGAGAAATGTACAAGTTTGTTAGTAAACCCCCCTGGCTGCAGAAAGGACAGGGAAAGAATTTAGTTTGCATATCTCTGTAAATAAATATGCAATTTGTTTTTGAGACAGAAAAGCATGTGCATGTACACACAGATAAGTGCTTTAAACATCCATATGCAGGAAAGGTGTTTATGGTGATCCATTGGTTTGGAAACAGCATTTACACTCAAAATCCAGGCAATAGGAATGAGAGAGAACAGACAGAGATAAAATAATACAGTAGTTGCAAAAATAATTCAAGTTTAAAAGTTCTTCACTTTATAAAGCTTGATAGTAATTTAATTCTCCTTCATATGTGGATGTGTGTACATGTGTATCTATGCGGTATATAAATCAATGTAAACTTTTTTATTCAGAAAATGTTTTTTATTTAGGGCAGTATTTAGTCTAATGCAGGAGAGGATCTTTCATTTAAAGGTGAAATTCTATAGTATATATATATATGCACACATACACATTGTACAAGCTAGCTAAACTAGTTATGTATCAGATGATGACCTAATTCAGTTTTCTTTTCCCAGATAATTCTAATTACTCCATTATGTAGGCTTTGGTTTGCATGAGACCCCTTGAAATACCTATATAAAACAAATTTATGTCTATTACTCAATTAATTCTGAAATAACAACTATGAAGCAGCCTTTATAATCAAATCCTATTTTCAAAAGTTTAAAGAACTCCCTTCCGCCTGGACCCTGGTTCTTTTGCCTGGGGCAGACCCCTAGCTGGTCTGCTTCTGGGGAAACACCGGATCCTGAGACATCCTAGAGGGACCCACTGTACCCAGAGCAGAGGGTAAGACACCTTGCCCACTACCCCACGCCCCAGAGTTACAACTGGGAGCCAGGTGGGGCTTAAGGAACTAGCAGGCACCCAAGCCCGCCCCTCCGGAATACCATTTCCCTTCTGCCCAGACCCTGGTTCTTTTGCCTGGGGCAGTCCCTTAGCTGGTCTGCTCCTGTGGAAACACCGGATCCTGAGACATCCTAGAGGGACCTACTGCATCAAGAGCAGAGGGAGCTTAGGATCACAGGAACACAGAGACATCTGGAATCCAAGGAGATCTGACACAAGCAGGATAACTGGAAAGACAGACTCCAGTCAGACACAGTAAGCACAGGTAACACTAGAGTCAACCAGATGGCAAAAGGCAAGCACAAGAACACAAGCAACAGAAACCAAAGTTACCTGACATGATCAGAACACAGTTCTCCCACCATAGCAAGCCCTGGATACCCCATCACACAGGAAAAACAGGACTCAGAATTAAAATCACTTCTCATGATGATGATAGAGGATTTTAAGAAGGACAAAAGTAACTCCCGTAAAGAAATACAGGAGAACACAGGTAAACAGGTAGAAGCCCTTAAAGAGGAAACACAAAAATCCTTTAAAGAATTGAAAGAGAACACAGGTAAATAGGTAGAAGCCCTTAAAGAGGAAACACAAAAATCCTTTAAAGAATTGAAAGAGAACACAGGTAAACAGGTAGAAGCCCTTAAAGAGGAAACACAAAAATCCTTTAAAGAATTGCAAGAAAACACAACCAAACAGATGAAGGAATTGAACAAAACAGTCCAGGATCTAAAAATGGAAATAGAAACAATAAAGAAATCTCAAAGGGAGACTACTCTGGAGATAGAAAATGTAGGAAAGAGATCAGGAGTCATAGACACAAGCATCACCAACAGAATACAAGAGATAGAAGAGAGAATCTCATGCGCAGAAGATACCATGGAAAACATTGACACAACAGTCAAAGAAAATGCAAAATGCAAAAAGCTCCTAACCCAGAACATCCAGGAAATCCAAGATGCAATAAGACCAAACCTAAGGATAATAGGTATAGATGAGAGTGAAGATTCCCAATCTAAAGGGCCAGTAAATATCTTCAACAAAATTATAGAGGAAAATTTCCCCAACCTAAAGAATGAGAGCCCATAAACATACAAGAAGCCTACAGAACACCAAACAGACTAGACCAGAAAAGAAATACCTCCTGTCACATAATAATCAAAACACCAAATGCACAAAACAAAGAAAAAATACTAAAAGCAGTAAGGGAAAAAGGTCAAGTAACATAAAAGGCAGACCTATAAGAATTACACCAGACTTTTCACCAGAGACTATAAAAGCCAGAAGATCCTGGTCTGATATCATACAAACCCTAAGGGAACACAACTGCCAGCCCAGACTGCTATACCCAGCAAAACTCTCAATCACTATAGATGGAGAAACCAAGATATTCCATGACAAAACCAATTTGCACAGTATCTTCCCACAAACCCAGCACTTCAAAGGATAATCGATGGAAAACGCCAACACAAGGAAGGAAACTACAACCTAGAAAAAGCATGGAAGTAACCTTCCAACAACCCCAAACAAAGATAACTACACAAACATAATTCCACCTCTAAAAACAAAAATAATAGGAAACAACAATCATTTTTCCTTAATATCCCTCAACATCAATGGTCTCAATTCTCCAATAAAAAGACGTAGACTATCAGACTGGATACATAAACAGGACCCAGAATTTTGTTGCATACAAGAAACGCACCTCAGTGACAAAGACAGACATTACCTCAGAGTAAAAGGCTAGAAAACAATTTTCCAAGCAAATGGACCTAAGAAACAAGCTGGAGTAGCCATTTTAATATCAAACAAAATCGACTTTCAACCAAAAGTAATCAAGAAAGATAAGGAAGGACACTTCATACTCATCAAAGAAAAATCTACCAAGAAGAACTCTCAATTCTGAACATCTATGCTCCAAATGCAAGGGCACCCACATACATAAAGAAACTTTACTAAAGCTCAAAGCACACATTGCACCTCACACAATAATAGTGGGGGATTTTAACACCCCGCTCTCTCCAATGGACAGATCGTGGAAACAGAAACTAAACAAAGACACATTGAAATTAACAGAAGCTATGAACCAAATGGATTTAACAGATATCTATAGAACATTTCATCCTAAAGCAAAAGAATATACTTCTTCTCAGCACCTCATGGTACCTTCTCCAAAATAGACCATATAATTGGTCACAAAACAGTCCTCAACAGATACAAAAAGATTGAAATAATCCCTTGCATCCTATCAGATCACCACGGACTAAGGTTGGTCTTCAATAATGACAAAACCAAGGGAAAACCCACATGCATGTGGAAACTGAACAATGCTCTACTCAATGATGACTTTGTCAAGGAAGAAATAAAGAAAGAAATTAAAGACTTCCTAGAATTTAACGAAAATGAGGAAAACATCATACCAGAACTTGTGGGACTCCATGAAAGCAGTGCTAAGAGGAAAACTCATAGCTCTAAGTGCCTACAAAAAGAAATTGGAGAGAGCACACATTAACAACTTGACAGCACACCTGAAAGCTCTAGAACAAAAAGAAGCAAATACACCCAAGAGGAGTAGGCGTCAGGAAATAATCAAACTCAGGGCTGAAATCAACCGAGTAGAAACAGAAAGAACTATACAAAATATCAACAAAACCAGGAGTTGGTTCTTTGAGAAAATCAACAAGATAGATAAACCCTTAGCCAGACTAACCAGAGGGCACAGAGACAGTATCCAAATTAATAAAATCAGATCCGAAAAGGGAGACATAACAACAGAAACCGAGGAAATTCAAAAAATCATCAGATCCTACTACAAAGGTCTATACTCAACAAAACTGGAAAATCTGGATGAAATGGACAATTTTCTAGACAGATACCAGGTACCAAAGTTAAATGAGGAGCAAATAAACCATCTAAACAGTCCCATAACCCCTAAAGAAATAGCAGCAGTCATTAAAAGTCTCCCCACCAAAAAAAAAAAGCCCAGGACCAGATGGTTTTAGTGGAGAATTCTATCAGACCTTCAAGGAAGGCCTAATACCAATTCTCTTCAAACTATTCCACAAAATAGAAACAGAAGGAACACTACCCAATTCATTCTATGAAGCTACAATCACACTCATACCTAAACCTCACAAAGACCCAACAAAGAAAGAGAACTTTAGACCAATCTCTCTTATGAATATTGATGCAAAAATACTCAATAAAATTCTATCAAACTGAATCCAAGAACACATCAAAACAATCATCCATCATGATCAAGTGGGCTTTATGCCGGGAATGCAGGGATGGTTCAATATTCGGAAATCCATCAATGTAATCCACTATATAAACAAACTCAAAGAAAAAAAACCAAATGATCATCTCACTAGATGCTGAGACAGCATTTGACAAAGATTCAACATCCCTTCATGGTAAAAGTCTTGGAAAGATCAGGAATTCAAGGCCCATACCTAAACATAGTAAAAGCAATATACAGCAAACCAGTAGCCAACATCAAACTAAATGGAGAGAAACTTGAAGCATTCCCACTAAGATCAGGGACTAGACAAGGCTGCCCACTCTCTCCTACCTATTCAATATAGTACTGGAAGTCCTAGCCAGAGCAATTAGACAACAAAAAGAAGTCAAAGGAATACAAATAGGAAAAGAAAAAGTCAAAATATCACTATTTGCAGATGATATGATAGTATACTTAAGTGACCCCAAAAACTCCACCAGAGAACTCCTAAACCTGATAAACAACTTCAGCAAGGTGGCAGGTTATAAAATCAACTCGAACAAATCAGTAGCCTTCCTCTACATGAAAGATAAACAGGCTGAAAAAGAAATTAGGGAAATGACACCCTTCACAATAGTCACAAATAATATAAAATACCTCGGGGTGAATCTAATCAAGCAAGTGAAAGATCTGTATGACAAGAACTTCAAGTCTCTGAAGAAAGAAATTGAAGAAGATCTCAGGAAATGGAAAGATCTCCCATGCTCATGGATGGCAGGATTAATAAAGCAAAAAATGGCCATCTTGCCAAAAGCAATCTACAGATTCAATGCAATCCCCATTAAAATAACAACTCAATTCTTTACAGAACTAGAAAGAGAAATTCTCAAATTTATTTGGAACAACAAAAACCCCAGGATAGCAAAAACCATTCTCAACAATAAAAGAACTTCTGTAGGAATTGCCATCCCTGACCTCAAGCTGTACTACAGAGCAATAGTGATAAAAATGGCCTGGTATTGGTACAGAGACAGGCAGGAAGATCAATGGAATAGAGTTGAAGACCAGAAATGAACCCACACAACTATGGTCATTTAATCTTTGACAAAGGAGCTAAAACGACCAGTGGAACAAGGACAGCATTTTCAACAAATGGTGCTGGTTCAACTGGAGGACAGCATGCAGAAGAATGCAAATCGAACCATTCTTATCTCCTTGTACAAAGCTCAAGTCCAAGTGGATAAAGGACCTTCACATAAAACAAGATACACTGAAACTAATAGAAGAGAAGGTGGGGAAGACCCTCGAATACCTAGGCACAGGGGAAAAGTTCCTGAACAGAACACCAATGGCCTATGCTCTAAGATCAAGAATTGACAAATGGGATTTCATAAAATTGCAAAGTTTCTGTAAGGCAAAGGACACTGTCAATAGGACAAATGGCAACCAACAGATTGAGAAAAGATCTTTACCAATCCCACATCTGATAGAGGACTAATATCCAGTATATACAAAGAACTCAAGAAATTAGACTTCAGACAACCAAATAACCCTATTAAAAAATGGAGTACAGAGCTAAACAAAGAATTATCAACTGAGGAAGCTCAAATGGCGAGAAGCACCTAAAGAAATGTTCAGCATCCTTGGTCATCAGGGAAATGCAAATCAAAACAACCCTGAGATTCCACCTCACACCAGAGTGGCTAAAATAAAAAACTCAGGTGATAGCAGATGCTGGCAAGGATGTGGAGAAAGAGGAACACTCCTCCATGTTGGTGGGATTGCAAGATGGTGCAACCACTATGGAAAACAGTCTGGTGGTTCTTCAGAAAATTGAACATATCACTACCTGAGGACCCAGCTATACCACTCCTGGGTATATATCCAGAAGATGCTCTAACACATAACAAGGACATATGCTCCACTATGTTCATAGCAGCTTTATTTATAATAGCCAGAAACTGGAAAGAACCCAGATGCCCTTCAACAGAGGAATGGATACAAAAAATGTGGTACATTTAGACAATGGAATATTACTCAGCTATTAAAAACAATGAATTTGATAAATTTTTATGTAAATGGATGGAACTGAAAAATATCATCCTGAGTGAAGTAACCCAATCACAAAAGAACATACATGGTATTCACTCACTGATTATTGGATTTTAGCCCAGAAGCTTGAAATATCCAAGATTCAACTCACAGACCACAAAAGCTCATGAAGAATGACGACCAAGTAGGGGGCGGGGGCTTCAGTCCTTCTTAGAAGGAGTAACAAAATACTCAAGGGAGCAAATATGGAGATACAGTGCAGGACAGAAACTGAAAGAGGGGCCGTCTGCAGGCCATTCCACCTGGATATCCATCCCATGTGCAGTTACCAAAGGTAGACATTGATGTGGATGTCAGGATGTACATGCTGACAGGAGCCTGATATAGCTGTCTCCCTAGAAGTCTGCAAGAGTCTGACATACTCAGAGGCAGATGCTCACAGCTAACCATCAAACTGATCATGGGGTTCCCAATGGAGAAGATAGAGTGAAGGCTGAAGGAGTTGAAAGGATTTGTGACACCATGAGGAAAGCAACAATACCAACCAACCAGAGCCCCCAGGGTCTAAACCACCAGCCTGGGAGCGCTTAGGGAGGGACCCATGGCTCCAGCTATATATGCAAGGGAGCTATATGTAAGTGGGAGAAGAGATCCTTGGTCCCATGAAGGCTGGACATCGTGGGGGGTGGTATTCGAGGGTGGGGAGGTAAGATACAGGGGAGGGTGTGTGGGGGTACACCAACGTGGAGGCAGGAGGAGGGGGGAAGGGATAATGAGTTCCTGGGAGGGAGGGGGGGAAATGGGGTAAGGAGAGAACATCTAAAATGTAAATAAAATTTCCAATAAAAAAAAAGTTTAAAAGTTTAAAGAACTACTTTGTTTCATAATTTATTAATTGGATTATGACATTAAATTGGTAAGGACAAAAATTTTCATTTTGGGACCAGTGAGAACACTTACCTCCAACAGAAGAGGTCCCAGTGACTCCTTCTCTATCACTCCTTGACTGCTCGATGAGATGTCAGACTTCTGCACATCATCATCAGTTGTAGATTTCTCTGCAAGTAATGAAAGTTGAAAAACTATGCATCCAAGGAGCTCATTTTCATCAGTGCCAGTTTATGAAGCATATAGATTTATATTATTGGTATAAGAAAGATTTATTTTTTAAGCAAATTATTAAAAAATTTAAAACTCACTAAGTTCACACAGAAAGTTACTGCATGTGAACACAAAGCACTTTTAAGGAAAACTGAAGACAGGAATAGTTATGCGTCAGGGTATGACCTAGGAACAGGAACAGAAATGATGGACAGTTCAGGATCCTGTCTCTAGAGGAAAAATGCTCACGTGTCTGTCTTCCTCTACCTTAATCTGGATAGTGGGTGCAGACATGTCAGCCATGTTTATTACACATCGTGATGGAAACAGCTTAGGAATGGCAGCCACATCCACAGGGGGCATCTGAATTCTGGACTCCTACCTGGACTATCGTGTTCAAGCCATTGCATTTTGTCCAAGTTGTGGCATCTTGCTCCTGTATTATATCCTCTCAGATAAGTAATTACGTTTTTATTAGTCAACATTTAACATCTCTATAACAATGGCCATAATATATCTTATTAAGTATATCCAGATGTATGTTATATTTTATATATCATCTATTTTATTTATATATTTTTATATATTATATTTTGTATGTAGTTTTAAGTTTTCAAATAGTTTTGTTTAACTCATCCTTAAACACTTCTCCTGATTCTAATAATTTTTCTGGCCAGGGCACATGTTTTTTGGCCCTAGCATTGGGGAGATGGTGGTAGGTTTCAAACTCTGTGAGTTTGAAGCCAGCCTGTTCTAAATAGTTACAGGCCAGACAGAGCTACATAGTGAGATCCTGTCTTAAAACAGAACAAAACAAACAAACACCCAAATCAAAGCAACAGCCACATTACTAACCCCAAACCCGACCATTTATCAGACAGTCCTGTGTGCTCGCAATCCAGCAGCAAGGACATGAAAAGGTGAAAGAGTGGGCACGGGCAGTGGGACCTAGGGAGAGAACATCAGATGGATGGAAGAGCTAGCCTGACTGACCAGTGTGCCTGTGGTGCTTGATGCTGACAGCATGAAGAGACAAAGAAGAGAAACACAGTAATGTGGTGGAGATTTCCCAAGCACCCTGTTTGGACTTCCAAAAGTTACCATCTTTCAAGGGTGCAATGTCTCCTCTGTCTGAGGGACTGACATGTTAGTTTTGTTGCTGCCCCTCATGGCTGCCTCTGCTTCCCCTGCACTTCCTCTCTTTCTGCTTTTCTTTTTGTAACCACTGGCTTTCCTCGGATGCCTGTGGCTTTGTTCATGTGAGATGCATAAAAATGCCACCTGGTGACTAGAATGTAGTAAGAGTTAAGTTTTCATGAGGGATTACCCCAAATGCTTCTTCCCTGGAACTGCTGGGTTTCCTGCTATCACTGGTTTTGGATAGTAAGAGCAAGCAATGATGCTGGTGTTTCTCCTCTTTGCTAGCTCAGCTGTTACTGGACTACTCTGTGGTTTCTAAGATCTTTAAGTCATGGCACTTGAGTCTTCTCACACTGCTGTGATCACTGTGAAGATCCCAGGGCTTGTGTTCTACTCACTACAGATCTCCTCATACATAATGTGTGGGTGTCAGCGCACTCACCTGAAAACTCGTACAGAACCCCAGAGCAACAGTGCTCCCCAGAGTGCTTTACCTTTGTTTCTGGCAGTAACCAAAGGATTAGTAGTGTAAGGGTCCCAGCAAGTATGGGTGCTATAAATATAAATCTCAAAAAAATACAATGGGACCCCTGCCCGCAGAGTACTTCTTTCCTACTGTGAGCCAGACAGAGCCAAGCTTCCTCAGACAAGCCAAAGAGATTTTCATCAAGAATTATGTACTTTAGCTGGATGCCAGGGTCTCAGATCTCCCCCACAACTTGTGTTTCTGCTTGAGGCCCTATGACATGGGCTCCAAAACATTCCAAGCTTGCTTAATTACTTCACTAGCTTTCAAGTTAATTTAGTAAGCCACTTTGCAATATCAAGAAAGAATTTTTGACTCAATAAAATAAAAATTGTCTAAACAAAAACATTTCTTTACTAAAAGCATAAAGCTACGTGGGCTCTTAAAACAGAAAGGTAAAACAATATGTCATACAACAGCAGCTGAGAACACGGCCTTTATTTTATTTTTACCTTGCTCCATTCTCTTCATGAGCTGTATCTGATCTACTGTCTTCTTCAAGATCTTGCATTTATCTGGTTTTACACTCAGGCTGTCAATGTCACTGATGTTAGCAGACAGCAGTTCAGCTAGTTCTTCTAAATACTTATTTTCTTGCTCCCTCGCCTCTTCTCAGTACTGTTATACATAGACACAGATAGAAAAAAAATCCAGTTAGCATATATTTATACCGTATTATTTCCTTTTCTGATCAAACATATTAATGTTCACACATTTGAAGGAAATCTTGTTTTACCTAAAATATAAAACCAGATTTAAAAAAATCAAATTAAAATCACATTTAAAGCTCAGACCCTAGAAAATCCTCAAGTACACAAAATAATTCTGGTTAAAATATGTGAAAATGACTGCTATGACAGATGGGTTTGCTAACAATGTATATGCCTCAATTATTTTCAGATAACAAACCACTACAGATATTAAAGGAACTAGACAGAAAACAAATGTACCTCTCGTGTTTGAGATACTGTGTATTTGAAAAGAACGGAATGTTCAAGTAATTTTGCTACAGTTTAAGTGGTACTGTGTGATTATAGTTCAGACAAACTATAATGAGGAATCTGATAAGCCCTTCATTCTTATTCTGATAGGAACAATCGTTGCCCCTCAGAAAAAGAAACTATTCAAAAGTACATTCTAAAAATCAGCTGGAGAAAGAGCAGCAAGCAGTGGGTTACAGCTTCCTTCTAAATATAACAGAAAATAAAACCTACATGTAAGTTCTTGTCCACATTAAAACCAAGTCAAATGCAAAACAAAAAGAACAGAGGGTAGGGTCACCAACAGTACTTTAAAAGAATTCTACTGAATATATGGATGATTACTGTTGGCTTTTACTTTTCAATCTTTACCCCTAATTTATTTTGCCAGGTCACCAGCAATCTGCTTTAGGTAATGCATTCAATGATGGTAAAATATTACTCTGAAACTTTCCATTATCTAAATAAAACAGGAAAAACTATTCATAACAAGCGTTGTTAAAATCATTTGACTAATCATAAAAGTGGTAGAAAAAAGGTGAGAAATGAGAAAATCAGTTGCTAAAAATCTTACAATAAACAATTAAAAAGTCATTTACTTTCCTTAAAAATTTTAAAGACTAGAAAAGCAAAGGCACTTACACAGCACTGTGAGCGTTAGTAACCCAGTCAACTAATTTACTGCATTTGCTACAAAACAAAGAACTAACAAATGGTACAGATCCCCAAACACAATCAGACTTGAAACTATAACAACCGCACATTCTGTCCTTATCTGTTAAATCTTTCATTACTGAGGAATTATTTCCACTTTGCATAGTAAAACTCTAATAACTTAAACAGAACACAGAAGGCATCCCGACAAACTTCACTCTGAGGCATTGAAGCAAAGCAGGAATAAAATGAGGAACATATTTTCATATGCAGAAGGGTTGATCTGCAACATGATAGTGTTTGAGGACATGTGATTTTACCTTAGGGAACCTCATAGGCAACAGACACATTTAATACATCAGTATAGAGTGGAGCTGTTTAAACTTAAAGGTCTAAATTTCAATAGGGGAAATCAGTTTAGATTTACTTGGTGGGTCTCCCAGATATGATTTGTTTGTTGGTTTTATTTTAAGAATGTCTCACTCTATAGTCCTGGCTATTCTTGAACTGGTGATCAACCCCCATCTACCTTGAGAGTGCTGGGAAAACAGGTGTGTGCTTCTGTACTCAGCCACCAAACATGTTTTTGCTGTTAGTTTTAGGTAATACTGAAATGCATGAATCCATTATAGAGTAAAAGAAAAGTGTTCCAACATAGAGAGGAGATGGAACAAGAAACTATACATAGTAAAGAAAAGCAGATGTCAATAAAATGACTTAAGTCTCAGAGTAGGGAAATGAAAATCACCTTTAAGTGAAGCAGCCAATAACTACCTAGGGAAAAAAGACAGCAGACGTGCTCTAAGTCAACATTGAAGGAATGTAGAGCATAAAACCTTTTCTTAATGGAAAAGGCCCCTTTATTACTTCAGATTAACTTTCTTCATTTGCCAAACCCCTTATTACCTTTTATGTGGCAGACATGCTAGTAAACACTATCCTGAGCTCAATTCTCATGAGTACAGTAGGCCTCACAATCTTATATGGTACCAGTTCCAGCATCCCCAGTGGACATCAAAATCTGAGCACTTGCAAACCATTTACATAAAATGGTGTAGTTGCATAGACTATGAAAATTCTTCCCCAAGCTTAAGCCATCTCTGTATTACTTACACTACCTTATGCAGTGCAAATGATATATAAGTAGTTGTCATACTATATTTAGGTAATAGCACTACAAAAAGTTGATATACGTTTGGTATAGATGCCATTTTTTTTTCCAGAATACTTTTAATCCTATGGATATGGAGGGACTGCTTATCTTTCCTTAATTAATGTACTAGCAATTATATGACAGATAAGCATGTGAAGTTTTCTAAGCACTCTGAAGTAAATTAGATGTACCTCCCACTAGAAAGGAAATAAAAGGCAACAGACCATTGAATACTTTATGACAAACATCAGACTCTACAGAAACACACAAAATAGCTCTAAACCCAGAGAAAGAATGGCACTAAGTTAGAGGTAGAAAGATCTTATATTCTAGAAGGCAACTTGGCATTATCAACTGTATAAAGTGAGAGTGGAAATATGAAGTCCAAAACCGATACATAACAGGCGAGTATAGCTGAGCCACAGAAGTACATGGGCAAGAGGTAGTGGAGGCAGGATCACAGTGACCTCAGTCTGTCCTGGTGCAGTGTGACTACTGCTCAGGAGCACAGGCTGAAACCTGCAGGCACTAACAAGCTATCAAAAACCTCAGACAAGTGAACAGCAGTTTAACCTCTCTGCTTCAATTTCTTCATCTGTACCACTGGGATAATGACATTAATTACCTCCTAGAGTTTGTGAGGATTAAAAAAGATAAGATGTATAAAATGCATTGCTAAGTTCTTGGCATGTCCTATTAGCTCAATAAATACCATCTAGTATGACTTTAATTATAATGTTTTATTTTTAAGAAAATGGGGAACCCAAGAGGATTTAAGGGGAATTAATGGTGTGGCCAGATCTGTAAGCTCTTCAAAGATAGAAAACCTGTCTCTCACTTCATTTCTACCCTTATAACAGCACACAGATGGTGTTGGCTGACCAGTTAGCATTTAATAGGCACTTGTTGAGTTAAGCTGCAAATGCTCAAGAAGGGTAAAGCATAGTTAGCCACCATTTAAAACTAGTGCCTTAACCTTCTTTTTTTTTTTTTTAAAGAACAAATGAGGGATTGCAAGAAACTGTTTAACTAAGAAGTCACTGTCTCAGGCTCTGTAGACAGTAATACTTGGCACTGCCACAGGGCTGGCAATACCTTGTGAGGTCTGACAGATGCTCTTTATGATTAATGAGCTCACAGTCTGTTTGGGGAGACAGCATATAATAATAAGACCAGAGGAAGGATTGCAAGGTAGCATTAATACACAAGCCGTTTCAAAGTAATAAATTTTTGATTTTCCATATCAAAGATATTGCGTTATTAAAACTGAAGCCCATACATATAAACCTGAAGAAGTCAGTGCTTTCAAATATCTTTCCAGCAAACATCAGGACAATTATCTCGAAACATCAAAAGAGGAAAAAAGAATATATAAAAATTTTGGTATTTGTAATGATGTTATCATGTACAGACACACATACACACAAAGAATAAAACAAAGACAATTTACAGATAAGCCATTACAAGAAAGGATTGCTCAGCACAATAGGCAGATGTGGTACTGATGCCCATAGCTGTTATCATTCATATCCATTAGTAACTATCAATTCGAAAATACAGTATGGGCATCATGGTGTATGCCTAGAATTCCAGCACCCCTCAAGTTGAGTAGGAGGACTGGCCCAAGTTCAAGGCTAGAATGGACTACAGAATGAAACCCTCCCAAAAACAAAACAAAGAAATCACAAAAATGGAAAAATGCAATCATAATAAAATATTAATATGGTAACATATAAATTTCATATGGTTATTATATATAGCTTTTTAGTATTTGTTCTTATATATTCAAATTTTCCTTGAATGAGAAATTAAACATAAAAGATAATATTTTATTTATCCTTAAGGTTTCCTTTAGGAAAGACTGAATTTATATATAGAAATAAACAATGTACTTTGATAACACACATCTGGTTCACATCTTGGCATGTACTTTTATCCTAGCATCTGGACACATGTGCTGGACACTTAGGTGACTGTCCTGTGAGGTATGGTCGGTCACTTGCCTTTTCCAGTCTCTAGCCCTAGCATTCTTTAAAACCCTCTCATCTCTCTCCCGGAGAGAAAAACAGGCATTACTAGCTGCAATGACGCTGTGCAGTGCTGCTGCAGTTCTCCTCTGAGACCAGTGTCATCATAGCTGGCATGTTCTGCCTTCCTTGGCCCTGGGGAGCATCTGGAAATGTTTATAGACCACTGTGTTATTACAACTAGGGACACTACTGGCATTTCAGTGTACAAGCAGTAACACTACGAAGCATCCTACAACACAGAGGGCAGCCTCCACAGCAAAGAATTTCTGGTTCAAAATGTCAGCAGTGCAGAGACTGAAAAAAAAAAAACTTGATGTAGTTCCTAGAAACCAAATAGAATAAAATCTGGACTTTCCTCTTGTTAGCTGAGAAAACGCTTCTGCTCTGAGTGAGGTTCTCTTTCATCCAGCACTTGTTAGGGTTCCCTTAGCATGAAATTTCTTTTTGTCTGCTTAATGTAGTCATTTTTAAGAACACAGCAAGTAGTTAATGCCACAAATAATTATTTTAACATAATATTATAACAATATACTTTTTAGTTCCTAAGTTAACATTTAAAGATGTTCAACAGACTTATTTATTCGTTTGGCAGGATTTATTGTCCTTACTAGTTAAAAGGCACATATTGCACCCTGAACTAGGGATACAGTGGTGGTGAGCATGAGCAGAGAGGTCCCTTACCGTAGAGTAGCATATAGCCTAGCAGAGAAGCTAAGAATTCATGCAATGAGCATATCTCTAGCAACAGCCAGTAACTATGAGCCAAAGCCATAAAGATGTACAGGACAGATATCCAGAAAGGGGAGATAGAGCTACTAGTTGTGGGAGGAAGAGAAGCCTCCCTTTAAGGAAGTAATGGCTTACCACAGCATCTGCAATAACAGCGACAGATTCATACTGGAAATGAAGAGGGTGCAAGTTGGAAGGAAGGAGAAGCACACTAAGGACCTGGGTGGGGGTGGGGCAGACTGTGCTGGAAGAGCAGGAGGAGGCAGGTGGCCACTCAAGTGGAGTAGATGAAACAAAGGCCAAAGCATTGGAGAAATGACAAAAAAGCTCTGCCAGAGACAAGCATACTCCTACCTTGATGCCAGTGTGTCACATGGCGATCCTTTTCTCTTATGTGAGTCTGGGTTTGCAGGGTCAGATGAACTGTCCCCAAGGCCACTCATGTTGATGAACTTCACACCTACATGGAGAGGTTAAGAAATAAATCTCTCATGACATGACTGACTAAAAAGGGTAGGGGAAGCCCCCTTGTTATTTCTAAGCATCAAAAACCAAACCAAAACAAACACAGCAAAAACTTGTAAACAGGGACTAAGTGACTACAGTCATCACAGAAGCACCAACCTCTAACGAAGCCACAGGGACACTAGCTGCTTGTTGCTATGCTTACTTTTCTAAGCCAGTGAAATAAAATTAACAATTTTCTATGAAATGGTTATAAGCAATCAAATTAAGATTTTCTTAGAATAATTAAGTAGAAATATTTTTACCAAGAGAAAAATCACTTGCATGTATAAATGTAAAAAACTGGACTCTGAAATTATTATTCAGATTCAAAATTATTATTTAGACCTTACTTTGTAAAAAGGCTTAAAAAAGCTTTATTCGTGAAGCTGAGATTTTATACTGATAGAGAATGAACAATATACATATGATTAAAGTTACAGTGATAAGCTCCATGTGGATTTTTGAATTGTACTTTTCCACTCTGAATTCCATACTCCTAACCTTGTGTTTATATCATCCAGAGACCAAGATCAAATGTTTAGTCTATGTTAGGATCTTAGTATGGATGCCAGAGAACAGTCATTCCCCCTTGCATGTCAGCCAGGTCTTCACATGTGCCAGTTACTGATCTGTTCACATCAATCACTGCTCTGCAGAATCCCAAAGAAGCTCAGAGCCCTATCCTTGGCCTAAGAGTCATCAGTCCCTTGGATTTCAGTAGGACCAAATGCTATCATTACCTATCATTACTCCATTTACCCTCAGAAAGGAGAGGAAACGCATGAAATAAGACTTGGAGCTCTTCCTTAAGTCTAAGTTACTAAATAACATAGCACTGTATGTCAACACTCAAGCTGGGAACACTTAAAGAACTGTTGAAGTCTAAGGCAGCCTCTCACAGCCTTAATCCTTTCCTAGTTCTAAAATGTACTCTTTCTAGAGCTCGTTCAAAGGCTAAAGACCGCTGCCCTCTTCTCATTATATAAAAAATCCTACAATTTTAATCATGAGATTCCATCATGTGGACAAGAGGGAATGTTTCTAATTTCTCTATATTACAAGTATAAGTTTTGAAACTACCCAACACTCCAAGTATTTTCTGTTCTTGAGACAGGGTTGTTATGTATCTTGGCTGGCCTGTGATTAACATGCAGTCCAGGCTGGCCTCAAAGTCCCAGTCTTCTTAGTTCCTGTCCCCACTTCCAGGATTGCAATCTTGCAATTACTTTTTAATTCTTTTTTCTTGTTTATTCATCATTTGTCATTTCTATCCATTTTCTGCCAATTTATTCTCAAGAGATTTTTATGTCTAGTGTGGTCTTATATGTAGGTTGCAAGACATTTTGCCTTTAAGAGATTTTATACTATCTCCTTCTTCAGTCTTGGATATAATTATAATCCTAGCTTGAAACCAAATATCTCAAGGATTCTAGATTAATATAAGATTTTTTTCTTGCTTCTCAGTCCCCTTCACTTTTCTTCTCATTTCTAATCTATCACATAAGTAGCAGCAGAAAGACAATCTTGTCCTGATGTCATTCCCAAGATACCACTGTTTTGTTCTGCTCTGTTTTTCATATAAGTCAAGTGGATACCACTACTGAAGGATAATCAAAGAAAGCAACGGGCAGGAAAAAAATGATTTAATTTATAGTTTAAACCATTACTTGCCTGTCTTTGGTCTACGTACCTAATGTCTTCTATACGTGTGTGTGTGTGTGTGTGTGTGTGTGTGTGTGTGTGTGCGCCGTGCGTGCTTTGAACCATTTTAGCCTCTTGTCTTACATCCTACAGGTAAGAGCACACTAGGATCTATTTTCATTTCCTAAATCTACCTCTTCTTCATATTTTTCTTTGCTCAGGTCATCATCTAGTAGACTACAAAATAGTTGTCCAAATGGTCTCTAGTTTCCAACGTTGTCTTTCTGAAATGACCCACTGAAGAGGCACCATATTACCTACCAAAGGCAAGTCTGAGCATGCCTGAAGCACATTCCTAAATCCTCATTATTCAGAGATCTCCTCCACTCCACAGAGTAGACAGTTTCACAGTTCACCTACTATCAGTGCATTATAGAACTTGGTGAACGACTGACTACAAATGCCTCTCCAGTCAAGTGTTTTACACACACACACACACACACACACACACACACACACTCATACCCCTTGTGTTTTATTGTTTTATGTACCATTTCACTATGTATTCTAGATTGGCCTTATACTCACAGAGATTGACCTGTTTCTCCTCTGTCTAAGTGCTGGGATGTTTTATGTACTATATAGTACAATATAACCTATATAGAAACACTATGCAAAATATGCCAATCTGCATATGCAAAAATGTATTACAGATGTTAACTTTAGTTTTATCCTCAATAAAAATCAAAATAAAATTCTTGGCTACATACTATGTTCCTAGCAAAGGTAACTTTAGGCACAATTAGGGAAACATTTAAACTGACCTCAGTGTGGGGAGCAGTCCAACTTATGTGAGCTCTATGAATGCAATAACCTCCCGTGTAGTCCCTAGATATCCGACTGTGAATACAATTTATAAAATCATTATTCTCATAGTTTCTTTTTATTTTGAGAGATGTAAATGTTATCATCTTAAACGTAATGTATATGGCACATTTAAGAAACTGGTAAGTACCCAGAGTAAAATGAGGCCAAATTGTGTTTAACTGCATGGGTGTGCTGGGGAAGCCGGTCCAGGCGAGGAGAGTGAGCTGGAGCCAAGTGAGGGAAGTGGAGCAGTGACAAAGGGAAAAGATGAAGGCAGAACAGAAGCATTTTGTTGTTTTCTTTTGAGAAGCAGTAATGAACTGGCTAGGACTGGGGATGGAATACTAGGATCTGAAGTCAGAGGGAGAACAGGAGACAGAACCAGGTATGGCCTCACATAAGCTAAGAAAAGTCCTGACAATGCTCTTGTTAACATGAGTTCTGTAACTGAATCAATCTCAAAAGAAGACTATCAGTTATGTGGACACCAGACCTCCCTAAACATCCTCATCTTGTCTGCTATCGAAGGTAAGCAGGGTTGGGGCTGGCAGGACTCAGGTGGGAGAATATCAGCTAGACAGGTGTTATTAATAAAGCAATATTTTTTAACATTGAGATTCAAAGAGGCAAAATTAAGGTTAACTCAGTATCACAGAAGTAAAGATGGCACTTCATTTTCATACACGAACAAATGTATTTTTAGGTGTATTTATTAAGATGGGCCTAAGATAAGATTCCCAAGTTAAACATCTGCTGAGTTTTTCTGAAATTCTGGAGCAAAGGTAGCAGAAAAAGCAATAGATGCCAAAGGGCACCTTACAAAAATAAGAGGCAATGTTTGAAGAATTGTAGAAGAGTCCCCACTAATCTGTTGATGGCAGGATTCTGTATTAAGTGTCTTATACTTACAAAACACAACATAGACTGTAATACAAAGCCCAGAATGGGGACAAGCTATCAGAGCTGTCATGAGTATGTAAAATGACTTTATATTTGGTTGTTAGGGGATGTAAGTTGGGACAATTAACAAAGCCAATTTTCATATCGCTTTTTAACAAGACTGAATGTGTCTAAGTAAAAGTACTCTGTTGACTTAAAAAGCTGCTAAATTATATTACCCAGTTTCATGCAATTTCTAAAGAGTAATTTCAGTGACCAAAAACTACATCTATCTCTGGTCAAATGTGCCAAACTAAACTCAATAGGTGAAGGCACACGAAATAGGACAGTACCCTTAAATTCAGTTAAGTTTTCTACATACAAAATTAGTTATTTGTCTCTCAGATTGAGCATAGAACTGCATGATTTAAAAAACAGCATCAATTAGCTAACAAACAAGGATCCCCAACCTGATCCTCCACACAAAACCAACCAGGACAAAGTGGTCCTCAGTTTCTAGAAGGCTAGCTTCTATAAGGAAATGTTTCCCAAGCTAGAGTCCTCAGACACTTCTTGTTCTCCACAACCACTGAAACCTTTCTCACGTGACAAAAAGGACGGGGACTTGTTACTACAATAGTCACTGTCCTTTCAAGGCTGAATGAAATCCCATTGTTTGGAAAACTCTACTTTGTTTATCCATTCATCAGTTGGTGAACATTTAGGTTATTTCCACTTCTGGGGATTATCAATAACATTGTTATGAATGCTTATGCAAGCATTTGGGATATAAGTTTTAATTATCTTGAATGTAAAACTGGGAATAGAACTGCCATATCATAGAGTAATTAACTCTTAACTTTCTGGGGAAATGCTAAATTTAAGGTGACAAAACATGAGGATTACAATTCTATATGCTTGTCCAAAGCAGTTCTCCCTGGTAAAATCCACCGCAGTGAGTATAAAATGGTATTTCATTACGGCTTTGATTTATGTTTCCTTAATTGCTAATGACTCTGAGCATCTTCTTCTGTACTTCCTGGTCTCCTTATACCTTCAATGGAAACCTGTCTCATTCAGGGCCTTTACTTATTTTTACACTAAGTTTTACTGTACTTAAATATTTACTGTGCACATTTAACTCATGATGTTATCAGACACAAATATGTAGTAAACTGGTTATTACTGTGAAGCAAATTAACACCCATAATCTCACATAAACACTCTTCACTGCTGCAAGAGCAGTTATCTAAGTACACTGTGCTACTGTTAACTGTATTTTGTTATATAAGAGTCTTTAGATTGCTCTATCCCCAAGAATAGAATCGCCAAGGCCCTTCTATACTTAGAGAAGGGAGGAGATATCAGGGGCAGCCCTGCTTATACACTGAAGGCCTAAAATCAGCCATAGGCCTAAAATCAGCAATAGGCCTGACATACATACATGCTAACAAAAAGTCTTGGGTCTCTGTGGAAAAACACTGAAACAGCAGGCTATAAGCTAATGTAAACAGGCAGCTTCTGTGGAAACTTACCAGCCTGAGTAGTCATAGATCTTATAAATAGGCAGCCTCGGCGGACAGTACCAACTTAGATAAGGACAAGTGAATCATAGACAGAGCCATAGTGACCTGTCCCCTGAACCTTCATCCAGCTGATACCCTGTTCTGAAAGGTATCTGTACTCCCCCTGAACACCTATGCTCCGGTGCCATTCCCTTCCCCACATCCTGCCTTTTTGTGTTTATAACCCTGTGTGAACAAGTAAATTACAGTGTGATTTAAATAATTAGAAAATAAATTAATTAAAAAAAACATAAAAAAAGAAAAAAAAAAGAGTCTTTAGATTGTTCATCCAATTGATAGTTTTACCTAAACACACTGCTTATCTGCCAACACTTCCACTGAGGAATACTAGCCCTTATTTTACAATAACCTTGAAGCTTCCCAGATCAAACTCATACTACCATTAAAAAAATGCTCCATAGGTAATAATGGTTTTCCCTCCACACATTTACAGTGACAAAGTTCTTAAAATCTTCTCTACCTGGGAGACTTCTTTGTTCATAATGAGTCCTCAAAGCAGATATGGTCAAACCGAGTGCTCCAAAGGGCGGCTTCTAGGGGAGTGGAGTAACGCAGTGATGTCCAGAGATGGCACTAGTCAGTTTGCTCTCGCCTCATTTAAGGTCAATTACATGAACAACTAAAATAAGTGAGAAGAAAAAAGCAAATGGGAGATTAGATTGCCATTTATTCTTCAAAAGATAATACAGCTCAAAATACCAAGAAATGAGAGAAATGTAAATTTTCAAGTCAGATGGAAAATATTTCCAAAACACAATGAATGAAGATATGAATTTACAGGCAAAGACCTTCCTGGTGATGTTATTGTGACAGCTTGTCACTAAGGTAATGAATGCATAATTACATTCTGTTCAATTTCTGAGAGACCCACTGAGAAGCCTTTAGAAACTCATCTCTGCTATTATATGCTTATCCTTCTTGTTACCTATAAAACACAATTTTTCCTATTTTCAATTATTTAATTCTTTCAATTTATGTAATATTCTTATGTATTGAAATTATGAAAACATTTTACTTTCAAAATTTTTGCTGGAAAAGCTTACATGCTTTTGTATTTAAAGTTAGTTGAGCTCTTGTTCCAACAATAATGGATTCTCTTGCACTGTATTAATCTGCTCACAGATAAGAGTTATAAACTGTGGACAAAATATAAAAATAACTGAAGACACTGGAAAGTGATCAAAGCAGACTTAAATTGTAGATCTGACTTTGTTCAAAGAAGGGAGCTACACTGGGTGAAACACATGCTTAGGTTTCCTCTGTAGGAACTTTTTCAAGGCTTCCCTTATTAAGTGCGGGGAAGCTGGACTACAGACGAGAAATCACAGCTGATAGGCTTCCGTCGTTAGTGAGTGCAGAGCAGAGCGAACTGAAAATGCTAAACTGGTTGATACAATTATCTACAATCCAAATTTATAAACTGTGGCAAGCAAGTTCATATTCATACAACTGAATGTGGGAACCACAAAAGTTCTGACAACAGTACACTCAAGGACCAAAAACTAACTTGAAATCAAATGTATAACATGTCTGAAATGTTCCTGTTTTCATTCACATTACACCTCATGAAGTCATGGTAGCTTTGGTTCTTACTTAACATGCACTGTGCACATTTGCACCACATGTTCCTGGACACTGCAGCATGCTAACAATGATGTTGGAAACACCTCAGCTCAGATGTCAGGCATCACATGCTATGAGTCACGGTGTTGGACTGCACACACAAACTTTTCTGCACTTAGAGAATATAATTGTTAAATTATGAAAAACAAAGGCAGTATTTTCCAACTGTCATTCTTCAGAGTTTAAGTCTCAAATTCGTATTTTCATTGTATTCTTAGAAAAATGATTTGAAAATGGCTGTTTATAGGGCCTGAGATTTTTTTTTAAGACTTAGTTTTATTTTATGTGTATGTCTCTTCTCTCTTTCTCTCTGTCTGTCTCTGTGTGACTGTGTGTCTCTGTCTCTCTGTGTGTACTCTGTGTCTGTGTGTGTGTGTGTTTGTGTGTGTTGTGTGTGTGTGTGTGTGTGTATACACTGAGCCCAGAAGACAGTGATCTCTCCCCAGGAACTGGAGTTACAGGCACTGGAGTTACAGGCACTGTGAACCACGTCCTATGGGTACTGAGAAGCAAACTTGAGGTTTCTGGAAGAGCAGCAAATGTTCTTGACTGTTAACTCCTCTTTCCAGTTCCTTCAACTTTTTTTTTTTTTTAAAGAATAATTAAATGAATTTTGGCTTGGGATAGGGTTAGAATTCCAGTAATTTCTGAAATGGTCCTAATATGCTTTTGCCATTTTGTACTGCATATTTATGTGAAGCAGCTTTCTTGGCACTGACAACTTAAAAATATCAAAATATTGATCAATTCTGAAAAATGCCAAAGATACTTTGCATCCTGTAGTATCAAACATTCAACCAGGATTTCATTCTTTATTTAAAATGTATTTTCTTTTATGTATGTGAATGTTTTGCCTGCATGTACACATCTGCAACACATGTTGCCTTGTGCCTGTGGAGGTCAGAAGAGGGGGTTCGATCTCCTTGTGTAGGATGAAAGGACAAAGGAAAAACACCCTGAGTCTGACCTATCCCACGACCAGGGTCAAGGAAGGAGCACCCTGACTTTACCCCAAACCCAGGGCTATAAAGCAGAATTCCTCCATCCCTGAGCACAAAACTCCACTAGTCCCCACCTTCAAGATCAGACCACAGAGTCCCACCAATCCCAGGCCACCCTGAAAATCTCTGTCCCCAAAGGAATCCCATATAAACCCTACCTTCTGCTCAGTTCTCTGCTGCTTCTCATCTGAACAGACCTGGGTTTTTCCCTTCTAATAAATCTCTTGTGTGAGATTTGCTGTCTGGTGTGTCTGTGGTATTCCTTGGCTCCTGATTGCCAGGATACCTCTCTCCACAGAGCTGGAACACTTGATGCTCTGACTCGGATATGCTCTCCTGGTGTCTGTTCTCCACCTCTGGGTCTACGCTGCACTGGTACCCTGTCACTCATCTCTGGTCAACCCCCATCAGATTCACCTTCCAGCTGGCCAATAAACAGCTCAAAACTCATCCCCCAGCTGTAACTAGTTTTCAACTATAGCTGAAACTAAAGTTTCCCCTTTAGTCAGTGTAAATGCTTCCCAGAGTTCCCGGAAGTGACCACTGAGTATCTGGCACCCTCTGGTGCCCCAGCCAGTCTTTAAGGCTACTGCAGTGCCCTCTGTCTATATCCAGAGCTCAAAGGTTACCTGTCTCCATGCCGTCATCACCTGATTCATGTCCCTACCCTTGGAGCTGCAATCCTGCAGTCCCTTCTTTCCCGACTCTTCAACCTTCACTTTGGAGCTGCCGGTAAATCCCACAGTTCCTCTGAGCCCTCCTGGCTTTTGTAACTCTGTTCTCTAACCTTTTCCATCCCTCCCACCCTGCTCTAAGCCTCAGTTTCCTTCTTGACTTCTGGTCTCTACGAAAAGTCCTGCTAATAGGCAGGAGTCTCTCTTAAGCTTGGCCAGGTTAGGCTGGCCACCCTGTTGAGTGAATGGTTTGTATCTTTCTCTGGCCTCCCTGAGCCCTCGAACACACACAACTACAGCCTGAAGTGACATTTTCCTTCCCCTCTCTCATCTATTGGAACAATGTCTTCCATACCAGCTCATTCCCCCTTGGGATGCCTTTAGAAAGTCTCCAGTCTCTATATCTAACATGCAACCTGAAGGGCCCTAAATTTATTCACTTTTGGAATTGAATGTGGCCTCAACAGTCCTTAGATAATCGAACCACATGGTCAGGGATTCTATTCCTGCACAAACATCATGACCAAGAAACAAGTTGGAAGGAAAGAAAGGATCTATTCAGCTTATGCTTCCACATTGTTGTTCATCACCAAAGGAAGTCAGGACTGGAACTCAAGCAGGTCAGAAAGTAGAAGCGCATACAGAGGCCATGGAGGGATGTTTCTTACTGGCTTCCTTCCCCTGGCTTGCTCAGCTTGCTTTCTTATAGAACCTAGGACTACCAGCCCAGGGATGGCACCACCCACAATGGGTCCTCCCCCCTTGATCACTAATTGAGAAAATGCCTTACAGCTGGATCTCATGGAGGCATTTCCTCAAGGGTGGCTCCTTTCTCTGTGATAACCCCAGTTTGTGTCAAGTTGACACACAAAACCAGCCAGTACAGTACCATAATTGTAATATTATTCAAGATCTTTACAAATACTGTGAGCAACCTCTGGGTCTAAGAAATGGAAAGAGATTCCCCATTCCCCGTTTCTCTTTTCTCTGCTTCAAGCCTGTTTATTTTTGTCTAGTCTCTCCCCAACACTCACAAGATGTAAGTGTCCTATCTTTTAAGTTGTTGATGGCTCTATAAGTTTGTTGTAAAGTGGGAGCCAGGAGTCAGACTTATCCTGAGAGGGAGTGGGGAGGGAACAAAGGACTAATCAGCTGCAGTGGCACACACTCTTCTCTGGCCAGTGAATCTCTCAGCTCCCTCCTGCAGTGCCCTCTGTCTATATCCAGAGCTCAAAGGGTTCCTATCTCCATGCCTTCTTTGTTCTCAGCTTTCTGGATTCAGTTCTACAGGTATTCAGGTGTCTCTTAGGTATGAGTAGCATTGGACTGTTATTTTATGCTGTCCCACTTCAATTAAAAGTTGGCTCTGGAGTTCTACTCCTCTAGACCCAAATATGCTCATTTAATGGTTTCCTCTAAAATCTCTGTCCCACATCAGTCAAGCCACTTGACTATGTGACACAGAAAGGAGAGGAAAACAAAATAAAGGGACAAACTAGTCCCAATATGGACAACTGCTACTCATCTCATACTCCCTTGGTTCTAGTTTAACTCTCTAAAACTTTTGCTAAGGTATAAATCTTTGTAAGCATATTGGATATGATTTAAGCCCTGTAAAATCTGTAACAAAAAAGTCAAAACCTATAACACTGAGGTTGATGGTTAAAAATCTACACATAGGTAATTTAAAAGAAAACATGTGGCTTGCTGCCACTTAGCTGCTGTCCCATTGGGATGGAAGCAGCTGTGTGGCTGACAGTCATCTTTGTCAGGGTTGGAGAGGACAGATTTTGACATATGACTTCACTCTCATCTTGATTAAAAGTGACCACATGGCATAAGCCAAAGGAAACCAACTCCTCCTAGCTATGAAGCCCAGGCCAGATGATTTCTCTACTAATTTTTCATCACGGTAATGACCCCCCCCCCCAAGAGCCTCAGCCCACAGTCCCTTCTCTCCATCTCTGGCCTCTTTAGTCTCCTTTCTCCCTTCTTAGTGATATGCCACACAAATCCACCCTCTCAGGCACCCATTTTTAGCCCACTGGCAGGCCTTAGCTCTCCCATTCTGCCAATGGGACGCCCTTTACCTCCCCTTATCTGGCCTAAATTGGCCACAGTTCTCCTTTTGTGGGAGATGGGGTGGATGGCTTGGCCAGTGTATGTATCCTCTTCTCAGTAAGTGAATTCTCTCAAATAGAAAAGAGATTGGGGTCTTACACTCTTAACTCTTCCACCTTCATTAAAGAACTCCAGTATGTTACCCAATCTTACAACCTCACCTTCCATGATGTTTATATGATTCTCACCAATGACCTTCTCCCCAAGGAGTGCAGGCAAGTCTGGGACCAAGCTAGGGCACACACAGTTGAAACCCACCAAACTAATGCCACCCATGCAGCCAGGGCTGAGTCAGTCCCTGACCAGGATCCTAAATGGAATTACAATAGGGATAAGTTTATAACTTGCCCACTGGCCAGTCTCTCCAAGGTTGCCCTTAAAGCAGTAAATTACAATAAAATCTATGAGGTCATTCAGGACAAACATGAAAACCCATCTCAATTCCCAGACCACCTTATAATGGCCCTCTTGCATTCTGGATCCGGAGACCCCAGATGGAAAACAACTCCTTATGACCTATGTCTTCTCTCAGAATGTCCCTGATATTTGGGCCAAACCTAAACATCTAGAGAAAAGACCATTGACTCCATAGGTAGAAGCCTTAGCTGTAGCCTTTAAGATACACCAAGGGAGAGGTGGAAAAGTCCAAAACCAAACATACTTGATTCTGGTTAAGACCACTCACCTAACCTGAGCAGCTGCCTAAGCTCCCAAAGCCCAAGAGCCTCTGGGTCCCTGTTTCAAATGTGGCCAGAAGGGTCATTAGGCCCCAATATGCCCAAACCCTTTCAAACCATTCTGATCATGCCATGGTATCATTAACAGGGACTGTCCTTGTGTCCTTTGTGGCATGAGGATATCAAGCCCAAATTACCCTCCAGCAAACCTTCTAGGTTTGACCATGAATTACTGAGGCAGGTCTGGGCTCCCTTAGTCCAACCACCCCTATCTTGAACAGGGACCCCTGGGTAGTTATCACAGAATCAGGGTCATCCATCACTTGCCTTCTGGACACTGGGTCCTCTCCTCATTCCTCTGCTGTCAGAGTATGGGGACTTCCTTACCAGCCTCACCAATTAGCTGTATTTTTAGGGGTATTTCCCTTACCTACTCCTTCCTAGTGGTACCAACCTATCTCATCCCCTTGCTGAGAAGGGATTTCCTAGCTGAAGTAGGAGCCTCTATTTCTTTTGCTTCCCCCATCCACTTGACCCCAGGTTCAACAGCCAATCCCTTTCTTCTCTCCCAAACCATACAATCTGACATACCTTTTTCCTTACCAGCTTCCCAGGTAGAATACTCAAAGCCTCGATAGTCAAACATTACTCCCCTCTCATTCAATTACAAAAGCCTTTCCCTTCTATCCAGGGCAAAAGGTGAGAAGCAGTTTCACCCTCCCTTGGTTCTGGGTACTTGGAAAGTTTTGTCTAGAGAGAAAACTGTTTTCTGTGTGCAGATCAGTCTCTGTTTCTGGTGTATCCATTTTGTTGTAAACGAGTTGGAAATTAGTCAGGATCAGATGAATGCATGAATGATAGTGGACACCACATGTTTTGTTTCTGACTGGTCTTCTTTGAATGTGTGAGTTTTCTGTGTTCTGTGGTTTTGATTTTGCTTTCTCTGCCACTGCCAGCCACAAGACACCATTGCTAACACTGCTTGCTATGGCTGCTTTGACAGCTAGAGCTCAGAATTTATCTCTAGGCTTTCTGGTCACTGGATTCAGTTTATAAAAGAATGTAAAAACAATGCCTGTTTAATAAGGTATTAAAGCTACACCTCCGTGCATTCATGTATCTGTGGTCATAGCTCAACTCCTCACATGTGAATCAGAGAAGTTATCCTTCAAGTTGTGTATTATTGCTTCTCTTCTCACCTGCTGGCCCTTCTTCTAACACAGCAGGGTCTCCCAAGCACTAGTTCCTTCCCGAGATCTCTCTTCAGGCAGTATTGCCTCAGGTAAGCAGACTTACCTTTCAGCCACGCCCATGTCTCAACATTTCAAACTGACTCAAGTTGCGATTTGACTCTCTTAAAGTGTGTACAGATAAATTGTTTCTGCTGGCTTTTGCCACCGATCATATTTGGTTCCAGATTCTAGAGCCCATCTCTTCAGTTTCCCCTTCCTCCTCCTGCTCCAACCATCTGTCTCCCCTAGTCTGCTTTATAAATGTCCTCTTTCAGGTCCTGGAGCCTGATATACATTCTGGACCTCACCATGTAGGCAAGTCTCTAGTTATTAAGACCTTTGCTCCTTCTGTCTTTCTATTGGAACCAAACTCCCTGTTTCCTTGTCTCTTCCTCATAGGAGCTGCCTTCCTGCTAAGCCTTAAAGCTTCCTTGGCCTCTGCAACCTTGTCCCTCCTACCTCTTAGCTCTGTCTTAGAAGACTCATAGCTACTCTGTGCCCTCCTGGGCCTCTCAGCTCCCACTTGGAGCTTATGGAAACTCCATCCAGTGGAGTGGGACCCTTTTCCTCCCCGTTCATGGACTCAGATTTTATTAAAGCCTCACTCTGTTACTACAAACAGCCTGACCTCAGTATATTTCAAGGGCCAAAACTGACATGCTCGATTTTCAGTGGTGACAACTTCTGCCACTGCACAATCAAATGATCTGAAAATCTTTTATATCTAAACTTGTACTCACCTCTTGTACTTCTTCCTATCTACACCTGCCCAGAGTAGCACTTACAAGGATGTTTAACGTCCAAGAGATCTCTCTACCTCTAACCAACAGCCCATCCTAACAGAGTCAGGAAATTGCTCTATTATCAGGCTGCCAAAGGCTGATCCAGTCCCCTACGATACCCTCCTTATCCATCTCTCCTTCTCTGAGAGTTACTCCTATGCCTGTTTTCTCCATGAGCAGAAGAAAGATTACTGTACAAAGTGGCCATAAATTTAAAGAGGTTGCTAATATTGGTCCTGCAAAAAATATGAGACAAATTTAGGTGATCCTAATTTTACATCAGCTACTGAATAATACTCTGCCTGGCAGTTTTGGAGAGTGCTGGTTGTATGTTCTTTCCAGGTCAAACTCATGACCATCAATTGTAACCTCACCCACTGGACTACTAGAGTCTCTCATCATGCCTCTAACTGTCCTGAGCCACCCCTTATTTCTTCCATCTCTCTTCAGTGTCTCAGACTGTCTTAACTCCTTAGGGACATACTTTATGGGCTCACTGGATCCCTCAGACTATAACACTACTTTGGCTCTGAGCACTGCCATCAAGCCCTTATGTCTGAACATTCACAGTGCCTTGATTATCTATGGCAGTCAAGTTTACCACTGCCTATCTGATGGGTGGTCTGAGACTTTTATCCTGATGTTCCTTTTTTTCAAAATTAGGAGTGGTACCTAGTGAAGAACAGTTGCTGATTCCCATCACAGGGTTTATAGTGGCATGGCATGACAAATGAATGGTTCAGGTCCTACCCTTTCTTGTAGTCTTAGGTAGAACAATTGCTGGTGTAACCACTGGGGCAGCAGGACTGACTGACTACTTCCCTAGTATTTACCATCAGTTTTCACCCAGGTTCATCCAAGATCTCCAACAGGTAGCTCAGAACATCCTTACCCTCCAGAACTAAATAGACTCACTGGCCACTGCAGTGCTATAAAATCAGCAAAGGTTAGATTTACTGAGAGTAGACAGAGGTGGTCTTTGTCTCTTCCTTAGGGAGGAATGTTTCTGCTATGTCAACTAGTCAGGTACAGTAAAAGAAAAGTCCAACAATTCCAGATGGATCTCCAAAAATGTACAAAACAGCTGCATGTCTCTGGCCAGTGACTCAATCAACCATCTAATATGGAATTGGATTGGATATTTCCCTTCTTTAACCCCTTTCTCTTCCTTTCCTTAATCCTACTAGTCACAGACTGCCTCATAAACCTCTTGCTTAGATTTCTTCAACAACGGATCCAAAGGGTTTTTTTTTTTTTTTTTTTTAACCAGACTTTTGATCAGTTGCTATTACAGGATTACCAGCCCTTAGATACTGAGCCAGAGGCCTGGAATTCCTGATTATGCTCTGATAGTGAAGGTCAAGTTCACCTAAAGGATTTTGACACCCCATTCAGCAGGAAGCAGTCTAATGATAACATCACTCCCCCTTTCCCAGCCCCTGATTATTTATCAATAATAAACAAACGGGAGGGGGAGAATATAAGCCCTTTGAGGTATGTTAGTGGCCAGGCCCTTCCCCTGAGGACCTCCAACCACCAAGTTCCACCCACAGAATACCCTAACAGTCAGCTCCAGGCCCCATCCTTCAGTGTAAACAGCCCAAGCTCAGGACTCAAAATTCCATCAATCCCCACACTGAAAATCTCTACCCTGGAAAGATCCACCCCCAAGAAATGTTACATAAATGTCTTCTGTTCAGTTCTCTGCTGTTTCTTGCCTGAGCAGAGGCAGCCAGCCTCCTGAGTTTTTCCCTTCCAATAAATCCCTTGTATGAGGTTTGTTGTGCAGTATGACTTTTTGGTATTCCTTGACTTCCAACTGTGGGGTCAGGGAGCTGTGGAACCAGGAGGAGCCAGTCTACAGCAATAGTGGCATCGAGGTGTGTCCAAACCCCAGAAATCTCATCCTGAGATTGGCAGGAGTAGGACCACTCTCCCTCCCCTCCCCTGCCCTGGACCTGCGTGTCCTGGAGCCATAGTGCTGTGCCCCCACTTTCCCTGCCAGGAGGTCGCACAGCCCTGTAGCCTTTGCTTATAAGGTCCTGTCTGATAGTACTTGGAATCCCTCCTCATGCAAATGAGGCATCTTCAGTGCCTGGACCCCAGCCAATGATGTATACTCACCTGAAAGCCCTGCCCAACCCCAAAGGTTTAAGTAGCCTTTGTTCCTCCCATTAAAGAAGCTGTCTCACTGAAGCTGTTTCCTGAGAGTCGATTCTTGTCATCCTCACTGCTGTCTGAGGCAGAGCCTGAACTCTACTCAATGCCAGGAAACCTTTCCCCTCAGAGCTGTAACACTTACAGAAACAGTATAGGAAACCAGGACTAAAGAACGCATACCTTAGAAGAGAGGAGGTTATTAGCACTATGAAAAGAATGAAAGAGTCTGGGCCATCAACTGCTACCTTTAAGTAGCTTTGGTCACCATTCTCTTTTCTTTTGCTTTCACTTTCAGAATAAAACAGTTCTTTAGATTTCATTCATTCATTTGTATTTTGTGTTCATTCATTTCTATTTGTGTGTGTATATATTTTGCCTGCATTTATATGCATCACTTGCATGCAGTGTCCACAGAGGCCAGAAGAGGGCATTAGATCCCCATGAACTGATTCTACAGATGGTTGTTATCTGCCATGTGGATGCTAGGATTTGAACCTGGGTCCTCTGAAGATTAGCCAATCCTCCTAATCACTTAGCCATCTCTTCAGCTTCCAGAATAACAGAGTTCTTATACTGACCCCTCTGAAGAATAACTAGTACAGATTTAACTGGCTCTTCTCTTTTTCCACTTAAAACTGGTCTTTCTTAGGTTTTATATGATGGTTATTAGTATTCAGGCTGTTTTCTATCTTAAAAATTTTGTGATGGTTGCTCACATTTTCCTCTTTCTCTAATTTTGACTTAAAAAAATCCTCATTGATTTTATTTTTGCTGATGTTATCTTAACTGTGATTTAGAAAGGGACCAATACTCAATACCTGCTCAAACTGCCATGTTTTCCTGGATTCAGTATTGAATGCTACTTCTAACTTTAAGTATTACTGTTATTTTATTTTAGAACATTTAAAATCTTGTTTCGTGTATCCTTAAACATGTTAGCTTTTACAATTTTAAAACCCACCATTCTGACATTCTTTAAAAAACAGCCAGTAGGCTGGGCAGTGGTGGTGCACACCTTTAAACCCAGCACTTGGGAAGCAGAGACAGGCAGATCTCTTGAGTTCAAGACTGGCCTACTCTATGTAGTGAGTTCCAGGACAGCCAGGGCTACACAGAGGAACCCTGTCTTGCAAAAAACAAAGCAACGAACAAATAAAACCAAACAAAATACCAAGTAAGTGAATTTATTGAGAAAATGAAAAATTTAAGCAGCTGTGATATGCAGTAAGCCCTATGCAGTAATTTGACTGGAAGGGACACAGATCAAAGCAATCCGTCTCTATACACACAACTAGCACTATGAATTGTGACTTTTAGAGAAAACAGCAAAAATGATTTCTTCCATTGGTAACAGCTAATTTATGAGATGGCTATCAAAAGAAACTGCAGTGTTTTAGTAATGAATTAAGAGAAACTTATCTCTAAGAACAGTGGATTACTCTCTTATCCAGTTATATTAACTGTTGAGCACTGTAGATATCATTTGATATTAATAAAACTTACAATATAAGCATTTCACATTATTCTAATAAACTAGTACAGAGTCAAGGTTATTTTTATTATAAGCCATGCTTTTACTTTCCTTAGGATATACTTTCTGATGTAGGTGTGTGTTTGAGTGAGAGATATCCCCCACAGGCTTGTGTATCACACTTGGTCCCCACTGTTTGGAAAAGGTTACGGAACCTTAGACAGGTGGGGCCTTGCTATACGAAGTATGTCACTGAGGTGGGTTTTGAGGATGGACAGGCTCGCCCCACTTCCTGTTCTATTTCTCTGCTTCCTGTGTTGAATACAGTGTGATCATCCAGCTTCCTGCTCTGCTGCACACTGGTTACCACGCTTTTTGAGCTATGATGGACTCTGGACCATAAGCTAAAACATACCCTTTCTCTTCTAAAGTTGTTTTTTTGTTATAGATTGTTGTTGTGTTTTTGTTATAGCAGCAGAAAACGAGCACAGGGTAGAAATGGATAAACTAAGTACAAACCCCAGTGTGTTTGAACTAATAGCTTAGATGAACTGTCATTCAGTAGATGCTGTCATTCAGTAGTGAGCAGTCATAAAAAAATCATTAATACTTTGTGGCAATTGTAACATTTCTCGGTAGCATAAAATTATGATTCCATACAATTCTTATTCATTTTTATCAACTATATTTTAGAAAAGTATATGAAAAATGATGTAAAGGCAGATTTTTCTTAAAAGAGATTAAAATTCTTCATGAGAAATGATGCTATTTTTTTCAATTAATGACAAAAGTGTTGTGTTCCCTAAATTTAAGTTGAAAATGATATAAATAAAATGAAAATAAAGCCATTTATATTAATATTAAAATTTATGATTCAGAACACTTATCCATCATGATCAAGTAGGCTTTATTCCAGGTATGCAGGGTTGGTTCAATATATGGAAATCCATCAACGTTATCCACTATATAAATAAACTCAAAGAAAAAAAACACATGATCATATCTCTTGATGCTGAGAAAGCATTTGACAAAATTCAACACCCCTTCATGATAAAAGTCATGGAAAGATCAGGAATTCAAGGTCCATACCTAAACATAGTTAAAGCAATAGACAGCAAGCCAGTAGCCAACATCAAATTAAATGGAGAGAAACTTGAAGCAATCCATTAAAATCAGGGACTAGACAAGGCTGCCCACTCTCCCCCTACCTATTCAACATAGTTCTGGAAGTCCTAGCCAGAGCAATTAGGCAACAGAAGGAGATCAAAGGGATACAAATTGGAAAGGAAGAAGTCAAAGTTTCACTATTTGCAGATGATATGATAGTATATTAAGTGACCCCAAAACTTCTACCAGAGAACTTCTAAACCTGATAAACAACTTTAGCAAAGTGGCTGGGTATAACATTAACTCAAACAAATCAGTACCCATTCCTCTACACAAAGGATAAACTGGCTGAGAAAGAAATTATGGAAAAGACACCATTCACAATAGTCACAAATAATATAAAATACCTTGGTGTGAATCTAACCAAGCAAGTAAAAATTTATGATTCAGAAGTAGTAAAGTTTGACTTTGTTATAGTATGTAGTCACTTGCCTTTTTAGTACCTCTGTAGAGAGGAGACTCGATAATAACAAAGATTTTATAAGTAAAGTTCTTTACTTTTTACAACAGAATGACATTTTTTAGTTTCTCCTTTTCATATTTCTTTAAAAGACATTTAATTTTATGATTAGAAAATTTATTTATGAGAATCTTGCCATCTCTTTCAAAAAAACTTTTTTTCTTCATACAAGTTTTCAGATATTTTTTAAAAAAATATCTGAGTAAATCTAGGGAATTTTGAGAAAAATACAATTGTTTTATGTTTGAACTGATGCAAACTGCTGGTCTGTGTACAAAGAAAAAGCTCCAAGAGGAATCCTGCTACAAATGTGATCTAAGCATGCTCAGTAAGTGGTATGACTCTACAGTGAGCCAGCAATAGTTCTCTGGTCCCAGAGAAATCAGCAAAGTGACGACTATTCATCCTAGTGTTTATAATGGTAAAAATGGGAACACCCCAAAATGTCCTCCAACAATAGAATGGATTAGTAAATTCTAGAATACTGTTAAAATACAACCTCACAATAGTGTCATAAATGAACAGAATTAACATCTGCCTATGGCCACCCAGACTCCTTTCTTATGACTGAGGGAGTACAGGAATAGGATTTAAAGTATCGATTCTAGAGTCCAACTATACTATGATACTTTCTGGTCTTGTAATTTTAATCTTGGATAAAATACTTGTACTTAGCCAAGAAGTGTTAGAAGAAACATTTAATATTTTTAAATGACTTTAAACAGCATATGACACACGATAAACATGATTAAGTAGACCTTAACCAAGTAAGTTTTAACCCTTCTACTTGGCAGATACCTTCCAATAACTGATACAAACCATCATATTTTCCATAAAGACCTATGTGTGTGCATGCTGCGCTGTATGTTGTCTGTGTCTAGTGGATGTGAATGAGTGGAGGGGTGTGTGCACACAGGGAAGGCCAGAGGGGATGTCAGCTGCTTTCTACTCTATTGCCTTGAGAAAGATCTTTTCCTGAACCAGAAGGTCCCCATGTTTCTTAGTCTGGTCAGTGAGTTCTCAGGATGAACCTATCCCTGTCCCCCAATGCTGGGGATCTCAGATATTGGCAGCCATGCCTGGCTGACTTTCTTTTCGTTTCTTCTCTCAACATGAGTGCTAGAGATTCAAAATCAGAGCCTCACATGCAGCGCTTACCCACTAAGCTATCTCTCATCTCCCTCCCACAGTTTTCACCTGACTTAGCAGTTTAATTGTCCATAATATTTTCTGTTTCAGAAGACTTACATACCTTCATATCTTGTTTTTCACTTTCACTATGCTTCAAGGAAGATACTGATGCTTATATTCTAGGTTTTAAAATGTATATAAAGAATCAATCCAGAGTACATTTTTTTCAATCTTGAATTCCATTTCTTATTTACTCTTTAAGAAGACAGATTATAAATTTATAGTCAAAATTGTATAATCAGTAGTCTGTATATCAACTACTAAGGCTAAAAGATTAATGATTATTTCATCCACTATAACATTTATGTGGGAAAAATACAGAAAGCCTCAGACTAGTAAATTCTAGCATTATTAATTCTAGATATAACATAAGGACATTCAGCTTAGAAATTAAGTCTCAAAAGACTATTCCTACTATTTTATGCTCTACTAAGTTCCACATCAGCGTTCCTCTGCCTTAACTGTTTTACATTGTGTTGTGTGTGTGTGTGTGTGTGTTGTGTGTGTCCATTCGTGCCACTGCTCATATATATTCTCTTCTACCATGTAGATCCCAGGGATTGAACTCAAGTTGTCAAGCTTAGAGGCATACACCTTTACCCCCAATCCCTTCTGGCTTTTTAAAAAATGAATATTAATTTTAAGCCTTGGTTTAAAATGAACTTTTCATCAAATTCTTCCAGTCTCCTTTCACATGCTCTTTCTCCCTTTCTCTGTTCTCAAAAAAGGATCATTATACTGCATAATTGCTCCAACTCAAGATGTACACAGTATTACACTCAAATCATCTTCTACTCTCACACCACATTCAAACAAACCGTTTAGTTTGTCAAAAGAGAAACCTTAAGTGCACACACATGCGATCCGATACTCTGTTCCTGCTCATTCTCTTCCATGGGGTTTTGCCTCACTATAAAGTCCCAGACTCGCTCCCAGTCCACTTCCTCAAGGCATCCTCTGCTTTACTCACCTGTCCTCCCCAGTCTTTCTCCCTCACTCCATCCCAATATATCCTTTGCTGGGAATGTGCTCCCTCAGACTTTCTTAGTCACATCTTAAATGCACATATTTGCTGTAGTTATTGCTATCCTCCCCACTAAATCATAAGCTTCCACATGGATGGTTTAAATCTGAGAACACAGAGAGGAAGGAAAACAAGTAAGTTAGTAAAACTGCTGGGTGAGTCTCTACAACTTAGAGAAAGTCCATTTCAGAGCTTCACTATACAATGCAATCTCTGTCTCCTCCCTTCTCTTCTCCACTCCTTTCCTTTCCCACAAGGAAAGAGAAAACACCTAGGGGTTGAGTCTATCTTCAAATAACTGAAAACTAACCCTAACACCTAACCTGCAAGGATTTAGCTCTTTGCTAACAAACAGCTCTACCAAGTTAGAAAGCAGTTTGCAAGGCCCACCCAAATCAGGCTAGAACACTATCATAGGGAAAGCCCTGTGGTGTGTATCTTTAATCTCAGTACTCAGGAGGCAGAGGCAGGAGGATCTTTATGAGTTTGAGGCCACCTAGATATACACAGTAAGTTCCAGGCTACACAAGGCTACATAATGAGACCCCATTTCAAACAAAAATAAAAACAAAATGTTGTTCAGATATCTATATTATCAATACAGGCTAGAAGCAATTCTATTAAATGCTAGAACAAAACCAAGATTAAATCACTTTATTGAATAAATTTAGCAGATATTTATCAGATGTGTGTTTATAGTGTTGATTTTTTTCTTTAAGCACCTTATATCTATTATTCCATATTGTTAATTGACGAAACCAGTTTTATACACAAAGCTCCTCTTTGTACCTAAAGGTAGCAAATACTCATTAAGGCATGAAATTATTTCTATCTAGGTATTTCTATTTCACTTTTCATATATCAAAATTACAAATTACCTTTTGACATGGAGGTGTGATCACCGTATATATTTAGAGGCTTAGTAATTAACTCCATCTTTATGAAATGAAAGGTTCCAGTCATGTAACAAGGTGTGTTACCATATGGTCACACTTAACTGTCTGTTCTATACAGCAACATGCAAAGTCCCTGGGGGTGGGAAGAGGAAGAATAAACTGAGGCCTGTCCTGTGACTTTAACAAATAATATGGTTGCCATTAGGTATTTCTAAAAACAAATTATATATTTAATTTACTAAGCATACATCCTTTCTTTTGGTGACAGTATTTTAATCATCAAATATCTAAGAACTCAGTATGTGGTAGGCACTGTGTCAAATGCTGGGAATATAGCCATGAACAAGAGAGGCAAAGCCTCTATTGTCCTTTAACTTTAGATTGGATGACTAAACAAAGTTCATAAGTAAAAGTGACATCTCAGCTGAGATCACATATAAAAGCTATTTTTTACTCTTTTATATTGGTATCAGACTCATGTCCTTTTATACATTGGGCAAGTGTTCTACTGATCCTATAAAAAAAAAAATTAACTCCAAAGTTATTTCAGTAATTCTAATCCTCTTCCATCAATAGTAAACTTATTATTTATATAATGCCTACATTTGGATATCCAGAGGACTGAGGATGCAGCTCAGTTAGTCGACTGTTTGCCTAACATGCAGGAAGCCCCAGGTTCCAACCTCACCCAGTACTACTGTGGTGGCACATACTTGTAATTCTAGCATTTGAGAGATAGAGACAGCCTCCTCAGAAGTTCAAGGTCAGCCCCAGTTACCTGATAAATTTGAGGCTAGCCTAGGCTACAATTAACCCTGTCTCAAAAATTTAGAATAAATAAATGTTTAATGAGCAAAAAAGAAAATTCTCATCTCTATCACTCAAAGTCACTGCTATACCCTTACCATCTCCATGTATCTCTATGTATCTCTGGCCTTGAACTTACAGCTGTTTTCTGTCTCGTTCTCTTGAATGTTGGGGTTATAGGCAGATAGACGTTGTCTTAGTTTACTGCTGTGAACAGAGACCCTGACCAAGGCAACTCTTATAAGGACAACATTGAATTGGAGCTGGCTTACAGGTTCAAAGGTTCAGTCCAGTATCATCAAGGCAGGAATGTGGAAGCATTCAGGCAGGCATGATACAGGAGGAGCTGAGAGTTCTACATCTTCATCTGAAGGCTGCTAGTGGAAGACTGACTTCCAGGCAGCTAGGGTGAGGGTCTTAAGCCCACACCCACAGTGACACACCTACTCCAACAAGGCTACACCTTGGGCCGAGCATATACAAACCACCACAGCTGTCAGAACACCTATCTCCTACTATTTTTGTCTGGTATATATCAGACCAGTACCATGGTCATTGCATTCCATATTGCTAGCAATCCAACTCTGAAGCACTTCAACCACAGGTCTGACCTGTGTGCTTAGTCTGCCTCTCAATGTCACACTCCTAATCAGTGCTCAATCACACCTTAGCAGTTTTCCACAAAGAACTCACATCCTGAATTCACACACCTACCACTCAAGACTTCCCTTCAACATAGCCTGTAATGGCAGAGCTTAAAAATATAACAAAAGTAAACTAAATAAATGAAGAAAAGAAATATACCATGATAACAGAATATTTTCTTTTTTTAAAAAGTACCCTGTCCCTGCCACTCCCCTACTGTGTGTGTGTGTGTGTGTGTGTGTGTGTAAGTGCAGGTGATTTTTTGCCAAAGTGCACATGTGGAGATGACAGAATAACTTTCAGGAGCTGCTCTCTCTGGTACCTGCATGAGACGGAACTGAACTCAGGAATGCAGGCCTTTGCACAGAAGAACCTTGGCCTGCTGAGCCAGCCGGCTGAGCTGTAATTGGAGGATTTCAAGCCCCTCTCTCAGCAACTGACAGAAGGACAGATGCCTCAGAACAAAACAGAAACGACTTAGGCAGTCTGGCTGATATCCACCCCTTACACCTGACTGACATTTGTTTTGAACTCACAATTGCAGACAACTACTCTCAGGTACATATATAAATACTTCACCAGTAAGGACTATATACTGAGAAGTTAAAGTAAATTTAAAGGAATTAAAGTCATTGGAATATGGTAAATATAACTGAAATAAATTAAAAGGCAGAATGTAACATTTAGAAAAAATCCAAAGCTTCAAATGTTTAAAATTAACACTTTAAATAGTAAACAGAATTTGAAAAAATAAAATGATAATGAAAAATGATAACAAAAATAGAAATTGTAACATATGTTTAAAATTAACAAGGGGAGAGTATTTTATTGCCTTAAATTCTTATTTTAAGCAAAAGCAGGTTTTTAAGTTTTGCTCATAAAAAATCTAAAAACAAAAGTAAAAAAGATGAAAGGAACCAAAGAAGAAAACAACTAAAATTGGAAATCAATCAAAAGAATCAAACGATAGAGACAATAACAAAGTAATAGTTAAAGGATTATCAAGACTTACAATCTGCAGTTAGCTGGGCAACTTTTCCCTTGGCATGTCTGAAATCAGCATGGCACACTTAGGCACCAGTGCTGTCCATTCGCCATTATCAGGGTCTCTACCGGGGTCACAAACAACTGGACTATTGTCCCTGGGCCAAGCAGGGCTCATCATTGCCTCTTACACTTTTGTAACTGGCTGGAGAGAGAAAGATCAGTGTTTCCTGGCACACACACGCACACGCAAGGCTCAGTTTGAGTGCCGGAAGCTAATGGTGCTGAGATTCAGGCCTGTTCATCTGCTCCTGGCTCCGGCTAATTCTGTCCTCCAGCAGCTGGGCTGAGTAGCTGCTGCATGGTCAGCAATATCTATATCTTTACCATCTGGTCATTTACAGAAAAAGTTCACTGACCCCTGCTCTTCTCAATCCTTTCCACTCCGCTTTTATCCAATCATGTATCCAATCCAAGAGTCTGTTTAAAACCTCAGAGGTATCATTTTCCTTCCTAGAAAATATCTTAAATAAAATCTTCTGTATTGATTTGTATGTGTGTGTTTTCCACTCAAGATACCCACAAGAGTTCAGTTGAATAAATGAATGAGAGCTAAAGAAACTATTTCCTCTCTTGTAAAGAACAATTTTCTAAATGTTTCAACATTGGGTTTTTAAATGCAGTATTCCAGCTGGACAAGCAAACTCCCCTAAACTCATGGTAATAATTCTTTTCAATTCATTATTTAGGTTGAGTAGGTAGAAACTGCAGTTCTACAAAGGAAAAATTTCTACTTTAGTTAACCAGAAGAAGCATAATATTGTATGTTAAAACTAACATTTCTTCTCAAGTCTCATGTAACCAATATCTTCCTACAAACCAGAGCTATATTTTTCTATTAAGTTGTATCACCTACAGATACATCTTAGTAGAATGGCTTAAAAAATCATACATAATGATATCTCAACTTTTATTACCAAATCTCATTCTCTTTTCTCCAAATGTTATCTTGTAGGTGTAAAGGCATTTCCTTCAGTGGGATCCTAGTATAAATAATTCATTCAAAAATGACACCCATCTTAGCTTACCTTTTGTATAAAAATTAAAATTTTATATATGCAAGGAAAGTAAATGAACTCTAAAAACATACACAAGAGGGGCTAGAAAGATGACGTAGCAGTTAAGAGCAGTTGTCACCTTTGCAAAGGACTCAGGTTCAAGTCTCAGCACTGACACGGTGGCTCAAAGCCATCTATTGTTCTAGGTCACAAGGATTCAAACACTTTCTTCTGACTTCTATATGAACATGGTGCACATAAATTCAGGCAAACATTCATGCACATAAAATCACAACAAATGTTTAAAAACTTTAAAAAATTAAAACAAGAACTAAATTTTTCCATTGTGTTTTTCATATTTCCCAGTACATTTCTTGTTAAAACCTTGAACAAGACATTTGTTGTAAAACTTTGAACAAGACATTTGTTGTATAAGCTAAATGAACTGAATTATATAAAATTGCTACACACACACACATGCATGCACACACACACATATTCATATGTGCACACATGTATGCACGCAGTGGTTATGTTGAATCACTGTATTAGGGAAGGCAAGGTCTAGAGAGGAAGTTCACAGTTAAGAGCATGTATTACTTTTCCAGAGGACTCAAGTAGGGTTCCCAGCACTCTGCACCAAGTAGCTGACAACCATCTGTAACTCTAGCTTCTAGGGTATCCAACACCTTCACTTGTGTGAGGGTTCACACATACACAATTAAAAATAATAAAAATAAGAACCCTAAAAAGGGAAATCATGGTTTAGGAAGCCATAAGTTCTGGATCTGGGCCTCTGTAATTCATTAACTTTTTTCTGTGCTGAGTTCACAAGTTAGATCTTTGGTAAGCTAACTTTCAAATGAGAGCAGGTGGAAGACCAGATGGGTAGTAAACACAGTAGGAATAACCAAGGATAAGTCATCACTACTATTACTGTTAAATTTGAAAGCACACTTTTCACTGATTTTGAATCCACTGCCATATTAGTACTTGGAAAAGGTCAAAAAACTTAACAGTTTGGAAAAATTATTCTTTTTCAATTTCACATAAGTATTTTGCAAGAAGGTTTACCATCTAGTTTTAAGTCTAAAACACATTAAAATGAATATTTGGCAAGGATAAATTTAGGACACCATTCATAAAGGACTGCCCCTTAGGACTCAATTGGCTTATCTGAATGATACTTAAATTGACACAATTAAACAAGGAACTGGGGTGAAGAATTTATTATTATTTATTTATTTACTTACTTATTATTTATTTTTTTATTTATTTATTTATTTATTTTTGGTTTTTGAGACAGGGTTTCTCTGTGTAGCCCTGGCTGTCCTGGAACTAACTCTGTAGATCAGACTGGCCTTGAATTCAGAAATCTGCCTGCCTCTGCCTCCCAAGTGCTGGGATTAAAGGCGTGGCCACCACTGCCCGGCTGGTGAGGAATTTATTATGAAAGACTCTTGTTAAACACTGACTGTAGAAAAGCTTAAAACACATGTTTAAATTCTTCTCAGGTTTAAGTTCACTAAAACAACAAAGGTAATGTAAGTAGTAAGTAACATCAAATTCTTAATCATAAAAGAGAAGACAGTACAAAACAATTATGTTTTGCTATTTGACCATCTGGAATACACTACAACTCCCTGAAAGCATGAAACATTTGCAAGTATAATTACATTCTGGGACTACTAGCAGGACATGCATCAATAAATATACTCTTGACAAGATCTGCTGATAAAAGAACTGACATGAGAATGGATAGTTTCATTATTTGGATATTTTGTTCTTAGTAAATTCTAAAGAAAACCAAGAAGTTGTCCATGGAATAGAGGAGGAATAAGAAAGCAAGCAAGCACACACCCTATAAACAGCCAGTAAGGGCACAGTTCCGGCGCATCGTAGAGGCAGAATGGAAGTACAACTTCTTCCCTCTCCTTCCTTTGCTCACTGTCCTCCAGCTGCTCCAAATCTGGCCCAACTCTCTGTGGTAAAAACTCACCTAAGGCGTGGGATGCAGCTCAACGCTGCCACACTGGCCAGCCATGTGCAAGTCTTTGAGTTAAAACTCCAATCCAAGTACCAAGGGAGAGAAAAGTCAATTTGTTATGATTGGAATGCATGAATTCTTTAAAGTCCAGGTAGCTGAAAGTCTGGACAGCAAGAACAAACATTCACGTTTCCTCTTGATGGCTCTGGTGAATGAATATGAAGCAACTGAACTAGAAAGGCTAAGCAAAGGAAGAACCGTACCAGCTGTGATTTTTAGACATGGCCCTGGCAGCTGAGCAATGCAGAGTTGTGATCAGAGCAACCCAGATATAACGAATAGCAACAGTTGGGTGAATAAGACACTGGACAGCAAGCACTGGGGGTGGCAAAAAGAAGTTGTCTATCAGCACATGCAAATTACCAAAGTTATTTATGCTTTCTGCATAACTCTAGAACATACATGTAAATGAAGAGAATTAAATAAAATCATCCACAACTCCACTATCTAGAATTAATCAAGTATCTGCACATACACTTTTCTACAAATACAGACCAATGCATACTTTGGTTTTAACTATGAATCACATATTAATGAAAGTATGTATAGAACTTAGATTTGCTCCATTTTTTTTCCATTAAAAACAACATCATGGGGCTAGAGAGTTGGCTCAGTTGGCTCAGCAGTTCAGAACACTTATTACTCTTGCAGAGGACCCATATTCACTTCCCAAAACCCATTTGGTGGTTTACAACCATCCCTAACTCTAGTGCCAGGGGATCTGACACACTCTTCTGACCTTTGCAGGCACCAGGCACACAAGTAGGGCATATACCTGCAGACAAAACTCTCATCCACATAAAATAAAATAATAAAATAAAATAAAACAAAATAAATCTTAAGAGGGAAAAAAAAAAAAAACCAACAACATTGTGAGGAGGCATCTTCTGGCTGAAACTGTTTACACCCCTAGAAATACCAATGATGTTGGCATGGGAAGCTCATTAATGTCAGTTAGCCAAGCCTGGGCATATGGTCGATAACAGATGTCTGAGGGAAGGCTAATGAATTCAATTATGTACACATTAATTATGAGGCAGCAACAGGACATCTAAGGAGATATGTGTAGCTGACTTATAAGGAGAAGGATTTCAGCTCCTAGGATCGCTAACATTGAAGCTGTAGTGTAGTACATGGATGACCAAGGAACAGGACAAAGAGAGGAGAGCGCATTTCCTGAACTCCAGAAGAACTGCAACACAGTGGGGAAAGACAGCAAGAGCTGGGAGAACAAGCAAAAAGACAGAATATGAATGAATGGTAGAAAGAAAACCTTCAGAAATAAAGACTAGACCGATCATGATGTCTAGGTTCAAACACATGTCAGGGCCTGCCCAACATCATCAACATTTACAACCACAATTAGGTCTGTATGCTCACCCTCACAGTCAGGGCAGCCCAGAGCCACCACAGTGTGCATCATGTTCAGTATTTCTACCTCCTCCCTGACCATGTTGTCATAGAGTGTCAAACAATCAATTATGACATGGTAGGTGTGTGGGCTAGCACTATAAATTTCATGTTTTTTCTTAAGGGTGTGGCTGGTCCTTGTAAATAAAGACTTATCAGGATGGTAAACACATCTATGGCTACTCTTCCAACTTCTTCTTTTCGGACTTACTCAGTATCCTTTCCAGATTTTTCTTTTATTTACACACTTGATTTCAGTGCCCCCACCTCTATTTCAAGAATTTAGTCTCCTAACAACTGCTTCTTAATCTTTCCAAATAGCCACAGCAACTATTCTACCTTTTCCAGGGCCAGTTAGGGAGTACTTATACAGCAAAACATTATTTCCTACTGGTGGGTGTGATGTGGATGTCAGAGCTGACTGTAAGAGATCAAAGCATACCCTTACATCAGTGGCACCAGAACAGGCCCAGCTCCTACTTGCTTTGGGGTACTCCTAAAGACAGTTTATTCATCATTCCCATGTCCCCTGGGATCTTATTACAACACTGTTTTTAACATCCTCTTCCTTTCCTAGGTCCACAATCTCCCCTTCTAAGAAGTTCTTTATTCTTTCTCTTTCCCATCCCTGTTTACACAAAAGTAGCCATCTTTATAAGGTTTTGAACATGTTATTTTACTGGGAAAGAATATTAAAGATGGAAATAAATCTTAACTCTTTAACATGAATGTATACGGCAGCAATATATAGCAAAGTAAAACCACGTGCTGAGCATGGGACACTTAGATGATCTACCTCACCTGGGAAGGATGAAGAGCAAGGGAACAGGAAGCAATAGTTATCCACCAGTGAATGAACGGCCACTTCCATCCTCTGCAGACAACTCACTTTCCTTCTCCTGTTCTGGTCCCCAGACATATAATAAAGTATCTCAACAGCATTAATGAAGATGCCAGAACAGAGTGCTTGGTGAAAAATGCACTGTTTGTGTAAATAGAGCCATTTTCATTAGAAAATGTTTTAATAAAGCCAAATCTAAAGTCAAACTCTTAATATTTCAACATTAATCTGATAAAAGTGTGCTTTTCCAGTGTCCCTGATATTTTGGTGGTAGATAACAGAAGCACCTTTCAATAATGACACAATGACAAATTTATTCACGTTTTGGGTTTGCAACCATTCTGGACTCATTCTCTAAGGTCATATTCTCATTTTTCCTCTGGAAAATGATTCTTCATCTATGATAGGTGGGTGAGGAACCCTTTGATATCCTTGTAGCATCCTATGCTTACCTCATTAAAGCATTGAGCAAAGTAACTGTCTATGTATCTGCTGAACATGGAGACAACGGGACCATAAGCTCCTTGAGAGCAGGAAAACTAAGCTATATGCACTGTTTCCTGGCTGAAGCTGAGGAGAGTGCTTGGCACCAAGCAGATTCTCAGAAGGACCAGCATCAGTCTCCAGTGGCACATCAGCTAGTGTCATGACCGGATGCCAGTGTTTCTGCTGCTCCCCAAATATTACTATACATGCCACATGGAAGTCAGCCACTAGCCACCTACTATATGCCCAGCATGTACTCAGGCTTTATTATATTTTATTTCTATAAAACCCTACAAATAAAAAAAATTATCCTCATTGGGCAGTGGTGGTACATGTCTTTAATACCAGCACTTAGGAGGCAGAGGCAGGTGGATCTCTGAGTTTGAGGCCAGCCAGATCTACAGGGTGAGTTCCAGTATAGCCAGGACTACATTGAATATCTCCCCCAATAATAATAAATAAAATAAGAAAAAAAATTTTCCTCCTTTACTAATGAGAGGATCAGTTCAGAAAAGACAGATTGACACCCAAACTGACCTGAGTTGAAACCATCTCTCCACTGTTACTGTTTTCCCACTGTCTATACTGTGTCGACATGAACATTATGTAATGACTTGGGTTTCTTTTCCTTGTTAGGATGTTAGAGAGCAATAAAATGAATTTGTGAATTATCTGACAAACATAAAGTTAAGATTACTTGCTCTGGAGTCTGATGTTCAGTACAATTCTGCTAACTAGGTGATTTGGGGTAATTTATTTCCTCTTGCTAGTTTATAAAGTGGGGGTAGTAGTGGTAGCTATAGAATTGCTGTGAGGAATATACATGGCATATACATGAAACACTTAAAACCAGCTTCTAAGTTCTAGAATCAAGTACTGATAGTAATGCTAACAGTTGACTAATGCATATGTATCATGTATGCTACCTGTTTTAGTTTGCTATCTGTTGGTATAATAAAACATGACCAAAACTAACACAAGGAGAAAGAATCGACCTAAGCTTACAGGTTATACAAGGCACGGCAAGAACTAACGGCAGGAACCTGGAGGCAGGAACTGAGGCAGAGACCATGGAGAATGCTGCTTATTGGCCTGCTCTCATCAGCTACCTTCCTTATACTTCCAGGATCACCAGCCCAGAGTGACACTTCCCACAGAGGTTTGCAGGGGCGAGGTATGGAGGGAAAGATAGAAAGACAGACAGACAGACAGAGAATTGGTTTTTGTTTTCTACAGTACTGCAGAGTTTACAGTATTTTAGGACAGACAATAGAAGACCCAAAGATAGGTCCTTTAGTTCTTGCACATTTAAAAAATATTTGAGAATTCAAATTGATTTCAGTGTTACTATTCTTTAGGGACTTGGGAAAGCATTGAGATAATCAATAACTAAAATTATGTGATATATATATATATATATATATATATATATAGGTTATAAGCTAAGGAGCCTATTGATGGAATAGAAACATACAACTAAGGATCCCACACCAATGGAATCCAATTTCTTAGAATTCTTTCTAAAACATTGTTCACCATGTACTGATCCTTGGAGACCAACTGCAAACTTTGAATGTATAAAGTAAAATACAAATAAAAAAAATAGTATGTAAAAACTATAAATATTGTGAATATTTCTTCTGGGTTATTTCTTTGCATATGCTGAACTGGCTGAAGAATTGTAAAGTAAGACAGGATATTGAAGAATCTTATTCCATTTAGAAAAGCTAACAGATTAACTGAGATTGAAAAATACACACAATCTCTCAGCTAATGTCCCTAGCATTAAAATAGCCATATAAAATAAATATTATAAAGTGGCAACAGCATTTATCCCTGTGCAATATCACATTCAACATAAAATCCTTATTTGAAATCATTCTCAGTATGAAAAATGATTAAAATTCAAGTTCATTTACAATGACTTTGAGTTAATTTTCTATACTGTAAGTATAAGTATACTCTCATATATCACCAAATGTAAAAATTCAGAATACAAGTTCACAACATAAAATACAATCTTTATATTGAAACATTAAAATACGACTGGGTTAAACCTAAGACTTAAATTTCAATCAGAAAGTAGACAATGACAACAAAACCAAAATGTTTAGGAACCATTGGCCTTGTATTTCATTAAAGAGATTTCTGTGATTCCTGACAGTCTGAGAGTTTACGGTGTTTATGAGAGCTATTTTACAAAACCTGCTATAGAAATTGCTGCACAGTGTTTGTTTACCATTTCCTATTACTTGTGTGTGAGAGCACAGTGTGTGCTGTGCTGGGAACAAGCATAGAAGGCCAAATAAGTGTTGAAGGGCTCTACCACTAAGCTACAACCCCAGGCCCACAAGTCTTTTATCAGCCAGTAAAATTGACATAGTAATTGTGTGCACATATAAATATTTGTTAAGAGAATAAATGAAATGCTCACACACATGAAATCTCATAACCTTGTTCTTAAAAGCTTGCTTCAACACAGATAACTGACAAAACATTCTATAAAATTCATAAAGACTATGACTGCCCTCTGCCCCACACAGGCCATATGCTACTCTCGGAGACACATCAGATCATACTGTCACTTTATGAAATAAATGGGGCAAGGTTAGAGATTCTACTGTGTCCATCAAAACTTTGCATTCAAATACTAACAGCTTCTTACTCTGTTAAAAGTTCAATAATCTATGAGGATGTGCTTACTCCCACCTCCCCACCCTTGAATTTCCCCACACTCGGCGACCAATCTTCATGGATCCAAGGATCTCCTCTCCCACCTATGCCCGACAAGGCCATCCTCCCCTATATATACAGCTGGAGCCATAGGTTCCTCCTATGTGCTCCCAGGCTGGGGTTTAGACCCTGGGAGCTCTGGTTGGTTGGTATTGTTGCTCTCCCCATGGGCCACAAACCCTTTCAGCTCCTTCAGCTCCTTCTCTCTAACTCCTCTATCGGGAACCCCATGATCAGTTCAATGGTTAGCTGTGAGCATCTGCCTCTGAATATGTCAGACTTTGGAGACCTCTAAGGAGACAGCTATATCAGGCTCCTGTCAGCATGCACTTTCTGACATCTACATCAGCTTCTACCTTTGGTGACTGCACATGGGATGGATACCCAGGTGGAACAGTCTCCAGACGGCCCCTCCTTCAGTTTCTGTCCCACACTTTGTCTCCATATTTGCTCCCTTAAGTATTTTGTTACTCTTTCTAAGGAGGACCGAAGCACCCACACTTTGGTCTTCCTTCTTCATGAGCTTCATGTGGTTTGTGAGTTGAATCTTGGGTATTGCGAGCTTCTGGGCTAATATCCAATTATCAGTGAGTGAATACCATGTGTATTCTTTTGTGATTGGGTTACCTCACTCAGGATGATATTTTCTAGTTCCATCCATTTACCTAAGAATTTCTCAAATTCATTGTTTTTAATAGCTGAGTAATACTTCATTGTATAAATGTACCACATTTTTTTTTATACCATCACTTTGTTGAAAGACATCTGGGTTCTTTCCAGCCTCTGGCTATTATAAATAAGGCTGCTATGAACATAGTAGAGCATATGTCCTTTTTATATGTTGGAGCATCTTCTGAGTATATACCCAGGAGTGGTATAACTGGGTCCTTGGGTAATGCTATGCACAGGGATTGGATGGGGCTCCTAGGTGTGTGTGTGGGGGAGGATGGGGTCAGGGGATAACATCTGAAATGTAAATAAAATATCCAATAAAAAAAAAGAAAACCTTGATTCTCTGAGAAAGCTTGAAAGTGCTGGAAGAAGTGAGTTAGGCTTTAAGCAGAAGCAAGAGAGTAGCTTGATTATTGCTGGTATAACAGCTTTAATTTCATTAATTGCTAGCACCACTGCTTCTGCAATAGCATTGACACAAGGAGTTAAGACAACTATTTTTGTTAACCATCTAGCAAAAAAAGTTACTAATGTATTGAGTATACAAAAGGATTTATATAGGTATCTAGAATAACAGATGATGCTCTACAACCTATTCAAAATATCTGAAGGAGGTTCAGGGTTCAAGAGTTAGGAGCCATCCCAAGTGTTATGACAAATATCATTGGAGTAGTGTTACTTCTAAAATTTACAGTGATCATTATAATTAGAAAAAAGTTTAAAGACACCTGTAGGGTATTTGGCATAATCCTAACACTTCTCTGGGTGTGTTAACTTTGCATAGTGAGATTATGAATTTAAAAAATGCTGCTCTATTGAGCTTTGATGCTGCAGATAATGCTGATAAAATTATTCATAGCCTGAGGTCAATATTTCCATTTTAGTCAAACCTCAGGAATGGCCTATATAGCTTGATCAGGCTAGCCCTTCTTGTCCTGGGAATACTTTTATTCCTGCTCATTGTGTTAAAGCTTGTCTCTAACTACATCAACAGGCTGGCAGCCAAAGTACATGACTTTAAACTGATAATGGACCCCCAGACAGAGTTATTAATTTAATAGGCTGGCAAGCTAAGGACAGGTAAGATTCTGCACAGAGCCTTACCAACCAAAGACAGAAGTGCATTGCTTATGATAATACATATTCCACGATGGGTAAGGAAGGTTATCTTGTCAGAATGACCTAAGACAGGCTCAGTCTAGTTTATGCAATAAAAAGGGGGGATGTGGAGAGCTTTTGGGGCTGCCTGGCAGGAATCTGTCATTGGCCAAGGATAAGGAAATGGGCTGCTTGGAAGGAATCTGACATAGGCCTAGGATAAGGAAATGGACTGCAGGCAGGAATCTGACATTGGGCTGGAACAAAGAAGTAATTTCAGACAGAAATCTAAATCCTAGGCTAGAACAAAGAAGAAATTTCAGTCAGGAATCTAAATCTTAGGCTAGAACAAAGAAATAATTATAGGCAGAAATCTAAATCTTAGGCTAGAACAAAGAAGTAGGCTTCCAGCATGAAAATGACTTTGGACTAGGACAGGGAAGTATGCTTAGATATTTGGATCATCCTGATAAGCCCTTAGAAATAGTGATCACAGGATTCTGTTTATTGTCATGCATGTTCTTTGATTATCTGGTTTTATTGTCTTCCTTGTTCCTGGACTATTTGCATCTATTGTATTGCTAGTTCCTCAACCTAGAACTGACCTTAATAATTAGTAATTTAAACAGTATAAAGGCAAAAAAGGAGGAGGAATGGGATAGGGGATTAATGGGTGGGGGAATGGGGAAGGGGGAATGGCATCTGAAATAAAATATCGAATACAAAATTAAAATAAAAGGCTTTTAAAAAATTCAATAATCTCTCTGCAGAATCTGGAAGGCTAAAAAGACACTAATATAATCAACCAGGATAAATAATGATTTAAAAATTATTGTCTCGATATTTTTAACTTACAGAAGTTTCCATCTCCTCAAATGTGAAAATTGAGGTTGATCATTCTAAATTCTATGATTACATGATTTTAGAAAAGAAAACAAATCTACTTTGTATATTCTTTTGGAAAGCATATGATGCTTCAGAGCACAATAAAATGGCTTTTAATTTTGTTTGGTGATGGTTAGCTATAAAACTCAATAAAGGCTGGAGATATTTTACCTCAAAAGAATTCCCACAGAAACAAATTTTTTGTGAAAATTACCAGGAGAGCTTAATGATTGTCCGAAGTGGTTCATGAAACTCCTTATGGATTTATGTAATGTAAATGTAATAGAATTCAGCAAATTGGAAGTGCAATAATATGTTTTAAAACAAAGTAGCACTAGGAACTGAACATACTGCCTTATGTATGTAAGAAAAACACTCCAACAATAAGCTATACTTCATCTTTTAAAAAACTGTTATTTTGATACAAGAACACCCTAAATTTCCTAGGCTGGACTCAAACTTGGTAATGATCCTCTGCTGCTACCTCCAAAGTTGGGTTGCTTTTAAAAACTGTTATTTTGATACAAGAACACCCTAAATTTCCTAGGCTGGACTCAAACTTGGTAATGATCCTCTGCTGCTACCTCCAAAGTTGGGGTTGCAGGCATATGCCACCAAAGCTTACTAGAAATTTTGATTTTTATGGGCATGGAAGAGAACCAGGATTTAAAGAACTAATAAATGTTACAAGTCGGTTATCTCTAACATGTAAATGTGAAATCTAATGTTTTAAATCTCTAGTTCTTTGAGCAACCATATAATACCACGAATAAGAAATTTCACACCTGGCACCATGGTAAGTCAGTCTAAATTCAGTTGCTAGCGATGGTGAAATGGTGAAAATACTTTCTTAGAATTCCATGTTTAAACAAGCATTAGATCGATTCTATTCTTTTCATGTGGATAATCTATTTGGAGACAGAACTTGAACTTAAATAAAAATACTAAACTAACAAGAATAATTAAATTATGACAATGATTTACATTTCTGAAAGATAAAATATCAATCATACACATTAAATTGGAACTCAGTCTTATTACATCCTAATTTATAATTAAGTATGTTAAGCTAGAAGGTGAATTTTCATTGTATTTTTTATGAAAAAGTTAAGACACATTTCAAATGTAGAAGGAAAGGAAATTAAAAAAAATCTGAGTTATTGCAGTGGGAAATGAGAATTAACTACACAATTCTTTAGAGGCTAATTAAAGAAAAATTCTGGGGTTAAGGTTTTTCTAAATTATCTGCACAATAGGCCAGAAAGGTACCAGTATCTGTTAGCGTAGTCTAGTTTTGGTGCATATCTTTTACGCAAGCTTCTCTCAGGATTTCTCTTGTCTAAAATGGGTCCCCAGGGAAGCAGCAAGAAGAAATTCTGTAATTATTTTCTGATGCAATAAAGGGAGAGGCTTTTCCAATACTAAATCTTGAGGAAAATAATGGCTCTGTTCCAACTGTGATAGCAAAAACCATGCCAAGATTATAAGAGAAAATTGGCTATAATTTCTGGTATATTTCTTTTATCTGTTTAGTAAAAATATACCTAATTTCTTAGTGTTTTTAAATTAAGTTATAAAATCAGAAATCAAGTACTTTTGTTATAAAATACAAATTAGAATTCTCTTCACAAAAGGAAATCGTTTAAACACAGTGATAGGACCTTCCAATAGCAACATGAACTCTGGGTTCCTCAAGGTTGCACTTACAAGTTCCTTAGAAAATGGTAACCCAGTGCTTGTTTGTCTGTAATTCCTCCCATGAATCGTACTGTGTAAAAGGCTTGGCGAAGGAGAACATGTCTGTACATCTTAGTTTGCAGTGACCCTACAATTCAAGTGCACATTCTCGTTCATGCTCCTGCTTCCCAAAGAATGATGTGCTTCCTAACCCTCGCAAGAGTATCAGCAGCAGAGTTATGTTACAGTTGGATTTAATGCTTCTCTTCTCTTCTTTACTTTTCTAAGTAGTATTAGAACTAAAGTCAGACAGCATGACTTCATCTGTAAATGCCTGTATGCATCACAGTAGAAAAAAATTAAAACAAGACAACAAACAACCAAATTAACTAGCACTTTACTCCAGGAATTGCCACTAGCAATTCTGCTTCTGTGATACCAGGCATATGACAATTTCTAAGGGACTCCGTGTTTGCCATCTCTAAAATGAGGCTGTTGGAGCACTATGAACTCCAAGGTCACTTAGCAGACAACAGATTTAGAGTAAATCCACGCAAGACTATGAACACATGTAGAAACAGGAAATGACAAAGTGTATTTTAAAAAATGTAATATTTGCACTTTAAGCGTTTCTTTTTATTACCAGAATTTAAACAGAATAAAGACAGAGAAGATCTGTGTACATAGTATGTGATACCTAATCTTGACTGTCAACTCGATTAGATGGAGAAAGGCCCAGGAGCTAAAGCACAGTTCTGGGTGTGTCTGCAAGGGGCTTTCCAGAGACCACTAAATTGTGAAGGCTCTGGCACAATGAGTGCTTTAATTTACTGAAGGATTCAAAACTGGGACAGATTATCAGGAGATGGTAGAAACTGCAGAAGGTAGGGCTTGTTGGAAGAAGTGGGACATTTGGGGACCTGTCTCTGAAGTGAATATCATCCCCTTGGCCCTTTCTGCTTGTTCTGTTTGCAATTAAGTTCTGTCCAAGCAACCGAGTATCGAATCTTGTGAAACAGTGAAGCAAAGGAACCCTTCTTCCATCACAGTTCTTTTTCCTGGGCATTTGTCATAGCAATTCAAAAGTAGCTATCATATTAAGCATGCACTTTCTCCAAATATCACCACCCCTGATCATCACCAGCTTGAGCATCAGTTCTCAACCTGTGGTTCACAACCCCTCAAAGGTAGAACAATCCTTTCACGGGGGTCGCCTAAGACCATTAGAAAACACAGATATTTATATTAAGATTTTAAACAGTAAAAAAAAAATATTTTAAACAGTAGCAAAATTACAGTTATGAAGTAGGAACAAAAATAATTTTATGGTTGGGGGTCACCACAATGTGAAGAACAGTATTAATGGGTCACAGCACTAGGAAGGTTGAGAACCACTACTCTAAAGCAGATGTGGATCTTCTTTGTAAAGAACCAATTAGTAAATACTTTAGGTTTTTAAGTTAAAGAGCACAACAGCTCAGCTCTACTGTCTGAACATGAACTCAGCCACAGTCTGTATACAAACTAATGGGCACCATGGCTCAATAAAATTGTACTCATAAGACAGAGGCTCCAAAAGCCAGTCTTGCTCCATAAACTAGTTTGCCAACGATTGGCCCAAATCATTTAAGGCAAAACAAGATGTGTAAAACCTAGCTATGTACTAAGAAGGCATAGTTTCAAAATTTCTGAGATTTTCATTAAATTTCTGAGAATGGCGAAAAATAAAAGCCCAATATGACTGGGAATGTGATGTAGCCAAGAGTGTATATAGGATTTCCAGTTGTACTATATGTTCAGTGACATACAGGCTTCCTTTCCCTGTCAGCAATGCCATTCACTAAGGCAATGCTAACGGCCAAGCTGTCTAGAAATTATGTATTCTGGCCTTCTGATCAGAGCTGAATCCTTGACTTTTAATCTTGGCAAATCTGAATCTTTATATTCTTGGTACCCTACATCAAACTTTTAATTCTATTTCACTCCTTTGTTTACTACTAATCAAAAGCTATTACCTCCTACCCTGAGCCCCACAGGCCAACTATTTCTATCACTTACTCAGAAAAAGATGGCAAGGATAGAGACAAACAGAAGAAAAGTCTGCAGACAGAGCAGGCCTAGGTGAAGGGCAAGCTTTAGGAAGCCCCTTTCCAGTCTCTAAAGGAGTCGGGAGAAGACCTAAGAGAAAACCTTAGCTACAACAAAGGCCATCTGACTTGATGGGCAGTGCTCACTAATAAAAGAACGAAGTCATGGGCAGCTGTGCTCTTATCCTTTTATCTAGCTGGCGCTTGCCCAGCTGCGAGGAGGCCAACTCAGGTTACTACAGTTCCCAAGGAGTCTCTATTCGTAAGCATGGTCTCTACTTCAAAACAATGTAAAATTAAAAGTAGGAGGGAATAAAAACTTGAGAAGGGATTTCTTGGAATTTCAGAAAATGAAGCTAATAGTAACAAGACAGAGGATGATGTCTGGGACAGGCTTCAGTACTGTGCTTCTCAGAGGAGCCATCGGGTTCCTGACGTCTCCGTCCCAGAGTTTTAGTACCTTTGCCCCAGCCAGGAGCAATCACAATGGTGATGCAATCACTTACAGTCCTAGCTTATTAACGCAAGGAACTGATGGGTTTGACGTATAACAGAAAAAGTTTACTAGTAAAAACAAACTAGGCGCACAACATTGCTTTCTAAGTGCTACATGACTTCCGGTCTGAGATGGTACCTAGAAAAGGGAGTTCCTGCACCCACAACCTGCACAGACGGGGCTCAGTGTTGAGAGGGGAAGCAGCCACTACAACGGATGCCCAGAACCACACACAAAAGTGTAACTAACATATAAGTTACATTACTCTTGAAGGAAGCAAACCAAGAGAACTTATGTATATATTTTAATAAAATGGAATATAGAAATTATCACTCTTAATACAAAACAATTCTTAAAAGTAAAAGATTAATTTGGAAACAAATTTCTAGACAATAAACTATATTTTCATTTAAAATAATCTAAAGTCCTAAACATGAGCCACAGCAACAATCAAGCATATATACACAAAGAGAGGGGAATTTTAGTTATAATTAAAATAAAAATAAAGTAATTGAAAATTAAAAATACTTGAGTTGGTAGTAGAGTTCTATGGTGGGTAGAGTGCTTGCCTAGCCTGGATGATGTCCTGAGTTTGCTCTCCAACACCACAAACACACACACAAACACACATATACTCGACACAGACACAAAAAGAGAGAAAAAAATTACAAGTCTTGTTGAATTCCACCTCTAGGAAGGAGGTGCCTTTTCCTATTTCTCCTTCTAAGTAAAAGTTGTGGACATATTTATCACATACATAAGAAACTGAAGATAGAGAGACGACAAACCATGTGTGGATCTCATAATCCAAGGAAAAGCACATGGAAGATTTATGAGTTTTCTTTTGTACCTTGTATATGATAGAATAGAAACCTAAGAAACTGGCAACCTGGATATACCTAGAAGCTAAGACCTCCCTAAAAACACCGAACAAACAAAACAAAATCCTGTTCTCCCTTGCCAAACAATCAGGAACAAGACAATACTAACAAAAGCTATTTTACTTAGCCAAACACAAAAAAACTGGGTGTTGATAGAGGTCAGGGGGAGGGGGCTCTATGGTCTCTATTCCAGTACTGCCAACCCAGGGCACATGGAAGCCCCCCAGGCCACAGCAGGAAGGCCAGCTCCCCTGGCTTAGGAGTATCAGAGCCCAGCAGTGAAGCCTGCCTGCCAGCTGGTAATAAGACCTGTCTCCGAGCTGTCAATAAACGCTATGTGGAATGCTTGACATTGTCACTTATCCTCTCTGCCACAGGCTAGTGTCAGAGGAAGCTTCTGTGAGTTAGGCCTTTTACCTCTGCACAGTAATGGGAACATGCCCCTGCAGAGGCCACATAGGGACTATTAATGAGGTAATGAGGCAGCCCTGCCCCATATCAACCGGGAATAAAGAGAACCAACTCACAAGTGGAGTATTAAGAGTGGCCAAGTAGGGAGTTGAATTCCTACCCATGATAATATGACAGCAGCCTTCCTTCCCACGCTGAAGCAACAATGGCAGAGGCTAAATGAGGGTTTATTTAGTTTTTTTTTTGACACAGGGTATTACTTTATAAAGTATAGACTGGTGTCAAACTCACAATCTTCCTCCGTTGGCCTTCCAAGTGCTAGGAGTTCAGGGATTCTGCCACCAAATCCAGCTAAACTGGGACATTTAAATAAGATTACAGAATCTCAGAATATAATATCTATAATGTTCAAGTATACAATGAAAATCACTTATAACAAAAACTAGCAATTTATTTTTAGATTTATTTTTATTATTTTTAAATCTCTGTGTATGGATACATGAGGAGTCAAGAAACTTCAGATTCCCCTGAAGTTGCAATTACAAGTAGTTGTAAGCTACCTGATATGGGTGCTAGAAACCCAACTGGGGTCTTTATGAAAGACTCTGAACCACAAAGCCATTCTCCAGCACCAAGAACAGTGAACATTTATAACTGAATGAAAAAAAGAAGGATCTGTAGTACCAAGATGCTAAAATTATCCAAAAAGAAATTGTGACTGACCATGATGAAATGAGTTGTCTGCCTTCTCTCTGCCTTTAGTTTTCTCACATATTTGAAACAAAACAAACAAAATCCAGAGGAATAATAGAGGGATGTTAGCAAAGCAAGGGGAGCACGTAAAGAGGGGCTGATGGGACATGTCAGACTTAACAACACAACAGCTGAAATCAACGACTGAGTGGATAGGTGCAGAGGAAAGACTCAGGCCTGAAAGACAACAAAGCTTTCCAATTCCAAAGACAACAGAGAGAAAGCAAATAAACAGAGCTTCAGACCTGTGTGACTACAGCAAATGATCTATGGCATCATCTCACAAAAGGTGAGAATTGGACAGATTTTAAAAAAATAAATAATTAAAAAGACATCAGGTGTGGTAAGTTGGTGGCAAGATGCTTCAGTGGCTAAAAGTGTTTGTTGAGAAAGACTGAGGACCTGAGTTCAATTCCCATAAGCCACATAAGAAAGCTGGAGGGGATGGGTGCATTGTAGTTCCAACACCAGAGAGGCAAATAGGCTACCTGTCCTGGAATAGTCAGCAAGGTGATGGAAGAACAAAATCCATTATCAAGAGTTGTCCTCTAACCTTCACACCACAACACACACACACCACACACACACACAAGAGGTGGGGGGTGGAGAGAGAAGGAGGAGGAGGGTTGGGGGGAGAGAGGTGGGGGGAGCCAAAGAGACGGGGAGGGGAACAAGGAAGCTGAAGTAATCTAAAACTAAAGGAAGCTCAGCTCAGTAACAAGAATAATTCCCTCCAAGCCTTACCTTTGTTAAATTTCAGAAAACTAAAGGCACAGAAAAGGAAGGAAAAGCATGCTTTGCCTGTGATGGGAAACCAACTCACATAACAGTTGGTTTCTCATGACAAACAAAGGAGAGAGAGAGAATTGCCCACACAATTTTTCACTGCAGTCCTTGAATGCATCTGTGTATTTCTAACTCTTTCCTCTTGTTTCCTGTTGCTTGGTAAGCTTAGAATCTGCTGGTGGAATGTAAGACACTGTAACATTAAACAACAACAATGGGAGAGTATGAGTGATACTGCTATTTAATAGAAGAGTTTGTTTCTGGTTGGCAGTAGAAAAAAACTCCAGAGATTAAATTAATCTGAAGCTTATTTTCAATCTTCTTGAGAACTGGTCTATTTCTGTTTTACCTTTACGCCTAGGATTTAATTGTTCAGGATTGCCACAAAAAATCTGTAGTATTTACCAAGACTCTTCTCCCTCTAGGACCACGAAACTATCCAAAAAGACTATTGGACTGTTATGTCAAGTTGACACAGGCTGGAGTCATCTGGAAGAGGGAATCTCAACTGAGAAAATGCTCCCATCAGACTGGCCTGTCAGCAAGCCTGTGGTGCATTTTCTTGATTGATGATTAATGTTGATTGGGCCCATCTTACTGGGGATGGGGCCACCTGTGGGTGGGTGGTTCCTGGAGGGCATCAGAAAGCAAGCTGAGCAAGACTTGAGGGACAATCCAGTAAGCAAACTCTTCTATGATCCATGCATAAGCGCCCACCTCCAGGTTTCTGCCTTGCCTTCACTGACTTCCTAGATGATGCACTACAAGTTATGAGATAAAATAAACCCTTTGGCCCCCAAGCTGCTTTTGCTCATGGTGTTTTATCGCAGCAATAATACCCTGACTAAAGTGACTATCCAGTAAGTAAATGGTGCTGGCACAAACGGCAAGTCAATGAAGTAAACGTAAATATTTATATACCGTGATTTATATACCACAGCAGCAAACAGAAAAAGGAAGAAAGGTCAAAAGGATTAAATGTGGAAATTAAATCTCATTATTAGAAAACAGTGTTAACTGGAGAGAGAAGGTAGCAAAGTTTGTTAATGAATACAGTTATATGTGAAATAACACAAAAGAAGTCCTGAAGACTGTTTGCACGGTAATATGAATTAACACTTAAAAATGGGTAAGATAATAAATCATGTAAAGTGTTTTCTAACAACTTTAATAAACACATAAGTTAATATTTTATGCATCTGAGCAAAGTAGCCTTTTTCAAATAACTAAGATGTACACATTGTACATATTGATAAACCTGACTATCTATATGTATTTTGAAAACTGAATACTAATAAATAATTAACAGCTAATTTTAATTATAATAATTGTATTATATTGTGATTATGCTATTAAAAAAAATAGACAACTTCACCTTTTCTAGGGCCATAGTGAAGTATTTACAGATCAAAGGACATGATGCTTGTATTTGTTTCAAAATATAAGAGTAAAAAGTGTAGAAGAAGAGAAAAATAAAGTTGGCCCTGTATTCTAATTGTTTGAGACAGGAAAGAGTTCATTTTTCTATTTTTGGCTATTTTCAGAATCAGGACCAGTGTAGTAACTTTTCAAGAGCTGTGTAGATAACAGGGTTCAAGGCTGCTGAGGCAGGAGCAGGGCCGCAGCTCAGCTGGCAGAGGACTTACCTACCACATGAATATTTGGGGTCAGTCACCAGCACGGCTGTGCATGGCAGCACGCACCTATATAGCTAATGTGAGGCTAGTATGGGCTACATGAGACCCTATCTTTAAAAGAAAAAAAAGGAAGCTAGCACAGTGTGGTAACATGCCCCCCTCCCCCCCAAGCAAAGATGTCAATAGTTTTGAAACCAAATTATTCACTAGATATAGATATTTTAGATGAAATACTGATTACTAAATCCCATTTATTTACTTAAAAGTAATAAAGTGGGCTGTACAACACACAAAAAAAGCTGGTGTGGTAATACATTTGTAATCCTGGCATTAGGAAGCAGATAGAGGAGTAGTATGAGTTCAAGGCAGCCTGGGCCACAGTGTCTTAAACCACAGCAGGTCTGTGTTTAATCTGGGTCTGGGGAGATGGCTTGGCTGTTAAAAGTACTTACAGTTCTTACAGAGAAGGGCGGAGGAGGTGTTCAGTTCCTCTACCCACATGGCAGCTTTCAACCACATATAACTCCAGTTCCAGAGGATCTAGCACCCTCTACTGGCTTGCTTGGGTACCAGGCTTGCATGCACACAGTGCACAGACATAGCACAAACAAAGTTAAAAAACAATAAGTAATAAACAAAGAATAGGCTGTGGTTTTTAAAGTTCAAAACACAGAAATAGGAGCTGCCAAGATGGATAATGGATAAAGGTTCTTGTTGCCACCACCCTGAGTTCAATCCTGGGTCCCATATAAGGAAGGAAAAGACCAACCTCATGAAGCTGTCCCCTGACTTTTGCACTGTGGCATGCATCCCTCATCATGTGCATATACACTTGCACATGTGCCCACACAATCACTAATAAATGAGTAAAGACATTCTTTTAAAAAGAATGTAATCTAAGAAGGTCATTCACCTGTTTCAAACCATTCGATAACTCCTCAAAACTCTTAGAGTCCATAAATCGTACAAGAGAGTTTAGTTTTACATTGTATCATTTTTGCTATTCTGTCTCAGGTGTGTCAAATGTTCTCACTTAGCTCTACTGCTAAACAGTGTTAGTAAGTGATCATGCAGTAAACAACTTTTTAAGAATATAAATGTGTGCATAGAATTGTAAACCTACCATTATGTGCAAATTACAAGTTCTACACTCACCTACCCCACCAAAGTAAGGCACTTCCTCATGCTTTACAGGTCAGACTCCCCTAAACGCCTAGCCTGTGACTGTTCTCCATCAGAAGGGTCTTTTGGTCTATACTAGAATGTCAGGCAAGTGGAACCACATTGTGTACAACTGGCTGAGGCCACCTTCTCTTACACAGCACAATGCTGCTACAGACCCAAGCTGCTGCATGTGTTAATAAAGTCCTTCATTGCTTAGTCATCAACTTATGAATACACCACAATGTATCATTTCATTCTTTCAAAACCACGTGGGCTACTCTCAGCATGTGCGACTGTGAATGGAATGGCTATAAAGACTGATACAGTGCTTAATTAAAGCTATGTACCTATTATAAATAAAGTTGCTATGAACATAGTGGAACATATGTCCTTGTTATATGTTAGAGCATCTTCTAGGTATATGCCCAGGAGTGGTATAGCTGGGTCCTCAGGTAATGCTATGTCCAATTTTCTGAGGAACCGCCAGACTGATTTCCAGAGTGGTTGCACCAGCTTGCAATCCCACCAACAGTGGAGGAGTGTTCCTCTTTCTCCACATCCTTGCCAGCATCTACTATCACCTGAGTTTTTGATCTTAGCCACTCTGACTGGTGTGAGGTGGAATCTCAGGGTTGTTTTGATTTGCATTTCCCTGATGACCAAGGATGCTGAACATTTCTTTAGGTGCTTCTCGGCCATTCGCATTTCCTCAGTTGATAATTCTTTGTTTAGCTCTGTACCCCATTTTTAATAGGGTTATTTGGTTGCCTAGAGTCTAATTTCTTGAGTTCTTTGTATATATTGGATATTAGTCCTCTGTCGGATGTGGGACTGGTAAAGATCTTTTCCCAATCTGTTGGTTGCCGTTTTGTCCTATTGACAGTGTCCTTTGCCTTACAGAAACTTTGCAATTTTATGAAGTCCCATTTGTGAATTCTTGATCATAGAGCATAAGCCATTAGTGTTCTGTTCAGGAACTTTTCCCCTGTGCCCAAGTACTTGAGGTTCTTTACCACCTTCTCTTCTATTAGTTTCAGTGTATCTGGTTTTATCCACTTGGACTTGAGCTTTGTACAAGGAGAGCAGCCTTTTTATAATAGCCAGAAGCTGGAACCCAGATGTCCTTCAACAGAGGAATGGATACAAAAAAAGTGGTACATTTACACAATGGAATATTACTCAGCTATTAAAAACAATGAATTCGAGAAATTCTTAGGTAAACGGATGGAACTAGAAAATATCATCCTGAGTGAGGTAACCCAATCACAAAAGAATACACATGATATTCACTCACTGATAATTGGATATTAGCCCAAAAGCTCGCAATACCCAAGATTCAACTCACAAACCACATGAAGCTCATGAAGAAGGAAGACCAAAGTGTGGGTGCTTCGATCCTTCTTAGAAGGAGTAACGAAATACTCAAGGTAGCAAATATGGAGACAAAGTGTGGGACAGAAACTGAAGGAGGGGCCGTCTGGAGCCCATTCCACCTGGGTATCCATCCCATGTGCAGTCACCAAAGGTAGACCCTGATGTAGATGTCAGGAAGTCCATGCTGACAGGAGCCTGATATAGCTGTCTCCTTAGAGGTCTGCCAGAGTCTGACATATTCAGAGGCAGATACTCACAGCTAACCATTGAACTGATCATGGGGTTCCCAATAGAGGAGTTAGAGAGAAGGAGCTGAAGGAGCTGAAAGGGTTTGTGGCCCCATGGGGAGAGCAACAATACCAACCAACCAGAGCTCCCAGGGTCTAAATCACCAGCCTGGGAGCACATAGGGAGGGACCCATGGCTCCAGCTGTATATGTAGGGGAGGATGACATTGTCAGGCATAGGTGGGAAAGGAGATCCTTGGTCCCATGAAGGCTGGACGCTGAGTGTCGAGAGTTTGAGGGTAGGGAGGTGGGAGTAAGGGGGTGGGGGCACATCCTCATAGAAGAAGGAGGAGGAGGAGGGGATGGGATAGGGGGTTCCTGGGGGTGGAAAATGGGGTAAGGGGATAACATCTGAAATGTAAGTAAAATATCCAATAAAAAAAAAAAAGGAAAGCTATGTAACAAGGTTGATTGTTTTAGTTTGTAAGCTGTTACCACTATGGGAATGTGGAATATATGAAAATCTTGTCTTATATTTGCAACTTCTCTAAGAATAGAAATACATTCCAGTACTACTGAATAACATAATTATACATATGAAATATTTTCATTGTTCCCAGTTATTATATGAGAGTTTCACTTTTTCTGTATCTTAGATAACCCTGGTATTGTCATGATTTCCTATATTAGTTATGTAAGCAGTTGTTTAGTAGCATCTCATTGTGGATTTAATCTGAATTTCCCTAAGGCAGTGGAAAGTCTGCAAGGTTGATGATTTCAAATATCTTTTCAATTGAGCTTACTTACCAACCTTTGATGAAATACTTATGTCTAATTAATTTTGTGTGTATGTGTTAGTACATGTCATGTCTGTGCAGATTATATTAGTGGAGACATGTAACATGAAAATTCTTTTTCAATTACCCATTGGAATGTGAGAGTGATCTGGCTGTAACATCTGTCACCCCATCGACTGCCAGAGTTGATTTAGCTGATCTGACTGGCTAGGCGGGTGTGTCCTCCTGAAGCTGCACAATCGGTTGGGGTTGGTCGAAGAGGACCCCAATAGAGGAGGACTAGTCTTTGGTCAAGGGTATACTAGTAGCTGTGCTCCCCTGATAGAACCTCCAAACAAGCTCTCAATTGCCCTCTGATTTTTTGAGACAGAGTCTCTCACTGAACCTAGAAGCACTTGATTTGCCTAGACTGACTGCTCAGCAGGTTCCGGGCATGCTCCTGTCTCTCCGGCCCCAGCACTGGGATTATAACACCCAGTCTTTCAAATAGGGGCTATGGATCCAAATTCAAGTCCTCAGGTTTGCACAGAAAGCACTTATTGACTTAGCCATTTCCTAAATCCCCATTTTGTTCATTTTTAAATTGGCTGTTTCTTTATTGTAATGTTTTGAGAGTTCTTTGTATGAGCTTGATACAAGTCCTTTACTGGGTATGTCATTTACAAATACTTTCCAGTCTGAAGACTGTATTTTCATTGTCTAAATGGTGTCTTTTGCAGCAAAAGCCTTTAATTTTTATGAAGTCCAATCTGCCACTCTTCTTCAACAGATCACAATCCTGATATCTTGGCTAAGAGCTTTTTCTTACCCTTACGCTATGAAGGTTTGTTTTCTGTTTTCTTCCTTAAGCTTTATGGTTTCACACTTTACATTTTTTAGACATATAATGTTCTTGGAGTTAATGCTTTAGTAAGGTATGAGTACAATCACAGTCCATTTTCCTCACATATGAATGCAAAGCCGGGTTTTAACAACAAAGGATTTATTCCCTGGAAAAGCTAAGCCAATGTCAAGAAACAGGTTGCTCTCTATATTAAAGAAGATAGATCAAGACTGAGAGAGCTGGGGAGAGGGTGTTAGGATTTTCTTTAAAGAATGATTTTTCCTTGAAATGCTACTTTGTTGAGGTAATAATTTCAAAATGCTATGATCAGAAAAAGAAAAGCAAATTAAAGATTTTCTGAACATTTGTCATATTCTTTGGATAGGCTGTGTATTTCGCCCATATGTTCCAACATAACCATTTTTACAGGAAGTTTAACCAGTCAGCATTGTCTGCTCTGCAGAGGAGACCCTGAGCTTACACAGTTCAGTTGCTTTTATTTTCTTCTTTAGTCATATTTTCCTAATTTCTTTATAATATTCTCATTATGAAAAATGAAACTATTTCTGGAAAATCTCCACGTAAGTGAGAAAATTAACAAAGACCAATACCAAGATGATGCAGATATGAATTATCCAGCAAGGATCTATATAAGTGAAAAAATTAGCAAATTACCGATACCAAGAACATGCAGATATATGAATTATCTGGCCAAGGTCTGAGAGCAGCATCAGTAAAGTGTTCCAGAAAACAGTTACGAAAACAGCTGAGACAGAGCTTTAGTAAAGAAACAGAAATACTAACGAATGGATATTTTAGAAGGAAAAATACAATAGTCAAAATTAAACTTACAGGATTAACTTATTAGCAAATGAAGATTCATGAATAATGAATAGTGAACTTGAAGACAGATCAAATCTGAATAGTCATATAATCATTGGAGCCATAGGAAGTGAAGAATAATTAGAGAAATACATTTTTGTCTTCGAAGTTCCAAAAGGAGAAGAAAGAGAATGGACCATGTTTCCTGCCTGCCTCCCTTTACAAAAGTGGCCTATATACCCTCACCCCCCACACCCACACCCCACACGCCTCACGCCACACCCCACACCCCTCACCCCTCACCCCACACCCCACACCCTCACCCCTCACCCCACACCCCACACCCCTCACGCCACACCCCACACCCTCACCCCTCACCCCACACGCCACACCCCACACCCCTCACCCCACACCCCACACCCCACACCCCATACGCCACACTCCACACGCCACACCCCCACACCCCTCACGCCACACCCCACACCCCTCACCCCACACCCCATACGCCACACTCCACACGCCACACCCCTCACCCCACACCCACACGCCACACCCCACACCCCACCCCATACGCCACACTCCACACGCCACACCCCCACACCCCTCACCCTGCACCCCACACCCACACGCCACACTCCACACGCCACACCCCACACCCCGCACCCCTCACCCCTCACCACACCACACGCCACACCCCACACGCCACACCCCACACGCCACGCCCCTCACCCCGCACCCCTCACCCCACACCCCACACGCCACACCCCGCACCCCACACGCCACACCCCTCACCCCACACCCCACACGCCACACCCCACACGCCACACCCCACACCCCTCACCCCACCACACGCCACACCCACACGCCACACCCCACACGCCACACCCCACACGCCACACCCCACACGCCACACCCCACTGTACTGAGTCATTCTTTTCATTCCCAGCATTTCTATTCTGTGCATTCCATAACTGCAAGCTCCATAGCTCTTCAACTGCAGTGAGCTCAGTGTCTGCCGGATTAAAGGGACACAGCCGAGAGCTACGCTGGCTCCCTGAGCTTCCCTTGGTTTCCTTAACTCAGGCGATCGCTCTTCCCCTCTGCAAATGGCTAGGTCTCACACCAATCTGTTCCATTTTCTTCAGAAGACTCAATTACCTGGAGTTAAGTATTTTTCTTCTTTATTTGTCTATTCCACTAAAGAGTCAGTTCCATGAAAGTCTGGACTTGATAGATTCCGGTCTCTGATACATAATTTATGCTTAATTTCATATTTGGTGATGAATAACTGAAAACTACTTCCTTGGGAATTCAGTTCTTAAAATGCAAATTTGGAAGAAGTGCGATTTCACACACCATTTTAATGGTATCGAGATAAAGTTATTACACAATAAACAAGCCCAATTTAAATGTCTAGAACAAAGAGTTGTAACCATAAAAAAGCACCTGTGTAATCGCTACCATGACTATTCCTATTATCTCACCAAAATTCGTCTTCATGATTCTTTATAATCTAGACAAGTTCAGCTTTAATATATAAAAAGTCCAGAATGACTTCAATGAGAAGTGATTTGGTTAATGACAGAAGTTTTACTCTATATGTACTAATTTAAAAAAAAATCAAAATATATATGTACTTACACTTAGTGAGATTAAAAAAAATCATCTTCCTGTATTTCTTTCCTGTTCTCCAGGGAAGGAGGGAGTTAGCGAGGTAGGGAACAAGGGATGGTGTGTGTGTGTGTGTGTGTGTGTGTGTGTGTGTGTGTGTGTGTATGTGTTGGAGGTGGTGCATATGCACTGTGTTCACCTGTGTTCATCTGAATTCAGGCCAGAAGTCAATATTGGGTATCTTCACATATGTCTTTTGCCTTAGCAAAAGGGTTTCTTCCTGGAGAAGTCTCAGCTGGAGCTCACAGACAAGGAGCCAGCTCCAAGTATCTTCCTGTCTCTTCCACTCTTCCCCAATGCTGAGAGGTTATGGATGCTTGCCACTGTGCCAGGCTTTTATGTGGGGACATCTGAATTCAAGATCCCATGCTTGTGTGGCAGGCACTTTACTAACCATCTCCCCAGGACAGAAAGTGTGTTCTCACTCATTACTCAAGTTCTGGCTCGTGCAACTTCTTTGCAGAGCGCTAACTGTTCTCTCTTCTTGTCTATCTCCAAATAATCATTTGTGAGACAAATGTCGTATGTTTCTGTGACAGACTACAACTACTTTCGTCTCAAAATCTGTTACCCAGTCTATAAACAATCATGAGTCCCTTAAGGACTAACAGATAACCCATATCATGCCTTACACATTTGCAAACCCAACATCTGCATGTACAGCACACTGTCACGCTAGATGAGTTAATTTATCAATCTCATGATTCAGGTATAAGACATATCCTACTCTGCAAACCTCAACTCAGCACCTAGCTCTGAAGTAAAATAGTTTTGTAGACATTTGGGTATATTCTTCTAAATTACTATTCAAACAATTTAACTGAATAGTCAGTTCAATTAAAAACTCACCATTTGGTAGCAAAAGGTTTCATTTAATTTTTAAAATTCTGAAATTTAACAATGATGCTTAGAAACACTGTGCAACTGCCTATTAGAATGTCATGTTTAAATGTTTGTATATGTCTGCCTAAGATAATTTATGATGGCTTTCCATTTCATAAACAATAAAGAATTTTACATAATAATTGGAAAAAATGGCTTTTCTTTAAAATTTCTTCTTAGTTCATTTCAAACAAATTTCAGGATTTTAATTCAGCATAGCAGCCTGCTTCATAAATATCAATTTTCACTGCCCAACTGCTGCTGTTAAAAGCTGGAGAAATAAGCCTATTTCTCCAAAAGCCCTAAAGGGGAAAACTTGATCTTCAATTTATAATTTATAAGTTGGAGTCCTCACTAGAGGAGTATAATTTTACAAACATATTTTAGCAATATATTTGACAAAGCAATGACAGTTGACTATGTTCTTCTGTCCTCAGTGAAGAGAGAGAGAGATTTTAAGAAACAATGAAAAGACTCACACAAATGCTGGATAAAGTCAACAGACAGTTTGTAACAGTTTTATTTTATCAATAAAAATTTTGTAGATGATCTTAAAGTTATCAGTAAAATCCATGTTTTTTAATTGCTGCAGTAACACTATCTTTTCCCATAACAAAACTCACCTTTCAGAATTTACAAGGATAGTATTTGTTCAAAAACATAGATGGCCAGAATTCTATTCATAATTTAAAATGAGGACCCCAGTTTTACAGCCACCACAAAAACAACTCACATCAAATGCTAGGCTATTTCCAACACATGACACTCAGCTCCCTGAATCTGATGTCCATATCGAAGCCAGGTGAACCTTCTGAATTACACAGCTCTTTTGATAGGAATTCTGTTAGAACACTGTCAATGACTTCCTATACTGAGGAAGTCTACTACACAGACAGAATTGCAAGCCCACTCGGACCCTGCCCTTACCTGTGTCTACAACTCCTTTCTTGTCCTCCAGTCAATTCCTACTGGCAGGCTCTTCCTGGTCTCTCCTGGGAAGGCCTTTTTTAATCCCAACCCTACTAAACTTTCAAGCCCAGTTGCAAATTCTTCTCCCTGCCCCCAAAGAAAAAAAATTCCATAAACAACACGCGTGTTCCCCATCTCTCTTAGCAAGTTTCTCAAGGAGGTTCTGAGCCAAGTGCGGTGGTACATGTCTACAATCACAGCCCTTGAAAGGTGAAGAAAGGAAAATCAGAAGTTCAGGCTATCTCTAGCTATATATTGAGCTTGATACCAGTCTGAGTTACATGAGATCTTGTTTTAAAAACAAAAACAACAACAAAAAGCAAAGATATTTTTATTATATATGTTTTAATTGAAAAATCCATTATTTCATGGGTTTTTTCATCTTAAATCAATACTAAGTAATTGTTGAGTAACCACCATACTCCAAGATATTCTTGGCATTGGCTTAACAGCAGAGAACAAAATGATATCATCTCTGTTGCAACAGTGCTTACACTTCTATGTAAGCGATATGAACCAATAGGCGTCAAATTTCCTACTGCTAATTAATGAGGTCATCTTTAGTTTTTACTACTATAGTAACACTATTGTGAATATAGTTCTAACACAACTTTGTGATCTCTTCGATTGTTTACTTAGGGTCAATTCCCCAAAGTAGTATCATTAAATCAATAGTCTTGGATATGCGTATGGCTTTTAAGACATACAACACCATATTGCTTCCAAATGAGCGATTCCAATTCAAAAAGTACTGTGTATCTATTTGGTTCCCTATAGACCTCTTATTGTTGCTCAATAAGAAAAAATGTATTATTGTTTTAATTTCCAATGAGGTTCAATTCTTTTTATGTCTGTTTATTTTGTTTTTTCAATGGGGATATCCTATACTTGCTAGAATCTTTTTATAAGACAGTAATCATTTAAGGTCACTTTTAGAAATCCTTTTTTAAAGTTTTAATTATAATAAATTCTTTATTAAAATGTGCTTCATTTTATACAATTATCATTTCATAGTTTTCTTACTTAAATTCCTATCTTTTGCATAGTTCTTCTAGCTTTTCAATTTTCAAAAGTTAACCATAACATGGTTATGAATGGACAGGCTCAACACTACATTTTCTAAATGCTACTTGATTATCCTAAAACTTAAACAATTATACCATTGACATGTTTTATACTTATTGTAATTAAATCTCTAAATGATGTTTCCTCAATTCTAAAGAGAATTATTTTTCTTAAGTAATAAACGTAGGTACTGAATCTCAGAAAGAATAATTAAAATGTAAAAAACATTACAAAGAGTATGTTGAAACATGTTACTGTTTCCTGTGTGCAAGCCTATGGGAAATATCTCCCCTTCATTAAGCCTATCTAGAACCACAGCTAGTTAAGAACTTGGGTAAACTCACATGCAGTTGAATTTTAACTTAATTTGACAGCCTGATTTACTTGAAACAGTTTTCAGAACAACTGAATCAAAAAAAAAAAAAAGCACTAAAATAAAAAGCTATTGTGATGCAAAAGTTGTCTGTGGCATGCCAAGCTAGGGCAATTAAAGGCTAGAAATTGTCCAGTCTCTCAAAATAGACCATAGAATTATTGAAGCTGTAAGATACTGCATTTTACCAATCTGCATTTTATCAAGTACTATCCCCCAAGTTCTGGATATCAATCTGTTGAAGTTTCCAGCAGATTGAAAAAGGAAGCTATTTAATTCATGGGTTCTCTATAGAAAATTGAAACTGATTTTAGAAAAAGAAAGAAGACATAAGAAAGAAAAGCAGTTAAATGCAGTTAAATTCCAAGAATTTCCCATATTACTGAAATTTATCCAGAAAATCATAATGTGCAAAGAGACTAGTAAAGCAAACACAGGTGAGGGAATGCAGTTTGTCAAAATGTGGAAAAGGACTAAGCCCAATCTTATGGTTCCAAAGAAGATGATTATGTAGACAAATATATACTGCTGTCAATAAATCTTTTGAATGTTGTTTTTTTAAGTCTAGCCCCCTTTTAAAAACATCATCTTAGTTCTTTTTCCCATTGGTGTGATTAAACAGTCTGACAGAGGTGACTAAAGGGAGAAGGTGCTTAATTTAGCAGGCAGTTCAAGGTACAGTCCATCATGGCAAGGAAATAAAGGCAGCAGGTGCTTGAGGCAGCTTGTAAGCATTCTTGCTCCAAAAGAGATCAGAGAGTAACAAAGAATGATCAGACTAAAGCAAGTCCAAAACACACCAGGGAAACACCATAGCCTACAGCTCCATGTTGAACGCAACACCTAGGGCTTGTGATAAAACTGCCAAGGCTTGGTAGAGGTTGAGTGGTCCCACCCTCCTGGTCTGCAACCTGTAGTAGCACACAGACTGTCTCTTGTGGACTATCTTCAGCTCTCCTTGGTGGATACCTATGGTTCTGAATCTTGACTATCCTGGGGTCTCTCCTGCAACTTGGGCTTCACATTCACAGCTTCACCATACTGCTTTGTTTCGCCTGGCCTTAGCTGCTTTCTGAATCCATGGCGCAAGGAAGATGCCATGAACCCTCCATCTTTCACCTCTCATGTCTCAAAAAGTAGTACCACACTGACAAATGCTTAGTTCTGCAGTAGCTAAAGATGTGCACCACAGACAATCAGCTTCTGTGCGCTCATCCTGCCAAAACACTATAATAGCCAATAGCTCTTGAGAAGTGGGAACCCCTTCAGTTTAGACTTGCTTCCTTCAAATGAATCTAGATACAAATATGATGGAGCCTCAAGACTCTTTACTGTCCCAGTGCAGCAGAAAGGGCTTCTCCTCCAGTGATACTACTTCTTTAAATATTACAGCTGCTTTCTCAGAATAGCATGGAGTTATACCAACCTGAATGCTTACCTGTCTTGGTATTTCCTATCAAATTTAATTCACTACCTTTACATTAGTTTTGCTCACAGTCTCAGGACATGGGCAAAATGAAACCATTCTTGGCCAAATTATCATACAAATGACCCTGGTTAATGACAGAGTCCTCAGTTCTCCAAAACCTCAAGCATCAGACCTCTGCTGTCTGTGTGTGTCTTGCATTCTTGTCTTCCAAGCAATCCTTAGAATGGGTGAGCAAACTGAATGTAGTACTCAATGGCTTTTCTAACCCAAAGTTCCAATCTTATCCCCATTCCTCTCACAAACCAGTTCAAAAGGCCTAAGAAGCACAGGCCAGGTTTATCACATAACCTCACTTCTTGGTACTAATCACTTCTGTTGCTGTGAGAAAATACTCTCAGCACAAGCAGCATATGGAAGGAAGGGATGATTTTAGCTCACAGTTCATGGGCAGTCCATCACAGCAGAGAAGGTAAGGTAGCAAGAGCTTGAATCAGCTGTCACACTATACCCACAATCTGGTGACTGAGGAGGAAATGCAAGCTTGTGTGCAGCTAATTCTCTCCATTTATACATCCTAGGATCCCCTGTCCAGGGAATGATCCACCTGAATTTAGATGCGTTTTCCCACAACACTTAACAATCAAGATACCCACCCACAAGCATGCCTAGAGGTTTGTCCCCCAGGTGGTTATAGCTTCTGTCCACTTGATAATTAGTACTAATAAGCACAGTATTAAATCTATGCCACCTATGATTAATAGTAAAATTCAAAAATGATATGTATCTATGAATATATTTCTCTACATTTATTCAGTTACTCATCTATTTATTCATTTCTTCTTTGAGAATAACACAAAGAAGCAGCTTATGAAATTAATGGCACAATGCCTAAAGACTTGAAATAATCAAATTATTGTGATTCAGAAAAAAAAGATACATGAGGGGTGAAAAAAATTTAGCCCAACTGAAAAAATAACTGACCACCAGTAAGCAAAGAGCAACAAAGAACACAGTCAAGAAAACCTCACAAAATTGCAGATGAATAACAGTATGAGAAAATAGCTGAGAAAAACCTAATAAATATAGGTCTTAAGTCACCAAAAAGTAGTAAGAACTTTCAGAGACCATGCAGTACTGGACCAAGAGCAAAATATCATATTTGTGTGTTTGTATACGTGTGCATTCTGAGGACTGACCCAGAGTCTTTCACAAGTTAATCAAGAGCTTTACCATTGAGCTATATCCCACTCCTGCCCTGGATCAGGTTATTAGTATCCAAGGGCTTGCAGCACAGGAAACCAGGGATTTCTATTTTTTTTTTTTTCTATTCAGTTACAGATAAGTCAATACCTGAAATACTCAGAATTCGCCAATTGCTCTTCTGACTTCCCTTTCCTAGGTCCACATATATTTTACATTTTCCACAATTTTACATATATGTGCTTTGCACAGTGACCACTCTCACTTCTCACCTTGTCCCACCCTCTCCACTCTTCACAAATCTCTCTAGAGAGCAAATGCCTATTCATTTGATTTTATGACCTCCTAAGATTAGTCAGGATCAATGACTAAGAGTTTGGAACTATGAACCCTGGAGGGTTCCACAAAGGGTAGACAACTAAAGACAGTAATTCCTTCTCTCCTGGAATCTATTGACTAGCCAATAGTTCAGAGGTAAATGGTAGAGCCTGTGACCCCTTCTTTGACTGACTGTTGATATGTCTTATGTGGGCCCAGTGCAGTAACTATAGCTGATGTGAGTTAATGATTACAGTAGTTATGTCGAATTTCTGGGATAGCATTTTATAGCACTTCACCCTATATTCTGGTTCTTAATATTTCCTGTTCCTCTTCCACTGTTTCCTGATCCTTAGGTGGTATAATAGCTTTATTCAGGGATGGGCCCACATTGGTCTTATTTTCCTCCTTGACTAGGTCCACATCTTAGCTCACAGAAAAAGAAAATGGAAAAAATGACCATGAATCTCCACAAACTGCCATGAAGGACTAACAGGGATCCGATGTATCCTCTCAGATTAGACAACCAGAAAACTGAGGAAGACAAATGAACAACATTTGGGTTTTGGTTGTTGTTGTTGCTGTTATTGCTTTGAGATAGGCTGGCTCTATGTACCTCAGGTAATTCAGTTCACTTACTAAAACTAATCCGAGAGGTTGGGAGGTAAGCTACCCAGTAAAGTGATTGTCAAATAAACAGGAGGAACTGAATTCAGATCCCTAGAACCCACATGAATACCCAATAATGGAAAGCCAGAGACAGGAGGGTCTCTGGGTCTTGTTGTCTATCTAGTCTAGCAAAATTGGTGAATTCTAGGCTCACTGAGAGAAGCCATCTCAAAAAATAGAGAGCTACTGATAACCCCTTCTGGCCTACACACACACATGTGCACATGTTGCACATGCACACACACAGAAAATACGTCATCTATACTAGTCAACATCTTTCATGCCATTAGGGCATTTTGCAATAGAGAATGGTCCCACTTCTTTTTCTCTTCCTTTTTCAATGTGGTCTTTCTTTTTGCTTTCATATTTTATCTCAAAACCATGTCATCAGAGTCCTCTAGTCATTAACACCACACTGCCTTCAGATCACTTTCACAGATCCTGCTTCCTGTTATTCCTTATGGGACCCACAGGAAGCTTCTTTGTCACCAGCATGAATCATAGCTGACTGGTTGACTACCTGAGTGAACTAACAAGGACAATAGAGCTCTCCAGAAGAAGAAAGTCACTTCCTGTGCTAGGTATTCTGGAGTACACCTATAATCTAGGATTTTGGGATGGATGGCAGGAAGATTAAGAATTCAAAGCCAGCTGCATAGTCAATTAAAGGACAGCCTACACTACTCAAAACAAACAAACAAAACCCACTACTACTACCACCACTACCACCAACAACAAAATACTTTCCCTGGACTTTTCAGAATAATTTTGTAACATTCATTGAGTATATTTTCATCATTTTTATAATCAGTAGAATATTTCTCACCATAGACATTATATACTCCTTGAAAGTATAAAAGAATTCATGGCAAAACAATCTGGCCCTAGAATCAACTTAGGGAAAAAAATCCCTTTAACTTCCTACCATGGTTTTAGTTTATCCAGATTTAGTTTATTACTGACTGACTGACTTTCTTCCTTCCTTCCTTTCTTTTCTTTCAATCAATTTGAGTTTTTTCTAATAACTTTAAAGATTTTGCATAAACTGGCATAAAGTTAAGTGTTCCCTTTCACACCTTCTTTTAAATTTTCTGTTCTTATGATCTCCTCTGGTTTTCCACATTCTCCCTGGTAATATCCCTTCTCCCCCAAACCCTATCTACCTCTGCAGCACACATCTGGCTGCCCCTCTGTTCCTAGCTTGCTTTGTCATCTGATGACAGCATTCTTTCTACTCTTCATTTTGCTGACTTTTAGTAATTTTAATGAAATCTGAAACTGAATGTTTAGTACATTATTTTCTTCATTACCAATAAAATGACAACCTTCACTACAGGAGATCCTATCTCAAAAAAAATAGTAAATTTAATTAAGATTATGAATTTGAATTTAAGCACAGTATTGGTCTTAAATGAATTCTATTCTAGCTTACTAAATAACAATTGCTATTTACTATTAAGTAGTTATTTGGGAAATATTTGATCTTTTCAAATTATTAGGGATAAACAGTTTTAAACTTGTTATAGTTACAAAAAGGATATATATTTCCAGTTTTGTTCATTCCCTAGAATTTACTAAGTTGCCTTGTTTGTTTTGTTGCTGTTTTGATTTTTTTCTGTTCCATAATCAAATGGAGAAACATCTTTAATCTCAAACTAAAATAGAAACTTCCTACTCAACTAAAGATCCATGATAAGTTCTACTTCTTAAGCTTGCAATTCTCCCTAGCATTAAATCCATCCAGAGAGGGGCTGGAGAGAGGGTTGGCAAAGTCGGCAAGGACTTGGGTTTGACTCAACTTCTATATCAGGCAACTCACAACTGCCTGTAACTCTAGTTCCAGGGGATCTGATGCCCTCTTCTGGCCTCCAAGGGCATCTGGATACACATGGTAGATGTGCACATATACACATACACATAAATAAAGCAAAATCTTGAAAAAAAATTATCTATTCAGTGTGAAGAGTAAGAAAAACAATTCTCAAAATTGGGTACCTAACTTAATTTTATGTCTTCTTTATTTGATTTGCAAAAGGCAAAAAAGTATTTCTTAATATAAGGAAATTTTAATTTTAAACAACATCAAGAGCCCAGTGATGGTGGCACATGCCTTTAATACCAGTACTTGGGAGGCAGAGGCAGGTCGATCTCTATGAGTTCAAGGCCAGCCTGGTCTACAGAGCAAGTTCCAGGACAGCTAGGACTACACAGAGAGATTCTCTCTGGAAAAATAAAACAAACAAAAAGCAAAATGTCAAAGTTGACTTAAGTCGGTGAAGTATCTGCCACACAACCATGGAGACCTGAATTTGGATCCCCAGCACCTATGGAGAAGTGGTAGCACTGAGAATCTGCAACTCCAGTACTGGAGAGGAGATTTCAGGGAAACCTGTGGATCCCTAGAGCTTGCTGGTTAGTCAGTATAAGCAAAGCAAAGATTTCCAGGATCAGTGAGAGACCCTGTCTCAAAAATAAACTTATTAATTAATTAATAAGGTGGATGATGATTAAAGCAGACACTCAACATCAACCTCTGGCCTGTATATCCATGTATATAACACACACACACCCCACACACACACACCAGCTGAGCATGATGTAATCCTTAGTACTTGGGAGGTTGAGGCAGCAAGATACTTAGTTTGAAGTCAGCCTGAGCTATTTACCAAGTTCAAGGTTACATAGGGAAGAACCTCATAGGATCTATTAAAATTATTTATTACATTTAATTAAATTAGGATTGTGTTCACATAGCACATGTGTCACAAAACAATGAGCAGTAGTCAGCTCTCTTTCCACCATGTGGGCCCTGGAGAATGAACTCAGATTTTTGGGCTTGCCAACAAGTATTTTTACATACTGCACCATCTTGCCAGCCAGTAAAAGAATCTCAAACAAAAAATATAGTCTTTTAAAACTCAAAAATTTAACATTAAATTGTGTGTTCCCATGATTAGATCTCTCTATCTTACTCTGTCTTTGTGGTACAAGGGTTGAGTGAAAGGGCCTGCACACTAGGCAGGTACTTTATCACTGAGATACACCCAAGTCTCATATTCATTTTTATTTGAGGAAATTAAGGTGATAAGATATTTAAAATGCCATGCCATGTCAAATTCCATAGACTAGGAGTATAGCACAGTTGTATAAAAATTACCTACACACAAGAGGCACTGGGTTGATCTACAGTAGTAAATAAACAAATGCACAAATAACACAAGAAATAAAAACCACTATTGTCAAAATAAGTAAAGCATCCTTCCTTTAACTATAGGATGACTGAAGTACATTATGTGAATGCATAAAATATCACAATAAAACCGTTATTCTGTGCAATTAATATATACATATAAATGTTTTAAAAGCTAAAAAAAAATGTAGTTTGTCTAGTATTGCAGGTTAAAAATATGACTTGTATAAGATACAACTAATGTATTTGTAACTATAATAACTTTCTATAAGTTCTACCATATCATAACCTTAAGTTGAATCAGAGAACAAACTCTTTTGTTTTCCAAAATCTAAATTTTTTGCAATTTGTTTACTCTACAAAAAAAAAAAAACCCTATTATTTAACAATCTGATTAAAAATCAAGTCTTCATTTCAAACCAGGTTTCATCCTAAGGCAAAAAAAAAAAAAAAAAAAAAAAAAAAAAAAAAAAAGGATAAATCCTAGTCTACTAAGTAAGCCTTCCTGCAGTTGTTTCCTCTTCCACAGAACACAGACAGTACCTAACTTCACATGGAAACTGGGGTTGTGTTAAACATGTGGTGCCTACCAAGCACAGCAGCATGGAGCATGCCTGTGTCTACTCAGACAGCTGAGAGGAGAACATCACTTGAGCCTGAGAGTCCCTTGTCAGCCTGGATGGCATAAGAAACTCCATCTCAAATACAAAGCGTCTAGCCTCGATGCCTGACATACAGCAGTGTCACACCTGTCTTGCTCATAGTGGCTCTCTCTCCTGCGTTCTAGCCCATACTCTACCACACAACCACACTTCCTCATGTAGGATCGTCTTAAAGCGATCTGTTTTAATATTTTCACCAACTACAGCTACCAGGAGGTAACTAAACATGCTTATTCCTGTGTATTAGATTCTGGTTCCATGGAGTCCAGACTTTGTCTTTTCTCTCAAAATTTCTGTTAACAGAAAAAAGAATAAACTCCTGTCATAAACAATGTATTATTTTACCAATAACCTTCGCTCCAGGAGCAAAGCCTCCTTTTTATATATAATTTCAATAGCTATGAACTCTTGATTTCAATAGCTATAACCACTCAAGAGTTATAATGGCATACTCAGAATATGAAAGAAGTTCTTTAAAATCTTCAGTTTTCAGGTGCTTAATGACACTTTCTCAAAAATACCACTAAAGATATCTTACAGGTCTCTGCAATTTCTTACTACACTAGACAGGTGCAGGTGAGTTGCAGGGTGCAGAGGGTGATAGTCCGTGGGAAACAACACCACATTTAATTAGCTATGCCAGGTCATCAAAGAGCCATGTTCAAGACACTTTGGGGAAAAACTATCTGTAACTGTGACCTATCTCTTTCTCTTGGGGGTAAAATCAAACTTGTTCTTTCTCAGAGACTATGTGCCTCATTCATGAAACTCCACCATCTCATCAGCATCCCACATTATCCTTTTTGTAACTGGGCTGGGAAAAGTCAGATTTTCTCCTGAAATGCCCATCCATAGCAAATATTCTTCTGGCATCCCAGTGTATTAGTATTATGAGTTAACCTTTTCTAAACTCAAAGACAATTATTTTTTTAAGTTCTTTAGACAGACAGAACATAGCAATTATGAATTAAAATCACTATCACACATATTCACAGTTTCCCCACATGCCCAGGCCTAGGACTTGCTAACTCACCAAGGCATATTTTTTCTTTAACAGTATTATATATTAAAGGATAAAGAGCAAATTTTGAACAATGCTTTGTAGTTGTTTCTCAAATGGAGAGGTATATTTACTAAATGCATTATCCTATGTGTTTAAATACTGTAGTAAGTAGATTGGCTTATTTTATCTCGAGTAGCCTCTAAAAAGTCAAGTAGGGTGCAATTATGCAAAAGGTGTAGGAGTTATGGGGAGGAGGTATAATGTTACAGAGAGGCACAGAGAAATTCACAAAGTAGACTGATGAAACCAACAAGAAACTGAAGCAAAATGAGCCACAAATAAACTGCTTATAGATAAAGGTATTTCTGGAGCTACAGATGCTGTTATAGCACACTTGACTCCTTGATTGTTCTGCTACATACTAAACTAATTCTTTGTCTGTTAATCAGTTCCTTGTATTAATTAAGGAGTAAACCAATAGACCTCTATATTCTCTTAAGCATTAAGACCAGTTCCAAAATCAAAATTACAAATGAAAACTGGCCTTTTAAAATTGGACTCACAGCATACTGAAAAAACAAGTGTAAAAATAATTTAAAAAAATAATTGAAAATAAGTCATTAGAATTAAAAGAGAGAGAGAATTATAAAGAGAGAGGCAAGACTAAAGAGGCAGCAGACTGCAAGGCTTAAGCCCTGGAAGTCAGTCCAGCCTCCCATACAGCAGATAATTAACTTTTGGCACTTAGCCTTTCTTCATTGGAGTTCTTGCAAGAGTCTAGTGAGTCAATCTGCATAAAGTGCTTAGAATAGAGCCTTAAATAATAAATACTACACAGCCAATCTGTCCTTTGTGAGAAATAACTTCTTTACTGAAAACATCAAGAAATTATTTGAATTAAGAATTCAGCTCATTGTTAAATGAACATAACCAAACAAAGAGCAATTTTTGGACCTTTTACTTAAGGGATAAATTTTCAAGAACCCGTTGAGAAAATTATAAACTATCTCTTGCCCCTCCCACCAGTACATTGTCTCAGTCATAAACACCTAACATGAGCAACGATCAATCATCTGACAGCAAAACTCATCTCTACAACAGACTTGCTTGTACACTGGAAAATAATCAGATTCAAGGCATACCTTAGATCCATGAGTATTTCTATGTGCCCTACCTCCCCAAAAAATAGCAGGACTGTGAAAACATAGCTTCATGCTATTATTATCATATTTAGAACTAAGGATAGTTTTTGAATATCAAATATCCAATCAGTATTTAAATTTCTATGATTGTGCCATAGATGCCTATGGACAAAATCTGGACCATCTAAACGTTCCAGCACTGCCAGTAAGTAACCTAATGTTTTGTTTGTTTTTTCTGTTCCTCCCTTTACTCATACTTTATTTGTGTGTTGAGGGTGGGAGAGAAGCCTGTGCACCAAGGACATGTATTTTGCTGACAATATCCAGTGTTTCATTTCATATATTTCCCTATTCCCATAAACTGCAGTTAGAAGTAAAGACTTGATCAGATTTGGATTCAAATTTAATTTGGAGGCAAGATTACTTCATGGGAAGGATGTACTGTAAATGTCCACTGAGTCTTCCTGTGATGCTAGAAGCCACTGGTGACCTTTGCTTAGGATCAAGAATTTTTTCTATATGGTGACATTCTGCTCCATTGCCCCTTCTCCTTTCTATCAACTAAAACATTCCTGAGAAAAGAAACTTCCTCTCAGCCATGAACTACTTAGCTACCCTGAAGTATAGCTGCCTCCTAAGTATACTTCAAACAAAACTAAGCATGGCAGTTTGTATGTTTATAAGCATCTTAGGAACTCACATGTAAACACATCCAAAGTGATTCATTATATTGTTATGCTTACCAATATTCTAATGGTCTCATCTTTGAGCAGCCAGAGTCCACTGCTTTTGCATTTGGATTGTTTTGCTAAAGAACCCCTCCCCCCATTTTTTTTAATAGCCTCATTGCAAAAATGTTTATGACCATAGATTGGTATCAGTCTGAAATACAACCAATTTTATTCAGTCTATTTATTTTTTATTCTTTATTTTTACTAAAGTAAAAATTTCTAGTTAAAAATCACCTGCCAATAGATTGGTTGTTAAGATGGAAGATGAAATGAAACATGAAGCAAGAATTTTCACCTATGTCTACTTCCAGTAGTCTGTTGAATTTAAAAAGTTTTTTAAAGCATCATTATATCAAAGCTGATAATTAGATATTTTAATCTGAGTGATTAGAAGACAAAGACTTCTACTCTTTTCTGTTTGACTTTGATTACAGAAAGTATTTTTCATGCCAAAATATATTTTACTGTTTTTCCTCTATTATGAGTTTATTCAGTATATAAAATGTGGGTTTCATTATTACATTTTCAAACATGCTTCTCATGATCTTTGCTCATTACCCTCTTATGTCCCCACACTGGTCCTTTCCCTCTTCTCAGATGGCCTCCCTTCTACTTCCCTGCCATACATCCACACACTTTAATCTAGATTCTGCATATGAAAAAAACCATGTGGCTTATTTCACTTAATATGATGGTCTCCACTGCAGTCTGCTTTCCTGCTAACAGCATCATGTCATTCACCTGTTGATGAGCCCCAAGGCTGACTCCATCATTAGGCTGTTGTGAACAGTATCACAGAAAGCATGACATGCAGGCCTCTTTGCTGTCTGCTTACTTGGATTGCCATTCATATAAACCCAGGAGCAGCAGAGCTGGACCATGATGAACTTCTAATTTAAGTCTTTTGAGCAACTTCCCTATGGATTTCCATGGTAACTGCACTAATACTTTATACCCCTACCAACAGTTTCTTCCACAAGCCTTGCTCCCACATTCTTATCAGTGTTTGTTCCCTTGATGACACCCATTCTGACAAGAATAAGACTGAATTGCAATATAATTTTGATTTGCATTCTTTTGGTGGTTCAATGTGGTGAACAATTCTTCATGTTTATTTGGCCATTTGTACTTCCTTTGAGAACTTTCTGTTCAGTTTATTCACATGTTTATTAATTAGATCATTTCCTTTCTTTTTTTTTTTTTTTTTTTTTTTTTTGAGTTCTTTAAGCTTTCTAGATACTAATATCTTCTCAGATGCATAACTGGAAGTTTTTCTCTGCTGTTCTGTTCTACAGGCTCTCTCCTCTGCTGGGCAGCAGGCGTTCTTGTTTTATTCTGATGCAATCTCATGTGTTCATTCTTGCTATTATGTTGTGAACTCTTTGAGATCCTATTCAGAAAGCTATGCCTAAGACTTCAACTATTTTTCCTTACCAAGTTCAGCTTTGTTTTAAATTAAAGCCGTATATCCATGTTGAGTTGATTAGTATACAGAGCCAAGGATGGGAACATGGTTTCATCCTTTTACATATGGATACATCAGATCTTCTAGCACAATTTACTAAAGAGGCTATCTTTCTCCAAAGTCTGGGCTGAGCACTGTTGTCAAAAATCAGGTGGTTGTTGCTGTGCAGGTTTATTCCTGGCATTCTTATTTTAGAACACTGATCTACATATCTGGTTTCTCCCATTTCCATACTGTTTTTACTATGATGGCTCTGTAGTATAATTTGAGATTAGGTATTGTGATACCTCCAGAACTGCTCCTTTAGCAAAGGACTGCTTTAACTTTTGATGTTCTTTTGTACTGGCATATAAGTCATAGAATAAATTTTTTTTTACTGGGAAGAATATCATTGGAATTTTGATGTACTGATTCTTAAATTGTTATTAATAATATATTCATTTTCACAATATTAATTTTGCTAATCCAAGAATTTGGGATCCAAGTTTTTGGATCTTATGACATCTTCTTCAATTTATCCCTTTGCCTCCTGCTCCCCTAGTCCTGGTCTTCTGTGAATAGAACTGTCCTGCTTTCCTTCTTGGCATGCTTGTTACTGGTATAGAGAATGGCCAATATTGACATTTTATCCTGATAATTAACTTAAAGAATGTCTATCAAATCTAAGAATACCCCCTTCCTCCGTGTAGTCCTGACTGTCCCGGAACTCTCTCTGTAGACCAAGAAAGCCTCAAACTCAGAGGTTCACTTTCCTCTACCTCAAAGGCACACACCACCACACTGGTCAGATCTAAGAGTTCTATTGTAGTGATTTTGCAGTCTTCTGTGTATAGGATTATGCTGTTTACACATGGAGATAATTTGATTTCTTCCTTTTCTATTTGTATCTTTTATTTCTTCGACTTGACTTTTGCTCTAGCTAAGACTGTGAGTACCTTATATTAGATAAGGATGTAGAGAGTTGGACACCCTTGTCTCATTCCTGATATTAAAGGAAATGTTTCTGGTTTTCTCCACATTTAGTATAATGTTGGCTATAAGATTTGTCATCTATATCCTTTGTTGAGATACAGACCTCCTATTCCTAGTTTCTTCAGGACTTTCATCATGCAAGGATGTTAAGTTTTGTTAAATGCGTGTTTTCCATCTACTGTGAGCTTCTGTCCTTAAATTTAATTATTTTGTTTTATTTTTGTTGTTGTTGCTGTTATACTTGCTGATTTGTATATGCTGAACTATGTTCATTCTTGCATCCCTTAAGTAAACTTGGTTACAGTGTAACCAAGTTATCTTCTCTTTTAGCATCTTTTTTTATTATTAATTATTTTATTTATTTACACTTCAAATGTTGTCCCCCTTCCTGGTCTCGCCTACCTTCACCTTTAAGAGGGTGCCCCCCCATCCATCTACCCACTCTCACCTTACCCCTCTAGCATCCCCCTTCCCTGGGGCATGAGTCCTCCACAGGACCAAGCGCATCCCCTCCCACTGAGGCCAGACAAGGCAGTCCTCTGCTACATATGTAGTGGGGGTCATAGACCAGCCCATGTATGCTCTTTGGTTGTCAATTTAGTCTCTGGGAGCTCTGAGGGGTCTGGGTTAGTTATACTATTGCTCTTCCTATGGGATTGCCATCCCCTTCAGCTCCTTCAGTCCTTCCCCTAACTCTTTCATAGGAGTTCCCAACCTCAGTCCAATGCTTGGCTGTGAGTATCTGCATCTGTATCAGTTAGGTGCTGGCAGAGCCTCTCAGAGGACAGCCATGCCAGGCTTCTGTCTGCAAGTGCATCTTGGCATCAGCAATACCATCAGGGTCTGAGCATGGGATGGATCCCAAGATGGGGTGGTCTCTGGATGGCCTTACCTTTAGTTTCTGCTCCATTGTTTTTGTTTTTTGTTTTGTTTTGTCCATACATTTCCCTTAGATGGGAACAATTCTGGGATAAAAAATTTGAGATGGGTGGGTGGCCCTATCCCTCAACTGGGAGACATGTCTATCTACTGGAGGTGGTGTCTTCAGGTTCTATCTCCTTGCTGATGGGCATTTTGGCTAATATCATCCCCATTGGGTCCTGGAAGCCTCTCACAGCCCTGGCGTCTGGGACTTTCTAGTGGTTCCCCCAGTTCCCCACCCTACACTGCTACATGTATCTATTCATTCTCCTGGCCCTTGAGGCTTCTCTCCTGTCTCCCCGATACCTGATCCTGCCCACTTCCTTTTCTCTCCTCCTCTCCCCCTCCTACCCAGTTTCCTCCCTCCCTCTGCCTCCTGTGATTATTTTGTTACCCCTTCTAAGTGGGATTGAAGAATCCACACTTGAGTCTTCCTTCTTGTTAAGCTTTATATGGTCTGTGAGTTGTATCATGGGTATTCTGAACTTTTTGACTAATATCCACTATCAATGAATACATACCATGTATGTTCTTTTGGGTCTGGGTTACCTCACTCAGGATGGTATTTTCTAGTTCCATCCCTTTGCCTGAAAATGTGTGATGTCCTCGTTTTTAATAGCTGAGTAGTATTCCATTGTGTAAATGTACTACATTTTTTATATCCATTCTTCAGTTGAGGGACATCTGGGTTGTTTCCAGCTTCTGGCTATTATAAATAAGGCTGCTATGAACATAGTGGAGCATGTGTCCCTGTGATATGATGGAGCATCTTTTGGGTATATGCCCAGGAGCAGGATAGCTGGGTCTTCAGGTAGAACTATTTCCAATTTTCAGAGGAACTTCCTTTCAGAGGATTTCCAGACTGGCTGTACCAATTTGCAATTCCACCAGCAATGGAATTCTTTCTCCACATCCTTGCCAGCATCTGCTATCACCTGAGTTTTTGATCTTAGCCATTCTGACTGGTGAGAGGTGGAATCTCAGGGTTGTTTTGATTTGCATTTCCCTGATGACTAATTAGGGCTGTTGAACATTTCTTTAGGTACTTCTCGGCCATTTGAGATTCCTCTGCTGAGAATTCTGTTGGGTTATTTGGTTTTCTTGGTGTCTAACTTCTTGAGTTCTTTGTATATATTGGATATTATCCCTCTATCAGATGTAGGGTTAATGAAGATCTTTTCCGATTCTGTATGTTGCTGTTTTGTCCTATTGACAGTGTCCTTTGCCTTACAGAAGCTTTTCAGTTTCATGAGGTCCCATTTGTCAATTGTTGATCTTAGAGTGTATGATCTTCTTGATGTGTTCCTGAATTCAGTTTACAAGTAAGTATTTTATTGAGAATTTTTGTGCTTACACTCATTAGTAAAACTGTTCTACAGTTTTTTTTGTTGTTGTTAGTTTTCCTGTCCTGCTTTCACATCAGAATAATTCTGGCTTCATATAAGTTTATTACTGTTTCTCCTCTAGATATTTTATAAAACCATCTGAGGACACTGGTCTTAGCTCTTCTTTAAAGGTTTGGTAGAATTCTGTAGCAAATACCCTTGGTCTTGCACTTTTCTGGGTTGAGGGATTTATTAATGCTTCATTTTGTTGTTTGTTATACAACTGTGTATAAGTTATATATATAGGTCCTCTTGATTTAATTCTATAAATTTCCAAGGATTTTTGTTTGTTTGCTTTGGAATATAGGTTTTCAAAGAAGTTTTTAATTGACCTCTGGATTTCAGTAGAATATGTCCTAACATCTCCCTTTTCTGGTTTTAATCTGACTACAAGTTTGTTAATCATGGTTTTGTTTTCTCCAAATTCTTTGTTTGGTTGATTCTTGTTCTTTTAGTGTACATTTCATTAATTTCACCCAGTTTTCATTATTTGTTTCTGTCTACTAATTTGGATTTTGCCTGTTCTTTTTCTAAGGTCTCGTGGTACAATCATTAAGTCATTTTAGTTCTTTCTGACTTCTTTATGCATGCTTATTTATATTTGTGTGTGTGTGCACATGTGCACACAGAGGTCTGAAGTTAAACTCAGGTATTGTCCTCAATAATTGTCCACATACTTTGTGAGGCAGCCTCTCTCTTGTATTGTGTTTGGGTATGCACATGAGTGGTAGGTCTATGTGCCCATATACATGAATGTGTCAACCAAAGCAAGGCACTGTCTTCCTTTATCACTCTCTGATATACTGCATTGCAGAATTACACACTGAACTTGAGCTTGAGTTTTTGAGTTTCAGCTAGGCTGGCTAGACAGCAAGCTCTGGTGATGCAAGACAGTTTCTCAATGAACCAGACACTCACGGATTTGGGTAGACTAACTGGTGAGCAAGCCCCAAAGATCCTCCTGTTGCCACCTCTTCAGCTATATACTCCCCTCCTGGAAATGCCTTAGCTATATTCCAAAAGTTCATATAAGTGGCTTGACTCTAGGAATTTTTAATCCCCTTATTTTTTATAACTTAGTAAAGTAATCAGATATAAGAAAATAGTTAAATTCTTAGCGATTGAGTTATCCTATGTATAAATCAGATTTTATGAAGTTCATATATCTCATCTTTAACATCAAAATTTGTGATATTAATGAAGTTGACCTACGTGAAATACTAACTCAGGCCCTCTAAAATAAGAAAAACAAAATTATCACTTGTCAATAAATACTTATTCAATTTATAAACTATGAATTCACAAACATGTAGACACTTTCCCTGTATAGACAGCATACAACACTATGGCAAAACAATCCTACAGTTGCTGACCATTTATTTCTTTACAGTTCCTGAAAGGATATGGGTTTAGTGGTCAAATGCTGCTGGCTGCCATAACTTTTATTCTTTTCAGTACTGAATCATGATTGAAAATACATTATTGAATACTAATTCTATCCCTGAAAAAGAACAGAATATGAACTGATATGGTGCAATCTCTTACACTTAATAACCCAAGACACCCTTTCCTATAGCTTTTTGTAGTTTTTCTGTAGTTGTGCTTTGAGCTGAAGGAACAAATGCTACTTCTCTGGGCTATAAGTAGTTTTAAAAGAAATCAACCAATCAGCCAACCAAAATAAGACACAAACAAGAAAGCTCTTGTTTAGATCTTTAATGCTAACTAGCAACACCTAAATGAAGTGTTGGTATGTTCTCTGAATATCAGAGTTTTTCTTCTACCAAAAAAAACCAAAATACCCACTAGCATACATATGACACTAATTGCTTTTCCAGATGGTATGCTTTTGATAAGACATTTTTGCCAAAAGCTCATTTTACTTTCTCTCCAAGCATAATATTTATCATTAACTTTGAAACTGGTTTTACAAGCTTCTCATTTGTAGTGTGTACTGAGATTTTTTTCTATGAAATTTCTAGTTACTTTAGTAGGAGGACACTCCGGCTTTAGTAATAACATTCATTACTATCACTCCAAAACTTATTTACATTGTTTTATGCACACATTTCATTTTTCATGACACCTCTAAATGCTAATTATTATAAAGAAGCTAAGGGCTATGACCTGAGTTTCCCAGGGTGTCATGAAAAAAGCATGTGCCCTCCCTGCAGACTGCAGCTCAGCACAGCACTGGCCCCACCCTTCCCTCACCTACTTTACTCAAATTTGTGTCCACCTCTTTCCTTGGTCCAGACGAAAAACATGTTTAAAGGTAACACGGTAGTTGTATAACATGTAATAAAGGACATATACTCTGGTAAACTTCCTAGGGTCTTAAATCCTTCTTTCAAGTTTTACTGATTTCACTTTACTGGCATCCATCCCAGCAACACAATTCCATAATGTCAGAATCTAAACTTCTCTAAAACATTGTCAGAGACTTCACTTCAAAGGTATTATGACATTTTCAATTCTCTTTATTTTCAAAGGGGAAAATTAACTCATGAGACCTTGTAATATTGGGGAGGTATGTGAAATTGATTAATTGAAATTTTTAAACAAGAATTTAAGCAACCTATTTTAATCTACAGAGAACTTTTAGAAGTAGAATCACAGCATCTAAACAGCAAACAAATTCACATGATCATAATTTCCTATACCCAAATCTTGTCTATTGGTAAGTTCTCAATATAGAACTTAACTGTATTGCTTAGAAAGGGAATCAACCTCATGATTTTATGGTTATATATAATTTGGCTTCAGATGTTGATTTTAGTCTTGCTGGCCTCAGAGTACACATGTTGAGTAACTATGTCTTCAACATCATTCATAATAAAGTTCTAGAGTAATTTACATCTTTCCACAAATCTAAAAATCATTTTTGTTTATTGTAAAGCTTGGATACTCAAATGATACTTAGTAGAGTTAAGAAGAAATATCATATCTGAAAACAATAAGTACGATGGTTCTAAGAGTAAGACACACCATATATTTATACATTATTTACCTTTGATTTAAAATCACACACACACACACACACAAATAAATATGGGAAAGTACATTTATCTACTACTAGATGCCAATGACATTTTTTAAACTTGTTACTCAGGCAACATCACACTTGTACCTGATATGAGCTAACTGTTCTTTAACACAGTGATTGATTGCACCATCCTCTTCTAGAAGGAGTCTTTTACAGTTAAGGATTACCACAGTTTAGGATTACCACAGCACTGTTCTTATTCTTTCTAATATACTGCTTTCCATATTTTCCTAACAAAACAAAAGATATGGAATTAATCCTACTAAGAGGTGACACATAATTCTCAGTTTTTTATTTTTATATTCTAACAAAATACCATTTTCTAAATTTCTGTAGAAATACCAGAAATGAAATCAACTTTGTCTACCCCAACATACATTCTTACATGTGTATAGAAAAATATAGTGAAAAACCAAATAATTCATTTTTTAAATGAAACACATAAATAACTCTCTCCTGTTTACAACTGTATGCATTCTTAAAAAGTAGATAACTGCTGTTGTGTTTGTTTCCTCTGACATTACCTTCCTTTTGGTTTTAGTTGTCTTATGTATCCACCCTATGGTTTAGAGGAGTCATGTGACTCTCTAGTATGTATCTTATCTTCTTTTTCCACTCGAAAATAGTCCACCAGATCCAAAGGTCCCATAGGAATAACAGTGACACTCCTGGTCACTGAGTTTAAGAGAAAGGGAAAAGCAAGTTTCTAACTGACCCACAGAATGTCCTCACTAAAGTTCTCACGGAATGAGCGGGTCTGTTAGGATGTTGGATTTAGTGGTTAAAGTCAAGGATCATGACATAATCAAATAACCATTAAATCGACTTTCTTTTTAGCTTTGTTCTGTGGAAACAAGATCTCAACCTCATGGTGATTCCCCTATCTCAGTCTCCTAAGTCCTGGGAATGCAGGTGTGCAAAGGACACTCAGGTATGGCCTACTTCAGTACTAACTTACAGAGTATTAATCTTCTTACTATTGACACACTTTGTTTGTTAGAAGAAACATATTTTCCAAAATCTAAATTTTTTTCCCTGATGATGTTTTGGAGAGACTGGAGTGAGGCAGGACATGGGAGCAGTGAACTATTCTCTAAAAGCTACATACTCGAACATATAAGAAGATTTAAACTTATAAAGCCTACATACAGAAATCAACATTACAAAATCACTATCAACAAGTCAAGTAAAACTATGCCTCAAATACCTTTGAATAAGTAGAAATTCTGAATGTTGATGTTTTCATCTGGAAGCAAGGTTTCCTCCTATGTGATCTCGTCTGAAGGGCCTTGGTTTTATCATCAGATCAGTTCCAGTTACATTTCCTTTAGTAAGGACAGATCTAAAGCAGAAGGAAGAAGGAACACTTAGGCCATGGAAATCATGATGGATTCACTATTTCCCTGCAAGCACACAATCTTAGATGATCTAATTGGTTGAAAAATGACAATTCTCATTCATGTCACTGCTGCAGGTGGAAAAAAAATTAAATCAAAGATTAAAGGTATAACAGTGAAATATATAAAGTTGCTCAGAAGTTGACTGGAATTTTTTTTTAAGGTCAAATAGCTTATGGTGATCTGCAGCAAACTGATTGTGCACTGGTGTCGCAAAGCCACAAGGGGCCTCAGACTGTGCTCACACAGAGCTGCTGCAGTCATTGCAGCGGCCTCTACACCCTCTACACCCTGACCCAGGTAACACCAAACAATGGAAAGAACAGGAGTTCAGAATAAGATAACTCTGCAATAGCAAAGAGCCCAGTATCATGGACAGTGTTCATATCTGGGCCACTGGTAACGCTGAATGCTCCTATTTCACCTCAAAGTCGCCACCAAACAGTGGGCACTGTACAGCCAGGGCCTTCTTAAGAGGGTGAGACCTAATGGCTCTAGTCTTATCACTCAGGGTGAAGTTTGCATGCTAGAAAGCTAACCCTACCAACTGAGCTGTATTTCCAGTCCTAAGCACTAACTCTTCATTAACATTTCTCTAAATCACAAAAACAGATAATCAAGCTTCAGAGATGATCATTCAATCAGATCAATGTAGGAACCTGGGCTACTTAATTCTACCTGCAGTTCCCAGGACTGACATCCAATCAGCTTTATTCAGAACACTAACATCTGGCCAACTACCTTCTCTCCTTGTCTCATACCCACAGTGTTCTCTGCTTTTCACCCACCCCATTTATTCCACAACTGCTGTCCTTTATTCCACACAAATGGTCAAGTATGTGGGAAAAAAGTGTTCAGCATCACTAATAAACAGGAACATGCAAATCAAAACCACAATGAGATGTCATCTCACTTCAATAAGAATGACTACTATCAAAAAGACAAAAGGCAGCAAGTACTGATGAGGATGTGGAAGAAAGGGAACCCTTGTACACTGTGGTTGGAAATGCAAATTACTACCTCCATTATGGAAAACAGTATGGAGATTCCTCAAAAATTAAAAATAGAACTACCATATGATCCAGAAATCCATTTCTGAGTATACATCCAAAGGAAATGGAATCAGTCCATCAAAGAGACATCTGCACTCCGATGTTCACTGCAGCACTATTCATAATAGCAAGAGATGAAAACAGCTCAAGTGCCCATCAACTGATGAATGGATAAAGATAATGTGGTATACACACCCAACAGAATATAGTCAGCCATAAAACAGAGTGAAATCCTGTCATTTGTGACAACATGGATAGAACTGAAGAGAATTACATTAATTGAAATAAGCCAATAACTGGAAGATGAGTACTACATAAACTCACTCCCATGTGGCATATAAAAAGTTGATCTTGGAGAGGTTAAGAGTGAAATGGCTATGACTCGAGGCTGGGGAGATTAGGGGAGGGAGACTGAGCAATAGGTACTGATTTAGATAGAAATAAGAAATTCTGGTGATCTGTTGTGCAGTGGTATTAACAATGTAGTAGGTACTTCAAAGAGAGTGGGGGGAAATTAAGTGGGTTTTTTTTCCACAAAGAAATAATAAATGTTTGAGGAAGCAAATGTTTAACTTGATTAAAAACATTAAATAATGAACATATACATATATCAACACTGTCACATGCCAGGGAGATAAAGACAAGTAGACCCCTGAAGCTTCCTGGCTAGACAGCCTCGGTTATGTGGCAAGTGTTAGGCCCATGAGATTCTATCTCAAAGAACAAGGTGGATGGTAACTGAGGAGCAATAGCCAAGACTGTACTTTGATCCTCATATACATGTGCCATATGTATCCGAAAACACACACATAAGGGGAAAAAAATCACATGATATCCCACAAATAAGAGATATTTAAAATTCAACACCATTAATATTATTGTATGGTTTATGCATAAATTAAAATATGTAGAATAATCTTAGATTGGGCCAAGGGCTTGCTGCACAAGCATGGGACCTAAATTCAGATCCCAGAACTGAGTGTTTGGTTGAGCATCTGCCACCAAAGTAACCAGGAGTGAAGACAGGGAGTGCTCCAGAGTCTAGCTGGATTGACAAGCTCAGGGTTCAGTGAAGAGTCTCAGAAAAATAATAATGTGAAAAATACCCAACACTAACTTCTGGCCTCCTCATGCAAACACTTATATGTCTGCTCACATGTGTGCAGACACACAAATACATACACACATATACAAAACACATGTAAATTTTTTAAATCCTAAAGATGCTTATTCTATTAATGAATGAGTTCTCTTCTGTGTCACTTTATCTTTTCTCTCAAGCTGACTCTATGACCCTATCTGATGCCAGTTAACTGTCTACCCATGAGAAATCGAGGGACACTCCTCAAAGTGAAAGCTCTCAAAATCTGAAAGCAGCCAACCGTCACTGAGGGTTGTTGTCAACTGGCTTGAGAAAAATAAAACAGTGTACCAGAGATAAAGGCCAATAGATGTTCTGCTCTATTTGGAGGATCAGCAATGCTTCATTAAAGAGGTAGTCCCTCTGGTTGAATTTTCATAAATGAGGCAAATAAAGGAAAATGGAAAACATTATTAAAGATCAGCAAGAACAGCATACACCTTGTCAAGAATTCTGGTGGTTTAAATAAGCAATGTCTCCAATAGGCTCACATATTTGAACACTTAGCTCCCGGAGGTGACACTGACCAGGAAACTTATGGAGCCTTTAGCCTTGCGGGAAGAAGGACATCAATGAGGCCCGGCTTTGGGAGTTGATACCTTTGCCATTCTTCTTGTTTTCTCTCTGCTTCCTGTGTGTAGATAAACATATGAGTAGCCAACATCCTGCTTCTGCCTCCATGCCATGCCTTCCCTACCATGATGGACTCTATCTCCCTGGAACCATAAGCTAAAACAAGCCCTTTCTCTTCTAAGTTGCTTGTGTGTGTTTTATCATAATAGCAGCAAAGTAACCAATAAGGAAACTAATGCCAGGACACTGGCACTGGGATTGTTTCTATGAAGAACATGGAAGGGATAGGAACTTTGGACTAGAAATACTACTGAATACTGTAAGTGGAGCCTACTGGGCCATTCTAATAGAAGCCTTGCAGACAGCACTGCTGAAAGGTAATGAAGACAGTAGAGGTCTGGCTCACGAGGTTCTGAGGTGAACAAGACTATATTAACAACTGGGCTAGAAGCTTTCCATGTGACATTGGCAAAGAATCTGGCTGTGTTCTGCCTGGGTCCTGAGAATTTGTATCAGCTAAATTAAAATGCAGCAGGTTAATTTCTTTTGCAGAGAAATTTCAAAACAGTGTAATACTGAGTCTGTGGTATGGTTATTGCTGACTACTCTTGTACAGTTCTACAATGAAAAAAAAAACAGCAAAAGGCAAGGCAGAAAGAAATAAAATATGTACAGTTTGGTGGGGAAGCTTAAGCTTTCAGTCAAGTGTTTTGAAAAGAGGTAGTAATGGTTAAGTAGATTAATTCTAGAGAGAGTTTCTTACTCTGAACTGGAAAAACTGAAAAGGTCCTTGAGGGCCAGACCCATCAGTTAAGCCTCCAGCTTGTGAAGAGAACCTAGGAATTACTCAATCCTAGCAAGCAATTGCCTAGTAAAGCTTTCATTGGCTTCATGTGTAGAAGCTTCTGTAGTTGTGATCTAAGGGTGCAGGGGGACATCTTAAGCTAGCATCTGAATGTGGTAGTCTTGTTTATGTGGAAATGGTTTTAGAGACAAGATAGATACAAGATTGAAGTGGTCATGGATTCTCTCCCCTGCCCCAAGGCTAGGCAATGTGTGGTAGGATTGAGGTACCTGTAAGTAGGTCTTAAAAGGCCACGGTAAAGCAGTAAAGGTGGAGTCCAGAATACAGTGGAGACACTAAGATGTCAGAGATGCCAGAACTGTGGGATATCCATCAAGGAGAGCAGCATACTGAGAGTCCATCCAGCCCAGAAGGAAAAACGTATGTGGCAAGCAACAAAACTGAAGGGGGAGAGCAATGTACGCCTTTAAAATTGCAGACCTAACACATGACAGGATTTAGCCTTTGCCCTGCTGGGGCTCAGCCTTGCTTTGGTCCATGTTTTTCTCATTGTGTCCTCTGTTCCTTTCTGGAGTGCTAACATATTTAGGAACTATGGAATTTGTTCATTTGTTTTTTAGCTTACAGGGTCTCAGGTAAGAGACTGTCTGTATCTCACGATATACTCTGGACTTTTTGAACAGTAATGATTAAACAGGCTTTAAAAGAAGCTGGACTAAATGCATTTTGCATCATAAAGTGGCCATAAGACTGGTTTTTTCTCTTTGACTCCTGTATGTGGATGAAAATCTGATCAGCCAGCCACCTGAGTGCTCCTGCCACATGCCTGCCTTCCCCAGCATGACAGACACACTCTCTATGGAACCATGAGCTTTATAAAATAAACCCTTTTTCCCCTTAGGTGGCCGTTCTCATGGCATTTTATCACAGCAACAGGAAAGTGGTTAATGCAGACTCTAAGCAGCTCCACTTTTACACAGAAGGCAGAAAGCCACAGAAGCATGCCATCCCTGAGGTAGAGTGGGAGGATATCTATCTGTTTCTCTCTGTTTCTGTCTGTTTCTCTCTGTGTCTGTCTATCTGTCTGCCATTTTCACTCTCTCTCACACACACACACTTTGCTTATTCTAACAAACAACGGAGCAACCTAGTTAATTTATTATTTACCAAGTAAATCTAGTAAAATTTCAAATAAATTTTATTCTCCTTGGAGGAATAAGCTCCTCCAAAAAAGACTGGACAATGCTTGGTAAATCTCAGAAAAAAAAGTGGCCAATATACAACAGTTAGTAAGAACTGAGCTGAAATTTTAATGAATTCTTCGAAATCTAGTACAGACCAGTATGTCATTTTGGAATAGCTGAGGGTCACCAGACACAAAGACTTAACTGGAAGATGATCCACATATCTTCAGGTTTAGTGAAAACCTGTTTCAAAAAATAAAGGTGGGGAATGGTCCTGAAGCAAACCCTGACTTCCATGTGCATGAGTGCACATGTGTATATAAGCAATCATACACACATGCCTACACTCACACAGACACACACTGAGAGGGGGGGGGGAGAGGGGGAGGGAGGGAGGGAGGGAGGGGGAGAGAGAGAGAGAGAGAGAGGAGAGAGAGAGAGAGAGAGAGAGAGAGAAAACAGGAGGCCAGAGGAGCCCTGTGTTATTAAAACAGTGTGCAGGAGGAGGAGTCTAGGGACAGGCTTAAAAGCTTATCTGTTCTCAAATAGGGAAAACAAACAAACAAACAATCACAAAAATCAAAAACAAAAAACGGAAGCAATAAAACTTCTTTCACTTCAATGTCCAGGCAAAGTCCACTGCTTAAAGGGAGAATGAGATCAAAATGCTTAGACCTCCAGGGAGGGGATGTGGTTTGGGAAAACACTCAGCATGAGAAACAAAGACTAGTGTTGCTAGGATTGAAGAACAGCAAAAGGCAAGGGCAAGGGATGCTGCACCAATCCCAAGGACACATCTCCTACAGCTCGAGGAAGAGAAGGTATTCCTGCCCAGGACTAATCACAAATAAATGGTAGAATATGACTTCCATAAGGGAGCGAAGGCAAGAATGAAGACAAAGCCCAAGCCTCGATGCCGGATTGCAATTCAGTCTGGATCAGGATAAGAGAAGCCCACCCTACTCCACAGCACAGCAAAGAGACGCAATAATCCAACATTAGGAGAGGGACAACCACATGAAGTAGAACTCCTCTGCAGAAGAGATGTGCAAAGGCTGAGAGGTGAAAGTGGTACAGAACACAGGGAGGAAGCATGGGATGCCAGACACAGTGCATGGAAACCTGGAACATATATATGGAGACATTTAGTAACTAACAAAAACAAAAATGATAAAGTTGTTGAAATCATAACAGACTTTAGTGTAATCAGAATATTAAAGAATCTAGTTGAAAAAAAAGTGGACCAGCAAGTGTGAAAAATGTTGAGGAAGTTCTCCAGGCAAGAGAAGAGTGCCAGGTGACTATCTGTATCTGCCAAGAAAAAGAGTGCTGCAAAGGAAAATAAATACATTTATTTTTTCTCTTTTTTTTCTTTCTTTCATTTTTCTGTTTTTGTGTATGACGTACAAGTATGTGTACATGTTTACATGTATGTGGATGAGTGTGTGTACGTGTGTGTGTACATGCACATTGTTGTTACACATGCATGTGGAGGCCCGAGGCTGATGTCAGGAAACATTCTCTATCAATCTTCCATCTTATCCAATGAGGTAGGGCCTCTCAATCAAACCCAGAGCTTACCAATATAGCTAGACTTGCTAGCCAGCTTTCTCTAAGAATCCCCTAGAATCTTTGCCTTCCAAAGCTAAAATTACAGGCAGCTTCCATGAACAGCAAACATTTACATGAATTCTGGGGTCAGACCTCAGGTCCTCATGCTTGTGGGACAAGTAATTAACCACTAAGCCATTTTTCCAACTCTTCTCTTATTTATGTTCACTTCGGGTTATTTACTAATTAGGTAAAGAATAATATAATTATTGTAGGGTAAAACTGCATATAGAAATAAATGTATTACAGGAAAAAAGAAAGATAAAAAATGAGAACAATTTGTCATAAGTCTATCACATGACATATGGAGTACATATTATTTTAAGCGAGATGTGATATGTTGAAAACATGTATCTTTTAAATTTTATTTTGTTTTGTTTTCAGACAAGGTCTTCCTATATAGTTTTGGTTGTCCTAGAACTCACTCTGCAGATCAGGCTAGCCTGGAACTTAGAAAGATCCACTAGCCTGTGTCTTCTGAGTGCTGGGGATGAAGTTGGCTAAAATATGCATCTTTAAAAATCTTGGAGTAATAGTTCTCACAAGGAACAAATATTCTCCCAACATCACCCTCTATACACAAAGAACTTTCAACAAAGCCTAGAGACACACATGCACACCACATGCAAATATTCATTTAAAAAGGCAAAGAAATACTTAGAATAAGTTCAACAAAATAAATGAAAGATTCATGTGATCAAAATAAATCAAGCACTTCAACATTGATTTCCACCATGCAAAAGATACTGTTCTGAAAACAAAATGTTAAACCATAACTATCTGCAAGATAAATATCTGGCAAAGAACCTATTTCTAGACTATAATTAATTGTTTAATATAGCAAGAAAATAACTATCCAATAAAATAATAGGAAAATACCTGAACAATGCAAAGATAACAACTCTACCATACAGCCTAGGGATTCAATCTGTATATTTAATCTCCTGCTAATCCTTTGCCTCCTGACTAGTCCATTCCTGTCTGATGGATCGTTCATAGTCTACCTCAAGCAAAGAAGTATCCAGAAGTGAAGCACAATACTCTCCTCTTAGTTATGGTTCTGTAGTCCAGCTTAAGTTACCTGTGTTCAGTGGTAGTCCAAAGTATTAAATAGAAAACTCCAAAAGTAATCTATAAGTTTTAAATTGTATGTCATTCAGAGTTGTCCTGTGCCATCCACTCTGAAATGAAGATGACAGATACTTTTCTTGAGGTGTTCTCAGAATGTCAACAGTAGCCTGAGGCTATGTCACACTGCCTAGGTCATTCATCCTGCTTCAGATGTAACCCTGTAACATCTCCTGTCATTCCTAGAAGGGTAAGTGCAGTATTCTTACAGTACAATAAGACATAGTTCAGTCCCTCACTCCACCTTCATGCTGGCAATGCAACCCTGGAAACACAAGCCATGCCTTTTCCAGTAAGCCTCCTTCCCAGACTTTTGCTGTATATTACGGTCATCTCATGTCATTTTTATAGAATCTCCTCATCCTTTAAACAATTTCACAATATAATACATGATACAGGTAATTTAATTAGTCTCTCACTGCCATCAATGCTATGTTACTCTGGAAGCAGAATTACTAGGCTAAAGAAAATCTGCATTTAAATTATGGTAAACTTTTTGTTTTGTTTTGTTTGAGACACAGTCTTTCTATATAGGCCTGGCTACCCTGGAACTCATTATATAGACCAGACTGGCCTTGAACTCACAGAGATCCTCCTGTCTCAGGCTTCCAAGTGCTAAAAGCATGCACCATCACAACTGGCTTCATTATGATAGCTCTGATAAGCTGTGTTCCACAAATTTTACCTGGGCGTTAGAAAAACAGGGAATATGTCATTAACTTTCCATATCAGGTTAAATTCTTATAGCACAGCTCCAGCTACCAAGTAAAGGTATTTTGGAAGCTCTAATCCAAGATAAATTTGTATAGAGTAAAAACAGTAAGAGGTTGTTTTCTTTTTTTTTTTTTTAAATATATTTATTTCATTTCTTGGGACAGGGTCTCATTTTATATCTTAGTCTGGCCTAGAATTGGCTATATAACCCAGGCTAGGATTGAACTTGCAATCTTAAAGTCTATGTTTGGCAAACACTGGGAGTACAGGTGTAAGCTCCCACACCAGGCTAAAAAGACTTGTAGCAGGGCCTTCTATGATTTTTAAATCTTTTAAATTAAGATATTTTATTTAACATTTAAAAAATTCAATTTCTAACAGGATTACAAATTAGAATATAAGATCAATCAAAACCATGCAGATTAAAAGATTAGATCATGTGATAGATGATAAGAACACATGCTCTCCTCCAAAGATGACTGGTGCTGATTCCTTCCTTCCAAGTGAGGAGACTTCACTTCCCAGACCCTCCACCCTGCCTGGCCGTGTGTCTTACTCTGACCAGGGGATATGATGGAAATAATATCCTTAAACTCCAGAGATGGACAGGACCAGCAGCTTCCCCTTTGGCCTCTTAGAAGCCAGAAGATAGTGTAAGAAATCTGAACATCTAACATCACAATGTTGTGGAGAGGCCATGGGTAGATACTTGGGAGTGCCCGTCCTACGAGTGAAGTTACAGATAGAGCAGCCCAGAGGAACAAGCACATGGGAGCAGAAGCCCTAGTTAATGGCTGCCCACGTTCTGGTCTCCTAACTGTTCAAAAGAAAAAGTTATTTAAGCCATCAAGTTTAGGGGTAATGCTTGTTGTATGTCATTAAAGCAAATGAAACAGATGCTATCAAGCTTATGGTAGCAGCAAATTATAAATACTGAATGTCAAAATTCAATCTACCTATTCCATGCTGCAAATTCTCATTGGTTGACAAGAAGAAAACATTTAAAATTTTTGTTTGAACTGTATGAAGTTATTCCAGGACTAATGAGTCTAGTGGACTTAGTTTCAGAGGTAATTTTAGAAAGCACACATTATTTAAATGATGCTCCTTGCAGAAAGGTTCTGAACAGACAGACGACATTTTAAATCAAAGCTGAGCACACAGGCATTTTCTTGTCATGGGAGACCAAGGTGACATGATCTTGATATTTTTGTTCTTTGAAAGCTTAATGCAAGGAATTAGATGAATGCAGAATTAAGAGATTCACTACACTGTCTTCCTCAGAGCTGATCTTTTATGTGGGATTTTGATAGACATGAAATGACTGTCAGTTTCTGGTTAAATTTATTTATAATAAATACCTTACAATATTGGTCAAAGTTAAAGGCATATATATTTAAGGCCCTAAAGTCTCCCCCAGATCTCTCCTGAACTGCTATCATGATGAACACATTGTATTCTTTAATGTATATCCCATAAAAGTACCTTGATCTTGACATATTTAATATTAAATAGCCTCTGTTCAAAGAGACATTTCTTCTCAGTCACTAAGGGCAGTACCCACTTAAATTCTAGCCCCTTGAGAGAAAATGACCCACAAATCATTTAATATTCTTCATTGTAAGATAGGCAAATGGGATCATTTATTTAATCATTAATTTTTATCAATGTGAATTCAAGAATATTTAAGTTTTGCTTACATTATAATCTAATATTATGGGCTTGGTTTGTTTTGGTTGTTGCTCAGTTGTTGCAGCCTTGGCCCCTGGGTGCTTTTATCAGATTGGTTTCTCTATCCTTCTGCCAAGCCACTGCCCTTTCAGATTTTGAATATTCCCTGCCCCAGCCCTAAAATCAACCATTCTTAAAAAGCCTTAGCTCGCTTCCTTTCTTCTTTCCTTCCTTTCTTTCTTTTCCTTCTTTCTTTCTTTTTTAAATTAGAGACTAGTATTAACCCCCATAGTCTGTGTGTTGTGTGTGTTACTTGTTATTACTGTCTCTTGACAGAGCTAAAGAATGAGGAAGATAAGTCATTGCTCATGTATACATCCACAATCATTTATGAAGCTGTTAACTACACTAAACTCAACAAGCATCCATACTAACATTTTTAAAATTCAGTTCATTCTAGTCTTCCTTTCACCTAAAACTTCACTCCTCAAAGTGAGAAACCTGTCTCTCCCTGCTGTCATTTCCTTATGTTTCTAATGCCTATCCTTTTCTGAAATTTCCTACCTTTTAAAATGCTGAAACCTTACCAACAAAATGCTCATTTTAGATGTACTGTCTAAGAATATGACCTAGATTGTCTGTCTGTTTACTTTCCCAGGTTGATTTTTTAAAATATTGATAACTTTAGACACTGTGGTGATTTGATATACATAGACTATGTGGTACCCAGTTGGTGGAACTGTTTGGAAAGGATTGGGAAGGATAGCCTTGTTGGAGAAGGTGTGCCACTGAGGCATGGGCTTTGAGGTTTCAGAAGACTCATGTGATTCCCAGTTAGCTCTCTTTCCCTCATGGATATGAATCAAGATGTGAGCTCTCAGCTGTTCCTTCACTCTGACATCATGAGCGCTAACCTCTGAGACAGAAGCCACAAATGCCGTCCTTTATACATGGCCTTGGTCTTGCTGTCTTTTCATCAGAATAAAAAAGTAACTATGGGGAGCACTGGTTCCTTCCGGTCTGGGCCCAAGCACTGAGCAGATCCCAGGTGGCAACTCTGCACCCAATCTCACAAAACCCAGAGGAAGCAGGCCTCCCAGGAGCTCTAACCTGTGCAGTATCTTAGGTAAGGAAACAGCAACACCTGCCCCAAACAGGGAGTAACTGGGACCCACTGGGACCCAGGAATTCACTCCTGGAGCACTGGTTCTTTCCTGTCTGCACCTGAGCACTGAGCAGATCTTGGGCCCCAGCTCTAACCCCAGTAGTAACACCCACCCCACACAGTTCTGAAACAACCAAGATAATAGGAAACACAGGCTCCAGTCAGAGACAGGGCAGGGAGCACTAAGGAGATCCAGATGGCGAAAGGTAAGTGCAAGAACATAAGCATCAGCAACCCAGGTTACTTGGTGTCATTAGAACCTAGTTCTCCCACACTAGAAAGTCCTGAATTCCCCATATCACCAGGAAAGCAAGATTCAGATTTAAAATCACTTCTAATGATGATGATAGAGGACTTTAGGAAGGACATAAATAACATTCTCAAAGAATTTGAGAAGAACACAGGTAAACAGGTAGAAGCCCTTATAGAGGAAACACAAAAATCCCTTAAAGAATTACAAAAGAACACAACCAAACAGGTGAAGGAATTGAACAAAACCATCCAGGACATAAAAATGGAAGTAGAAACAATAAAGAAATCACAAAGGGAGACTACCCTGGAGATAGAAAACCTAGGAAAAAAAATCAGGAGTCATAGATGCAAGCCATCACCATCAGAATACAAGAGATAGAAGAGAGAATCTCAGGTGCAGAAGATACCATAGAAAATATTGACACAACTGTCAAAGAAAATGCAAAATGCAAAAAGTTCTTAACATAAAACATCCAGGAAATCCAGGACACAATGAGAAGACCAAACCTAAGGATAATAGGTATAGATGAGAGTGAAAATTCCCAACTTAAAGGGCCAATAAATATCTTCAATGAAATTATAGAAGAAAACATCCCTAACCTAAAGAATGAGATGCCCATAAACATACAAGAAGTCTACAGAATGCCAAATAGACTAGACCAGAAAAGAAATACCTCCTGTCACATAATAATCAAAACGCCAAATGTACAAAACAAAGAAAGAATATTAAAAGCAGTAAGGGAAAAAGGCTAAGTAACATATAAAGGCAGACCTATCAGAATTACACCAGACTTCTCACCAGAGACTATAAGAGCGAGAAGATCCTGGACAGATGTCATACAGACCCTAAGAGAACACAAATGCCAGCCTAGGCTACTATACCCAGCAAAACTCTCAATTACCATAGATGGAGAAACCAAGATATTACATGACAAAACCAAATTTACACAATATCTTTCCACAAACCCAGCATTACAAAGGATATTGGCGGGAAAGCTCCAATACAAGGAGGGAAATTATACTCTAGTTATTAAGCTGAAGTTATAATTTCTTAAATGGTACAAAATTTACTTTGATTTCAAATTTAAGGTTTTCATTGGTATGAGTTTCTTATTAATATAAAAGTAAGATTAATATTGTTACCCTCATAGGCATTGTGCCTCTATAATACATTTAGGAATATAAGGCTTAGACCCAGTCCTTCTTTAACTTTTTTAACTGATTTGAGATGGTTAGCCTGTGAGTTCAGGGCCTATAGCAAATTCATGGCTCTGAGTTTATTATTAGGGTGTTTTTTTTTCTATTTTATTTAGAAATAGCTGAGAGGAGTTAACAGACAGCAGTCCAGATTGCCTTACATGGATAGTTGGTTTTCAAAACGTCAGAAGTCCACAGGATTGATGTTACAAACATTTCTGTATTAAGGTTCATTTTGATTAGAGACCTGTCTCCTCCTGACAGCTTCCTGTCTTGGATTCTAAGAAGAAACTGAGCATCTTTGGAGTTACTCCAGTTGTGGTGAGACAGCCACTAGGCAAGAATTGCCTCTTTTCATCTACAGACAAATTACTGTCCTGAAAAGGACACACTTGCGGAATAGTTGACTGATTATATCTGCCAAGACAGAGTAATCAGCCCTTAATAATTCTGCATTACTAGGTCTGTCAGATGGTTCTGGGCCAGAAGGCTGAAGATCGGATGCTCCAACGTTTTGTAGTATAGGGACTGTCCAGGTGCTCAGTGGTCTCTATAAATTGACTAAGTTTTAGAAGCTATGCTTTGTGCTTCCCATAATTTCAGTTAATTCAGTCATTCTGGATTCCTGACAGGGTTCAAGACTTATAGTCTCATAGCCAATCTCGGCTATTTACTTTGAGAGAAAAGATTTGAGAGGATGGTTTTCAGCTGACATTCATTCTAAAGCGAAGAAAAAAGCCAGGTTCAGAACTAAGTATTTTAGTTAGGAGAGATGACAAAGGTTCTGTTTAGTCAACAAAATGATGGACTGGGTATTAGGTCTATCTTGTACCTTACTGGTACAAATTGGTATAGTTATATTCTAACTGTATTTTGAGAGAAAAGTTTTTTTTTTTTTTTTTATTTTAACAGGAAGGGTGATATGTAGGAGGAACTAAGGTGGGAAGAGTAAGGAGAGGAAGAGGAGGAGTAAGGAGAGGAAGAGGAGGAGAGGAGGATCTAGGAGGCGAGAGAGGGGGTGGGGTGGGGGATGGAACATGGAGGCGGATGTTCTTGTGTCTCCACCAGTCAATAGTTGGTATATCTAGGCTGGGTGTTGGGTTACACTTCTAATTGTATGGGCATCTTGTTATTGAGCATTACCAAACTTATAAAGCCTTTGACAAAAAATTTTTTTAAAGTTACTAATTAAAAAAAAGTAAAAAAAAAAAAAAATCAAAAACAAAGTAACTATGACACTTTGCAAATTATTTCTACCTTAAGTTTCTTTTCTAACCTTTAAATCTGAATAGCTATCAGTCAGATCTCAACTTAGGTACCCTATAAGCAACTCTTAGTAAACTTATCCTTCCCTAGTCGTCTTCAGGGTTCACCTACTGAATGTAGTCATTGTCATTGTCATCATCTATTTACCAGCAAAGCTTCTGCATCACTCTAGCATCCAACCAGTAAATCTAAGCCTGCTTATGATCCCCATCTTTATGATCCTACTAGAGCAGTCTATTGTGACCGCTGACCTAAAAATATTTATTACTAGAACAAAAGAATTAGTAAGACAACCCCCTAGTTAAATTCACTACCTCCAATCTCACCTGCCTCTAATACATTTACACTCTAGCTTAAATGATCTTTTATAAAAATAAACTAGATCATATCTATATCATTTCTGCATTACTAAAAATCCTTCCATGCTTCCCTTTCCCCTAAGATAAAGGTCAAATAACCTGACATTGCTTCCTGGTTCTATATGACACCTGCCCAGCTTACCCCTGCATGATAGCCTATTTCTCTTACTTCATATTCTCTGCAAGTAATTTAAAAATCTCAATTTCCTCCTACCCCCTGCCTCCTGATTACTGTGATTATAACCATGTACTACATACAAGCCAAATTTTCAACTAGAATCTTCCTAATGCTTTAATCCAAAGGTGCAGTATTTTTCATTAAGCAAGAGACTGGATTCTAACCAATCTGATTATCTTTTGAAAATAATGCCCTAACCCTTTACTCCCATCAATAACTGAAGAATTTTCTCTTAATTTTAAACAATAGCAGTATGACTAGCATATTTCTAATCATCTTTACTTGGTGAGGTTTTTTTTAAAGGTGAGACTCTAGTTTAGCAACATTTTCTTTGAACATTTGCTTATTACTAATACATATCCATGTCAAGAAACATCAACTTTTATATAGTGGACCCCCTGGGCCTGTCTACTGTGTATGCTATCTTTTTTGTCAAAATATCAGACTCTTCCCCAAATTCTGCAAAAATCATTTGAAATTAATATCCTAATCCACTAGTATTTTTTTCTGGAGTGTCCAAACTTCTTTTCATTATAATTTTAGTTCAGAATGAATGGTGTCATTTTCCAAAAGCTTTTACCTGTATCAGAATTCTCCTAATTATAACACATTCCCTTTAGGCCTAAGAGCTCTGTGATTTGGTATTTTTTTTTTTAAACATGTTACAGTGCTATAACTATTTAACAGGTAGCCATCTGCTGTGAAAACTCAAATTATCCCTTTTGAGTCACTGAGTCATTTTCCCTCCTGTTGGTTTACTGTCCGCTCAAATCTACAAAGGGAATGGCTTAAGTTCTTTTAGAACTGGAAGCTGTGACTGGTTCTTTCAAGGATTATTTGGACCTATGTTTAAACTATGTTTTATAATTGTTCATTTGTGTCAAATTTGGAACCAAATCAGCTGGTTCCATAACCTCCTCTCTGGCTGAATAGAAAAGGCGCAAATGCTGGCCTCCCATGGCACCTGGGAAGAGGCTGGCCTCCCATGGCACCTGGGAAGAAGCTGGCCTCCTGTAGTACCTGAGAAGCAGCTGCCAAGGCCAGCTTTGGTAAGCAGACTTGCAGCAGTAACTGCAAACTCCCTTAGTCAAGTAGGATTAGCTTTAATTGCACAAGAACAAATACCTGTGGTTGGAATCAAGAAGTTTTTTTTCTATTGTAAGAGGTCTGAAAAAATGTCATTTGGGATAGACTGGCAGCTCAGTAGCTACACAGAGCCCCAGGGTTATTTCACTTTTTCTTCCTCCTAGCCTTGCTCCATGGCATCCAGTGTTCCACATCATCTTATGGCCAAACAAAACAACAACAATAACAACAACAACACAACAATAAAACACTACCACCAAAGCCACAGCAATTACATTCATGTCCTAGCAGAAGACAAGAGGAAAGGATTAGAGCTCCTCTGAGGTTTTCCATATGAGTCCATTCCCTTTAAAGAACTTTCCTAGAAGCCCTGCCCAAAGCCTTCTGTTTATAGCCACTAGGAAGTGTCATTTTACAGCTGTGCTCAGTGACATGCCCACAATAAGGCAGTTAAGTTACTAAGAAAGCAATAGAGAGAATAGACATTAGGCAGGTAACCAGCGGGCTCTACCTCATCATTTTTTTCTATCTCAAACAAGGTTCTAGACTTTTAGTGTTCTTCTTAATTATGATACCAAATTAAAACCAGGAGGATGGAATACATGTTCTCCCTCAGGCAGCTAGGTAGGTAGGTAGGTAGGTAGGTAGACAGGCAGGAAGGAAGGAAGGAAGGAAGGAAGGAGGGAAGGAAGGAAGGAAGGAAGGAAGGAAGGAAGGAAGGAAGGAAGGAAGGAAGGAAGGAAGGAAAGAAGGAAGGAAGGAAGGACAGAACCTCATGTGTTTTAAGGCTGCCTTAAGTCAAATCAAGTCATTAACTCTTTAAAAGTTTTTTTTCCCCAAATACTGTGACAACACGGAATCTCTTCATACTATGTTTGCATAATTGGTTTTCAAAGACTTTTTTTTTAAGGCAAGGTCTCCCTATGTAGCCCTAGATGTCTTGGAATTGGCTGTGTAGAGCACAAAAATCCACCTGCTGGGATTGAAGGTGTGTGCCACTATGTTGGCATGATTTTTTTTTTTTTTTTGAGGGAGTTTTGTTTGTAGTCTAGACTCAAACTTGCAATCTTCCTACCTTAAACCTTTTGAGAGCTTCAGTGCTGGTTACAGGTGTGTGCCACAATGCCCAGCCTCAAAGGACTTATAACTGAGTACTTTTTAACATTATGGTTAAATGGGAGACAGGCAGGGGCACTCGCTTGTACCGTGATAGACTTGCAGTTCTAGTAGCTAAGGAGAATAAGCACGTAACAGGTGAAGAAACTACTACTGCTCAATATAGTTGATTGAAACAGGAGGAAATAAAACACCAAGATCACAGCTGTATAATGTCTGTAGGTGACCAGTAAGAAACTAGTAGAGACAGGCAGAGGCTGATGACAAAGGGCCAATGGGAATTAGTTCACTTTCCCTTCACCTCTGTATCCTGCTGCTGCTGCTGCTGCTGCTGCTGCTACAGTGCTCACAGGCCTCTAAGTGCCTGCAGAACATGCTCACAGTGGCCTCCACCTTAACTCCATTGACTCAATGCCCTGTAATCTGCTCTTAGAGGCTCGCCCCACCCCACACTCTATGAAGCTATTCCTGTCTGGTCACCTCTTAACTGCCACACACACTCGTGAGTGTGTATTTACCCTTTGGTATCTGGCACTGCTGACCGCTCCTTTCCTCCTCTGATTTTCACACTAGTCTCGATTTACCTTTCACTATCAGCTTTTCTTTCCTCTCTTGCTTGTGCTTGCAGCTGTTTTTGCACAAAGGTCCCAAATGGTAGCAGTCTGTCTATATTTCCTGAGCTTTATCACCTTTGAAAATAGATCGAACCTACTCTCATGATAGATATGACTTCTCAATCTTAATGAAGTCTAAATATTTGCTTCTAAATCCAAACCCTCAGCAGTCATCAGACCATGCTTTTCTGTATGGCTGTCTTACAAGCACCTTAATCTCTATACACGAAAGTACCACAACATATCTTTCATTCTCCCTCAGAAACTGCTTCTAACCTTCATTTTGCTCCAATGCTATGCTCTCAAGTAACATCATCTCTGGCCACACAACCAAAATCAAGAACCTAAGAGGGATTCCAGGGTTCTCCATTCTCTTTTCTAAGCCTGCATTCAATCTTCATAATTTAATTAGCACCTCTGTTATGAGCTTCCTCTATCTCTATCCCTACTACTAATACCTTAGTTCAGGAACTCATTATATCACTGGACCCCAAAAAGATCCCTGCCACCAATAAAGTGTTCCATTTCAACAACCATGTTTCTCATTCCCCAGATCTCTAATTGCCTCTTTTTTAAATAATTTCTGAGAATTTTATAATTTTATGAGTATTGATTGGTGTTTTGTCTGCATATACGTCGGTATGAGGATAGGACTAGAGCTTTCGACAGTTGTAAGCTGCCACATAGGTGCTGGGAATTGAATCTAGGTCCTCTGGAAGAGCAGCGACTTCTTAACCAGGAGCCACTCCAGCTTTGATTGCCTCTTTTTAACAAGAGCTTGCTCTTATTTTGGAACTTCATGTCTCTTTGAAGGGTGTAGGAAACTCATTGTATAAAATGACTAGCTACAGTTACTTCAGAACTCTGTTGTGACTTATCACTTGACCCTAAGGTCTCCTGTTTATTGGTTCCATTTTATGGTACTGGCTTAGTGAAACATTTAGAGATGTTTGTTTCTGTACTCAAGATCCTGTTACACTCTGATGAATTTGATACTTCTTACTATGGAAGTAACACTCATCTCACACTAGTTACAGTAGGAGTAGAGAACACCTTACAGGTATAAGCTTAGCTAGTTATCCTGGGTGCTTCCCAGCAGGGTAGAGCCAGGTTGCTTTATGCCTCTTACCCATGGAGCAAACCATCTGTTTGGATCTAACTGTTGTTAGAATGTACAGCACTCAGAGCTGCCCAGTTGCTAAGTTGCAGCAATGCTAAACAATTACCCTATTAATTATTCTGGGAACTTTTCTGCTCCTATTCATATCCCACCTCTCTGGGCATGAGTATCACCCACAGAAATCCTATTTTTAGAAATTTACCAGTTTCTGAATTACCAAAAGTTCCCCTTCTTGTACCAATAGAGCTAAATATGGGTGGTTTTTTTTTTTTTTTAAGTTGTATTTCTATAGGTTTGGTAAAGAAGAGCAAAAGGGGGCTGTGAGTATTCCTTTCATCTGTCTTTTAAAATCAGCAAGAATGAATCTGTACCTTTCCCAGTCACCACCCTTCAATGGCTACTGATTTTTACCAAAATCCAAATAACATACAAAGATATTGCCTGCTAGTTTTATGGAATTCTATAATTTTGTTAGGTATCTTAAACAGTCAGGTATAGTCACACACACCTTTAATCTCTCCTCAATGAGAGGTAGAGGCAGATGGATCTCTGTGAATTTAGGACTAGCCTGGTCTACATAGTGACTAGTTATGTAGCTAAGACTACATAGTGGGGTCCTGTCTAAAAAGCATAATAAACAAGCATAAAAAGGCATCTCCTAACTTTAAAAGCTATATAAAGTTCCTAAACTTGCATACTGTTGGCTTGCACAAAAGGAAAATACATTGTGGCCTGCTTGTTTTTAGTAATAGATTATCACCTTTCTCCTCTTAGAAAGAAACTAGAAAAGATTTAGAATTTCAATTAAAATAGAATTTGTACTATGATAGCTTTCAATTGAGAGTACACCCCGAGCTATTCGAACTTGTCTTGTACTATTATCAGATGCTCTGAGATGATTTCTTTTTTATTGTGAAGTTAGAAATATCACTCTTAAAACCCAGCAAAGAAAAAAAGTGGTCTCGCTCATCCCCTTGCAGCCTAGAGGAGGCTATGCGACCTATTCTGAGCAATTTCAGTAGCTGAAGCCTGCAAAAGCAGCCAGCCAGCCTTTGGACACTGGTATGTATCACACCTAAGTCCACCAGTGCAACATAGCTCCACTGTATTCCTCAGACATTAGCAAGTTCCCAAAGCTACTTTGGGGACCTCCAGGCCAATCAAGATTTGTTAGACTAGTTTGGCCCCTGTGGACCCTTCAGAAATTAAAAAGGCACCCCCACACAAACACTATAGGTTATGCCACATACAAAATGGCTAGCAGACACTTCCCATCTAAAAGAGATGAGTGACAACTGATAAAACCATATACCCCTGCAGCCTACACCCAACAGGAATCACCTATGTGATCACAGTTGAACTATGTGAAGATTACATCACTGCATGCACCTGCAACTACACCATCACCATCTACCCAAAAAGACAACCAAGGCTAATTGCCAGCCAGTCTATCACTACAAAAGCCAATGATAAAACTGGGTAAGGTGACAACAGACCCATCTAATGTGCAAATGTGGGGACACAAGAAGATTACAAAAGGAAGAATACAACAATGGCTCCATAAGAATATCCCAACCCCAGCAGCAGACTCTAAAAGAAAAAACATAAAGTACCTGAAAAATAATTTAAAATAATAATTTTAACAAGACATAAGAAAATACAGATAATTAAATGAAAAAAACAAAAACAAAAACAAAAACTTCACCAGAGACAGAGATAATGAAGACCCAACAGGTCTTGAAAAAGAACCAAACAAATCTTGGAGACGGTAATGGCGGACTAAAATATCATATATTTTCTCTTATAAATGGGATTGACGATTTTTTACATAAAAGCTGATGCTATTGAAGTGCATCATGGGATGAGCAAGTAGAGTAGAGGGATATAGAAAGAGTGGTGGGAGAAGTGAATATGAGCAAAGTACAGTTGTGTGTGTGTATATGTACGTGCCTACGTGAGCACACTATGCATAAATGTGTGCTCATGCAGAAATCTCAACAACTGTCTAGATAAAGAAGATTTATGAGCTTAAATTTAGATTTTTAAAAAATAGCCAGTAAGATTAAAATTTCTTTTAAAGATTTACTTTATTTCTAATAATGCATCAGTATGTGGTAAGCACATGTGAATGCTCACAGAAGGCAGACACGTTAGATCCCCAGGAGCTAGACTTACAGATGGTTGTGAGCTGTGGGTACTGGGGACTTAACCCAGGTCCTCTGCAAGATTCAGAGGACTAGCCCAGAGTTGCTTTCTTTTCCGTGGAAGAAATAAAGTACTATAGCCTATGAGACTTATAAGCTATAATTATGTAGACAAATATTGGAACTACAGATAATTCAAAAGGAGAAGTCACAGTAAAATTTCTTAATGGAGTAACAGCACAAATGACCCAAATGTTAACAAATACAGAGACATCCAGACTGAAGAACCTCAGAGATATTCAAATGGATGTGACCAAGAAAGATCCCCTCTATGACTTACAGTCAAATTTAAAAAGCGCAGAATGAAGAAGTCTAAAATAAGTAGCACTTCAAATATAAGAAAACATCCAGTAGATAAACATCTCAATAGAAACCTTATGGGCTAGGGGAAAACTGATGAAATAATCTGAGACAAAAAATAACTTGTTAACAAAGGAAAGCATATCAGAAAAACTACCCTCCAGCAACCAGTACTTCCCAACATATGGAGGCCATCACGACCTCACCGATTTACAATGAACAACTGGGGCAATCCTAAATTCAAAAGCCAAAGAATTGTAACTATCATCATGAAAACACAAAGATATATAAAGCCTACCAATATAGCATTTATAGAAAAGATAAAAGGCAAACAAACAATATCAACACAGAAAGCTAACAAAACAAAAAAAAGGACAGCAAGAGAAGGAACAATGACATATAAAATAAATATGAAAAAGTCTAAATTATAGCAGCAATCTCTTAATGTATCAATAACTCTGAATCTAGATAAATTAAACTTACTAAAATATTTAGATTAACTGAATATTTAAAAGTACCTAGACCCCAGTGATTTCATTGTTACCATAAGAGACTTTACCAGTTGAGAGACCTAAGAGATTTAAAGTAAATGGTTGTTTTCCATGCAAACAAATCAAATATAAAAATTTAGTTATACTTTTATCAGATAAACCAGATTTTAAGAAGAGGCTTTCCTCCAATAAGAGGTCAACTCAACAACATAAAGTAATAAAGTAATAATCATAAATACAAATACATCCAATGCTTGAACTCACCCAATAAAGTAAAGCAAACCTATGAGACATAAAGGAGTAGACTATGATAGAGTAATGGCATTCCATTTTCATCAACAGACAGAGATCATTCGAGATCTCCACCAACAAAAGAAAAGAATCAACAATGAAACATTGAAGTTAAACTGTACTAAGGAACAAATAATGTGATGGATACTAGAACATTTCACCCAATGGCTGCATATTTTTCTTCTCATCAGCACATGGAACATACCCTAGGAGAGAACATGTATTGAGCCACAAAATAAGTCACAATAAACGATAGATAGATAGATAGATAGATAGAAGATAGTATAGATAGATAAGATAGATAAAACTAAACTCAACAATAAAACTCAGAAACCACAACAGTCTCAGACCACAATGGACAAGAACTAAAAATCAACAAAGGAAACTTTAGAAATGCATAAAGTCTGAGGAGTTAAGTAACATACTTTACTAGTCATAAAAGAGAGAGAGAGAGAGAAATGAAAATGTTCTTGAAACAAATGAAAATAGAAATCAAAACTAACAAGATACAGCAAAAGCACTATTAAATTGGAAATTATGGTTGAGCTGCAGCTCAGCAGTTAAGAACATGTACTGCTTATGCAGGTGACCCGAGTTCAATTCTCAGGACCCATGTAAGGCAGCTTACAATGACATGCAACCCCAGTTCCAGAGGATAGGATGCCCCTGGCCTCCAAAGGCACCTGTACTCATGTCCATATCCCCACACAAAAAAAGCAAATATGCATATATGTAATTGAAGTTTTGCAATGTTTTCTAATGGAAGTTTATAACAGTAAATGTCTATATAATAGAAAAAACTCACATAAACTACTTGACATACAACTGAAAGCAAGTTCAAACCAAATCTAGAATTATTAGAAGAAATAGAATAATGAAGATCAGAACATAAACAAATACAGTTTAAAATAACACAAAATAGAAAACAAAATCAAGAGGTGAAATTTTTAAGAGCTAGATTTTTGAAAAGATTAAATTCATAAATCTTTAGTGATGCTCACAAAGAAAAAAGGCACATAAAAAAACCACAAACAAAAAGGAGACATTCTGAGTTCTGCCACAGAGGTGCAAAGGACCATTAGAAAGTACTCTAAACAAGTGTATGCCAGCAAATAGAAAATCTGAGACGTTTCTAGACACGTAACTTATGAGAACAATGATATGGACATAAAAAACTGGAACAAATAATGAGTAATGATGTTAAATTGGTATTATTCTTAAGTATCTGCAAAGAAAGGCACACAGACAGCAGCTTCAGTTATGTTTTTAACAATATTTTAAAGAACAAACAGCAATTCTCGAACTATGCCACAAAGTGGGAAGAAACTCTTCAAAACTCACCCTATAAGGCCAGTGTGATCCTGATACTTAAACCTAGAGGCAAGAGCACACCAAAAAGGAAACTATAGGCTAATAAACCTGACAACCATAACTAAAGCAACAGCATGTTAGAAATTATGCATAACCTGGAATGGACCAAATTCAATAATGACATTACATAAGATCAACAGAGACAAAACCACATGGCCACTTAACCTGTGCAGAAAAGCAACAAGAAATTTCGTTATCTTAGTATTAGAAAGGGAAGGAGGGGCAGAGAGACAAAGAGATAGAGGGACAGAGACAGAACATGCACAGAAGGAAGGTACTGTAACACAATGAAGACTACATATGACTGCATACACAGCCAAACAGCAAGCTCCACGTTCAATGAGAGATCCTGTCTCAGAAAATAAGGTGGAGATTAGTGAGCTTGATTATTGCTGGTATAACAGCTTTAATTACATTAATTGCTAGCACCAATGCTTCTGCAATTGCTTTGACACAAGAACTTAAGACAGCTACTTTTGTTAGTCATTTAGCAAAAAAAAAAAAAAAAAAAAAAAAATGTTACTAATGTGTTGAGTATACAAGAGGACTTAGATAAGCATTTGGAACAATGGGTTGATGCTCTTTTTCCTATTCTAATTATTGGAAGGAGGTTAAGAGTTTAAGAGTTAGGAGTCATCTCAAGTGTCATGCCAAATACCAATGGATTTGTGTTACTTCTAAAAATTACAATAATAGTCATCATAATTAGGAAAAAGTTTAAAGATACTTGCAGGGCATTTGGCATAATTCTAACACCTCTCTGGATATTTTAACTTTGCATAGTGAGATTATGAATTTAAAGAATGCTGCTCTATTGAGCTTTGATGCTGCAGATACTGCTGATAAAATTATCCATGGCCTGAGGTTAGTATTTCCATTTTGGTCAAGCTCCAAAAATAACTTATATAGACTGATCATGCTAGCCCTTTTTGTCCAGGGAATACTTTTATTCCTGTCCTTTATGTTAAAGCTTGTCTTTAACAACATCAACATGTTGGCAGCCAAAGTAAACTTGAAACTAAAAATGGACCCCATACAGAATTATTAATTTATCAGGCTGGCAAGCCAAGGACAGGTAAGATTCTGCACAGAGCCTTACCAACCAAAGACAGAAATACATTGCTTTTGATAATGCATATTCCATGACAGGTAAGGAAGGCATTCTTGTCAGAATGACCTAAGACAGGCTCAGTCTTGTTTATGAAATAAAAAAGGGGAAGATGTGGAGAGCTTTTGGGGCTGCTTGGCAGGAATATAAATCTTAGATTAGAACAAAGAAGTAAATTCAGGCAGGAATATAAATATTAGGCTAGAAGAAAGTAGGCTTCAGGCATGAAAATAACTTTGGGCTAGGACAGGGAAGTAGGCTCAGATATTTTGGTCAGCCTGATAAGCCCTTAGAAACAGTGATCACAGGAGTGATCACAGGACTTTGTTTATTGCCATGCTTGTTCTTTGACTATTTGTGTTTATTGTCTTGCTTGTTCCTTGACTGTTTGCATCTACTATATTGCTAGTTTCTCAACCTAGAACTGACCTTAATACTTGCATGTAATTAAAATGGTATAAAAGCAGATTGGGAAAAAAGAAAGAGAGAGAAGAGAGAGAGAGAGAGAGAGAGAGAGAGAGAGAGAGAGAATAAGGTGGAGAGCAATGGAGAAAAACACTCAACAATTGACCTCTGATCTCACAAACACAGGCACAGGCAAACATCCCTGTAGACATACGTGTTCCATATACACAAAACAATAAATTAAAAAATTAAAGAAAGCAATACTATTCACAATAGCCATAGAAACATAAAGTACAATAAGATGCCTATCCCTCCCTCCCCCCCCAAAAAAAAACTTAATCAGAGAAGTAAATGACTCCTCCAAAGAAAAGCATGATGAAGGAAACTGGAAATCACACACACCCACTCAGGATAGACACCTCATGTTCACGGATTGGAAGAATTAATAACACTGAAATGTCCATATGAACCTGAACTCTCCTCAGAGCTCACAGCATGATGTCTCTTCTAATAAATCCCTTACCCAAAGGCAATCCCCTTGAACCTGAAACCTTTCAAATCTATTTTAAGTAATCATAAACATTTTCTCCTCACTCTTCACATCGAAAACACATATTTCATTTAGTCCTTCCCCGTCCTAGCAGCTCTGGAGGAAGGATGCTACACACCTAAGTCCAAATAAACATGAACCCTGGACTTTGCATCTTTAAGGAAGTACAAAACAAAATAAAAAGAAACTGAAGCAGTGCGCCTGTGACAGGCCAGAAATGTCACTACACAGTGTACCACATTGAGTCTGCACGTAGATGACATGGTACATGGGAGCTGTGTGAAAACACAACACATGGGCTATGCGTATGGCTGAATGGAATACTCAGCCAACAAACTAGAAGCCCTGGATACAGTTCCTACCACCATATGAATGAAGAAATAAACAAACCAAATAAATATATAAAAGAATGACACTTTGGGTAGGATGTGGAGCAAGGGGAACACTAATCCATTGCTGGTGAGAGTGCAAACTTACCAACCACTTTGGAAATCTATTTGGAGGTTCCTCAGAAAATTGGAAATAGTTCTACTTCAAGACCCAGCATACCCCTCAAAGACTCCAAGACCACTCTGGGCATATACCCCAAAGATGTTCTACTATAACAAGTGTTCATACAAGGACACTTGCTCAACTATGTTCATAGCTGCTTTATTTGTAATAGCCAGAAGCCAGAAGCAATCTAGATGTTCCTGAACTGGAGAATGCATAAAGAAAATATAGTATATTTACATAATGGAATATTACTCAGCTATTAAAAACAGTGACATCATGAAATTTGCAGGCAAATGGATGGAACTAGAAAAGACCATCCTGAGTAAAGTAACCCAGACCCAGAAAGACAAACATGGTATGTACTCACTAGTAAGTGGACATTAGCCATAAAGTACAGAGGACATGCTACAATCCACAGACCCAATGAAGCTAAGTAACAAGGAGGACCCAAGAGGTAGGGAGTGGGGGGATGCTTGAATCTCACTGAGAAAAGGGAATAGAATAGACATGGGGGGGTGGTGGGCAAAGGGAAGGAACTGTTGGGGAAGGGTTGGAGAAAGGAGTAGGAGGGATCAAGTGGGAGGAGAACAGAGAGAAAGAGAACTGAGAGAGAGAGAGAACTGGAATTGGTGTGGGGGATAAGCTAGAAACCTAGGACAATGGAAATTCCCAGGACTCTATGACAGCGACTCTAGCTAAAACACCTAGCAATGGGGGATACGGAGCCTGAAATGGCCATCTCCTGTAACCAGAAAAGACTGCCAATGGAGGGACTGAGACATCAACCCAGCCACAAAACCTTAGACCCACAATTGCTCTTGCCACAAAGATGTTCAGGGTTAAAGATGGTACAGAAATTGAAGGAATGGCTAACCAATGACTGGCCAAGCTTGAGACACATGCCATGAGAGAGCCCACCCCTGACACTATTAATGATACTTTGTTTGCTATGGTTGAAGACAGGAGCCTAACATAACTGTCTTCTGAGAGGCTTCATCCAGCAACTGATGGAAACAGACGCAGAGATCCACAACCAAACATTAGGTGGAACTTGGGGAAATTTTATAGAAGCGGGGGAGGAAGGATTGAAGGAGCTAGAGAGGTCAAAGACACCAGAAGAAAACATACATAATCAACAAACCTGGGCCCATGGGGACTCACAGAAATTAAACTACCAACCAAAGAGCATGCAAGGAGCAGGGACTGTCTCTGACTCTGTTGCTTGCCTTTGAATCCCTTTCCCCTAACTGGACTGCTTTGCTTAGCCACAGTTTGAGATGTGCCTAGTCCTACTCCAACTTGATATACCAAGGTGAGTTGATTTCCATGGGAGGCTTCCCCTTTTCTGAGGAGAAGGAAGGACCAGAGGACAGTGGGGTAGTGAGAAGGGAGGGGAAGCTAAGATGGGGATGTAAAGTAAATTAATTAATTAAAAACAAGATTTAGAGTACTCTAATACCACAGTAAATAAGAAGTTATATTATGCTACCACATACTACCTCTATATGGATATGCTTTAAACATCCCAAAAAGAAATGTTAACAATCTGAGTTTCTAAAAGGAAAGAGGTAACAATGTTTTGGTTTTTTGGTCAGAATCAATTTCCTAGATAGAAAAATCAACAAATCGAAATAGTTTCCAAAAGTGTATCTTAGATTGTGTTCCAGAACCACTTTCAAAATTAATTCTTATTTTTTTTTCAACAAATTAATGCACGAAATCTAAAATCCCCACTTGAACATATTGGACTTTAATTAATAAAGATTGCTATAGAAAAGCAGATATGCCCTTAGTCTCATACACACATTTTAAAATAACTATTAAAACATAAGCAATAAATAAATAAACAAAGGTACTCTGAAGGAGAAAGTAGCCTATAAACAACCTACAAGGCAAGACGGGCAAAAGTGACAAATCTGAATCACATACCCAAGTACTGTGAAAGGATAAGATAAAAGAAACAGGTTTTTCTCCCCATGGCAATACATCTATAAAAGAATGAATGAATGAATGAATGAATGAATGAGAATGCAATTCTTTGTCAGTGATTCACCCTAAGTCTTAATGGTAAGCAAACTGATAGAATTTTTTTGTCCCCTTTGGTTTTTCAAGACAAGGTTTCTCTGTGTAGCCCTGGCTGTCCTGGAACTCACTCTGTAGACCAGGCTGGCCTCAAACTCATAGAGATACATCTGCCTCTGCCTCTTAAGTGCTGGGATTAAACGAATCTCGCGCCACTGTCTGGCTGGATTTTATTTTTTTTATAACTTAATTGCCCAACTGTTGATCAGATAGATATTCTGATTGTTTACAGCTAAAAGACTTACAAATATATTAGCTGGGAGAGGGGAGCTTTGGTTAACTCTAAAACTGGAAACACTAGCTTGTACCTGATACATTTTATAATCTTGGATCTCACTTAATAAAATGATTTTCTAAGAAAAAATAATTCATAGTGTGTTGCACAGAGACCTAAAAATAATGTCTATGAGAAATTTAAAACCATTCTAAAAATCTTAAATAAACTAAAACTAAAACATGCCTATAATTTTGCCACTAGAAAACTTATCTGAGTTCAAGTTCATTATGCTAAGTATGGGTGATCTTTTCTATAAGATTAATATCTGTAAATTTACAGAGAATAATCAAGAAAATACCAAAGAGAATACACAAGTGATATCCACCTTTCAAGAGTCCTTACAGAGAGGGGATCAAGGATGGATCCTGTAGATTAGAAAACTTATGCCCTGCCAAGTCCTGGAGGCCACTCAGAGCCAACCAGTGAACAGGACGGCATGCCCTACCTCTCTGCTCCGTCCCAGGCCACACTGTTATATGGTTTCAAGACTTGCTGCAATAATTTAAAAGAGTGTTCACTGTACCTGTTAACAACACAAAGCTAAGTAAGTCAGATAATATAACAAAGAAAATTTAAATGGTAAATAGTCAAAGAGTAGGTCACTGGGTTAAAAACAAACTAGATCAAAATTAAGAACAGTACATAAGCAATAGCTGTGTCCTTTATATGTGAACATTTTTATTTATGCTGTTATGTCTAGTTAATGTTTATTAGTATCAACACTTTTAACTGAGCAAGGTGGTACAGAACTATAATCCCAGAACTCATAAACACAGACAGAAGTGAGAGTTGGAGGCCAACACAGGGTACATAATAAGGCCCCCTTCAATAAATAATAATAAATTTAGAATTTCTACCTGTAAAATAAGGAATTCAAATGTATTATACACAGAAATCAATTAAAAGACTAAAGAAACATAAAACCTGAAATCATTAAATTCTTAGATTTTAGAGGCTCAGTGGTGGCTCAGTAGCAGTAACCACAGTAGACAAGATATGAAAACAATCTAAGTATCCATCAACAGACAAAGGGGTAATCTATACATCTATATGATGAAACACGACTCAATCTCCAAAGAGGTGAAAATTTTTACCATTTGCCATACATGGGAGAACCCAGGGAGCCCTGTGCTAAGTGAAATAAATCAAACACAGAAAAAATATTGTATAACTTCATTTATAATTTTAGAAAGCCAAATATACAGAAAAATGTGCTTATAAACAAGACTATGTGGATCAAAAGATTAAAGGTCAATAAAATATTACTATGAGTAAATCATAGTGTGAAATCTTTTCTAATGATTATCTCATTGTTTTGTTATTTCCCAATATCAGTAATGATGGATTACAATATTTAAATAGTCACTAGTCCAAGAGTACTTTACTAATAGGTGGCAGTGCCCTAACCTTTCTGCCCTAAACCCCAAGGCTCATTGAGGACAGCCACTGTCCTCTCTTCTTCATTTAAAGGGAAGACAGTAAGAACTACCTGACTTAGTAGGCAATTATGAGAGCAGGTAGGTAAGTTAAATGGCTGATTGATTTATCTACAGGTATTTATACGATCAAAGAGTTGATTGATGCAAACAAAACATGGAGTACAGCCATTGGGAGGAAAGCATGAATTACAAATTTAGACAATCTTAATTAATCACACTGATTAAATAATCATCCCAATCTGAACTATCAGATTTGATCTAAACCATTATGTAAGGCTTTAAATAACATAATTTAAATGAGGTACAAATTAGAGAATATTCAAAAGGGTTTCCAGGCCTGAAAACTGTGACATAGAAAAAGCCATTAGCCCAGTGAAATACAGCTGTATACAGGAAGTATAAAGGAAGACATTGCACCTCCCTTCAAAAATTGAAGACCTCAAAGTCATCATAAAATGGCTAAGTCTTAACCTACATAAGCATACCCAGACTTTCCCTACACAACCTCAGAGAGTAGCTCCAAGATCTACGTGGATGAGAAAGCGAGGCTAGTGGTTCTAGAACCCCTAATACCACGAAGACCACAACTTGAGGCAGCTGTTTTCATATAACTAGAGACAATCAAACAGAAGTGAGATAACCTGCACAACAAAATCTATTTCCACATCTCAGGCTGTTCCCTTAATTCTTATGCTTATTCTGAAATCCCTATCCTCTAAGACAAATAAATTAGATCCTATTTTAACTGCATGTTAGTCATTTATTAGTATTTTATGAGCATCTACTCATAAAATGAATGTCATAAGTTATAGTTCAATTGGCAGGCAAGTCTACTAAAGCTTACTTTACAAAGCTTTACTACAACTTTAATTACAGCTGAGTCTGTTTTTATTTGCTTTTATCTTTTTTCAGATTCAACATAATCTTCATTCTTACGTCTAAGTCTCTCAAAGTTAAAGAGAAATAGAGAAAAGACTCCACTTTAGAAACATGAGGTTTGAGCAAATTAGCAGGAATCCTTACACGAGGGCTCCATGAAAACGTCTTTACTTCCCCTAAACTGTGCTCTCCAAAGTACCATCCTAGTCATTTTTTAATAAACTACTTGTCTTTAATATTCCACCCTTGTGGACAGCGTTCCCCATTCCTCCCTCCCCAATATATATCACTCTCAAATATCCAAGGCTCCTATACCATAGACCTAAACTCTAACCTTACTCAACTCCAGGTTCCCTTGTATTCTGTGGTAAATTCATCTCTCATTTCTAATTCCATTGTAAATTTTTTAAAAAGTGGAGGGTGTGGGGGGACTGGAGAGATGGCTCAATAGTTAAAAGCACTGACTGCTTTTCCCATGGATCCAGATTCAATTCCCAGCACACACATTGTGGCCCAGAACCATTTGTAACTCTAGACCCAAGAGATCCAATCCTCCTCTGACCCTGAGGGCACTGGATGTATACGGTCCATAGATATACCTGCAGACAAAACACCACACTCTATCTATCTATCTATCTATCTATCTATCTATCTATCTATCTATCTATCTATCTATCTACTATCTATCTATCATAAAATAGGACAATATAATTTGAATGATTCAAAAAATAATAAACAGCCTAACGAGGTATGTTTTTTAATGTGGGTGGGAGGGAGGAGTTGTATTACTGGAAATAAAATCTAGGGTTTCATATACGTTAAGCAAGCAATGAGCTACCTCCTTAGCCCCTCAGAGGCATCTCCAAAGAATGCTGAATGAACACAAGTTCAGGCAACAGAAACATTTTAAAGTCGCCACTGTGAGTAAAGATGCTGTGAAAGTCCATCCTAAGCTTAAGCTGTGTGCAATCAGTTCTCACAAACGAACTGTTTTATACATTTTTCTTTCTCTAATTCTGAGATTTCAAATCCTTTGAAAAATCTGGTTTCTAACAGTGGCATCCCTGGGTAGAAGCAGAGCATCTCCAAAAATAAGTATAGCTGGAGAAAATGGATTCCAGTGGTCTTTGTACAGGTGATTGTTCCTTGGATAAATTAGTCAAACAGTAAATGGTAGTGTTCGCTGTGCATGCCCATTGTACATGGCACTGAGATACATGGGGCATTTTCATATCATATATACATAAGTGATTGTACATATGTATAAGGCACATAGGATCCACAAATGAGAGAAAGTGTATTTGTCTGAGACTGGCTTCGCTTGCTTAGCACGATTGTCTTCAGCTGCATCTCTTGTCCTATAAACAACAGAGCTTTCTTCTGTGGCTGAAAGTTTCCCATTGTGCACATCACTTTTTTTTTTTTTTTTTTAAATCTGTTGTCCAACACCTAGGTTGGTTTCATAGCTTACCTATTGTGAAGAACAACATCAATATGAAAAGATCTCTGTGATATGTTGATTAGTGTCCTTTGGTGTAGCTGGGGCATATGATAATAGATCTGTTGGAGCTTTTTGAGAAGATTTCATAGTGGCTAGCCACAGTACATACATATGTCCTGCCAGCAGTGAAGGAGGGCTCTCTCCTGCCCACGTTTTCATTAGCATTTCTTATTTGTTTTCTTGTCGACTTGTATAAACGTGTTACACAAGTAAACAAATATTTTTTTTCCTCCTGCTCTACCAACTCTTTGCTCAATGGTTTACCTCTGCTAGGCAGAAGCTTTCTGAATTTCACCAGATCCCATTTGTCAGTTGCTAGCATTATTTCCTGAGTGACTAGAACCCTATTCAGAAAGTCCTTATACCTCAAAATAGTTTCTGTACTATATATATATTTACAACATATATTGTATATTGTAGAAAAATGAAACTAAAAAGTAAAAAAGAAAAAAAAAGGCCCACTATTTGAATGAGAATTGAAGTGAATCAAGACAATTTTTAAATATATATATATATATATACAATATACAATATATTTATTTTTTCTCTAACAATTTGAGTCTCTGGTCTTCCATTAAGGTGTTTTAAGATACATTTGCAGTTGATTTGTACAGGATGAGAGGCTGATCTAGCTTCCTTCTTCTGGTCTGGATATCTCCACAGTGCCTTCCAAGGACCAGCTCCTTAACTGACGAGGTTCAGTCATCAATGTCTTCCTTTTGTGGTGCTATAAGAAGTCATTATCGAATCACACAGTAAAATACAAAACTTTATGGCATGCTTTTTTCTATAACTGTTATCGTTTTAAGCAATATATTTATTTCTGTGATTAGAGCTCTGTCTTTTTTTTTTTTTTTCAGCAAATCAAAAAATTTAAAAAGCATTCAAACAGAATAAAATGAAAAGAAACAAACAAGCAAAATACCAAGGGTCAGATATACTTATACAAGAATTCTATAGAGCCTTCAAACAAGCAATACTTTTTGAGTTATGTTTAAAAAAATTCAGAACCACAATAAGCTCCTTCACAAAGCAAATAATATTGAAATAGTGAAATCAAGTGTAAACCCAACAAAAATATATAAGTTATAGTCCAGTATCCCTCATGAATATACATACAAAAATTCTCAATGAAGTAGTTGCAAACTGAATACTAGAGATATAAAAAATAATATCCCATGAATAACTGAACAACTGTTTTTTTTTAGAAGACCATACTCCATATACAGGCTGCATGTTTTGGGATAGCCCCCACTCCAGATGTTTGAGACCTACATGAAAACCAAGCTGCACATTTACAACATATGTGCAGGGAGGCCTAGGTCCAGCCCATGGAGGTAGATCTGTGTATTTTTGTTGTTTTTTTTTTTTTTCAACATCACATAAAGTATGGTTCACAGTTCAGTATTTACATGTAGATACCCAACCCCAGCTGCTGGAAAGCCTAGTGAGGACAGCCTGTATACAGAAGTCCTACAGCTTTTTCTTCCTTTCAAGATAGTTTTGACTACTCTAGGTCCTTTGCATCTTATGTGAATCTTAGAGTTAGCTTATCAGTTATAAAAGGAATCTGAATTTGATTGGGATTGCCCTACATGTATCTGAATACAGAACAGTTGCAGAGTAGTGAGAGCCTACCTATAGTTAGTACTCTGATACATAAACACAAAAGTCTTGCCCTATTTATCTGGGTCATCTTTGATTTCTCAGTGTGGACCTCACAGACATGAGAAAGACCTGAGCTCCCAATGAAGGAGTCCATGAGGAAGCCACATATGTACAGGAGGTACAAGGAACATTGGTAGACACTGGGTCTAGAAGATTGTGGGGACTGTGCAAAGACAGAAGGAGTGATGAGCAGAAGGGATCCCACAGCCTATCAGAAAGGAGAGGCCCTGAATAAGTAAAGGTTCACAAACTGAAACTCTTACAAAACTCAACGTGAAAAATCTTTACTATGGGAATGATGTAAGTTTAAGCCACACAGAAACAAAGGAAATAAACACTGAGAAAACACAGAAAACAATGGAATAGAGTACACACTAGCCTTACATCATTCAAATTAATCAGATACAAAAGCACTGTGTAACCCAACAAAATGGTGTGTGTGGGGGGTTGCACACAAACACATATGGTTGAAAGAAGTGTGTAGGAAAAAAAGGAAGCTGGGTAGGAAGAGGAAAGTACAATGAGATACAGTTAGAAAAGCAATTTCCCAGCAATAAGGAAATCAGAGGCAGGAAGAGAAAAAAGTAGAAAAATGAAACTAACAAGTAAAAAGAAAAAAAAGGCCCACTATTTGAGTGAGAATTGAAGTGAATCAAGACAATTTTTAAAATGTATATATCTATAAGTATTTATTGATAAGGGTGAGCATTAGTTTCCAATAGTTAACAGCAGCTAATGATCCTTTGTTCTTTGTCCCTCTTCTCAATTAAAACAAAACAAAACCCACTAATAATAAGGATTGTTCTCATGTTCCACACCATGGTCCTCGGCACCTGCATCTTTCCAGCTCGCAGGCCATGCTCAGCCTGCTGCTCACCTACCCGGCAGCATAATCATCACACTTGAACAACCTTGAGGGTGGGATTTTCTGAGCAGGTATGGCTCACTTTGGACAAGAGCAGGAGTAATGATCAGTTTCTAGAAACTTCTTTCTTGTAAAAGCTTCACTGAGAGTCTCTGGGTTTTTAATAACTGATCCAATGTATTGTTGGGAAAAAAAGAAAAGAAAAAAACCAGGGCTGGGATGGAGCCCAGATAGTATAGTGTCTCCCTAGCGTACACAAGGCCATGAGTTTGATCCCTGGTACCTGCAGTGGTGGTGGTGGATGCTCACTATCCTTCACTGGGAAAGTAGAGACAAGTTAGTCAGAAATTCAAGGTCACCTTCCATCACATAACTCAAGGCCAGGCTGGGATCTAGGAGTCCTTGTTTGTCTAGGGATACTGCTGTGAATGGACAGGCTAACTTCACTTAGTGTGGTGGTTTGAATGAGAATGTACCACAGAGGCTCGGATGTTTGAATGCTTGGTCCCCAGTTGGTAGTGGTTTTGGGAATGCTTAAGAGGTGTATCCTTGTTGGAGGAAGTACATCAGTGAAGGTAGCTTTGAGTGAACCATTTCTAATTTGCTCTAATTCTTTCTTGTGCCAGCAGTTCAAAGGTCAAAATGTGCTAAGCACCCTTACTTCTGGTTCAAAACCTTGCTTCTGACTGTGTTAGGATCCTATGAACATCATTACCTTTAAATTATAGATTATAACTATCATTGTATTAATTCTGCAGATTCTCTGGACACTTATCACACTCCATTTATCCATATTTATTTGGCATAAAATCACCTTAGGTATCTTTCCATATTAAAATCTTAAGCCATATAAACTTAGCAATGGGTGTGTGTGTGTGTGTGTAAAACCAAGTTTCATACTTAGTAATGTAAGTAATTCTTATTTGAAGACATAACTGCTAGGGGCTAGAATCTTTTTCCCTTACTTGCTCTACATAAGGCTTAATCAAATAAAAAGCAAGCAATGTAAACTATTAGCAATATGTATAAGACTGGACCGTTGTCAAAATACAAAAATGTGTTATTTTCAGGTACAGTAGTCAAATGAATACTATTGGCCTTATATCAGAGTGTATCAGTCACAGGCCTGCACCACACAGCTCCAGAAGCCTGTGTACTTGTTAGTATAAATGTTTCCTTCCCATTCCATGTTCTTCTAGAACTAGTCAAATAACCCGCTAAACCTAAAAAATTACCACCATCTAGAACCCCATGACTCTTGTTTTTACACTGTACATTTGTGGTGGTGGAGGTGTGGGGGGAGAACAAGGGTCTGGAGAGACACACTCAGCGGCTAACAGCATGCACTGCCCTTGCAGAGGACCCAAGTTCAATTCCTAGCACCCATATGGTGGCTCACAATCATCTGTAATGAGATATGATGTCCTCTTCTGGTGTGCATGAAGACAGGGTATTTATATACATAAAGTGTGTGTGTGTGTGTGTATGAAAAAATTTACATTAAATAAATAAATCTTTAAAAAATAAGAATGAAAACCTAAAACCTTAAAATAATGTCAAATAACTTCCTACAGCCAGTGATCCCTGATCTTTACAAAGACACACACATTTCCTCACTCTCTTACTTGCTCTCTCTTACATACTCTCTATAAAAAGGAATGCACACTTAAACGAAAATGTCTCAGACTAACTACTCACTGTACCTCTGCCTAATAATACAACGATGAAGACTGCCTACAAAATGCACTTAAGACAACAGATAACTAAATTGTAGTATAATCATAAAACAGAAATCACAAGAGAGAAATGAGGAGGAAAAAATGCATATAACAACAGTATATTACAGTAGTGGTGCCCACCCTTCCTAATGCTGCCACCCTTTATTACAGTTCCTCATGGTGTGGTAACCCCCAACCATGAAATTATTTTGTTGCTACTTCATATCTAATTTTGCTGTTGTGAGTTGTAATATAAATGTCTGATATACGAGCACTGTGAAAGGGTCACTGGACCCCCAAATAAGTCGCGACACACAGGTTGAGAAACACGGTATTCTAGTACATATCTAAAGCTTAAAACTTGCAAAACAATTATACTACTTATGAAAACAAAAAACATTCATGATACTGTTTTTTTTTTTTTCCAGGAAATAGATTGATTCCAATCCCATACTTCTCCAAATAAGGGCAATGTTAAGGATTCAAATTAATTGGATAAAAGGTACATGGGATAATTGATTCACTATCCCTTGATTTTAGTACATGTTTGAAATATATGAAGTTAGTGAATTCTAGTTAAAAAAGAGTTACAAATTGACTAAGAATAAGTTCAGCCAGCAAAGAGTCTGTGGCAAACAGCTGTTTTATCATCTTAATCTTAACTCCATTCGTGCTAAAGCTACATGCAAACATAGGCACAAACACCTTCATTTAATCACCCAACAGTACTGAAAATAGAGGTATCTTAACTCATCATAAAAAGGGGGAGTGACTACAAATGGCCATAGCCAATTAGTAACAGAACATCCAGAAAACACATAGTTACCAAGCAACTTTCGTAACAACTCTGGTATTTCAAAGGAATAGAACACATAAATTCTTGGTTTAGAAAAGGACTTCACTTACTTTTTTAAAACTCCAAATGAGCCTCCAAACAATGGCTCCTCCAAAAAGCTTAATTCTGATTATATAAAAAGGAAAACAAAACAAAAGAGTTACTGGCTGACAGTGCTTTGTAGTACTCTAGCCTGAGTAAAGTGTTGAGTTTAATTTGGGGCTTAGAAATTTAAGGGAACATTGATGAAATGAATACTCACAACCAAGAGCAGACTCCAGCTGAATAAGAGAATGAGCTTTATAACCATTCATATGCCTAAAAATTAAACCCATTTCTCCTAGTATATTGATGGACATAAGGCTCTTAAGTTTAAAACACTGTGGGTTATGATATGCTTATCAACTCCTTTTCATTTAAAATGCTACAGGAAAAAAAAATTGATTGTCACTATAGCCACATGAGCTCCTAACCCTATGCTTTCTGAAGCACTGTTTACAAAGTAATATTTGAATAGATGAGGCCTCTTGTCCCCAGTACTGTATATAGTAGCACACATACTCATGAGCACGTGTCCTAGGAGTTTAAAAGCCATCTAGACATGGAGGGTACCTTGATTACAGGCTACATCATCAATAAATTTACTCATTGTTCCCACAGTCTATGATAAGGGCAAAGGTTAGTATGCTCTTGGTAAAGAAACTCCACTTAAGAGCAAGAAAATACTCATTATCAGAGAGAAACTAATGAGGTGGCAGAATCATAAAGTCATTACAATGTTCCCAAGAAAGTTGAATCACAAAGTGCTGTTGGCATGGGTATTTGGAAGATAGTGGGTTTTATCTTTTTCTTCTGGTTTTCAAGACAGAGTTTCTCTTTATAGCTCAGGCTGTCCTAGAACTCACTCTGTAGACCAGGCTGTCCTCGAACTCAGAGATCCAACTGCCTCTCAAAATGCTGGGATCAGCCACCAACCCCCCACCGTAGGTTTTGTCTTACTGCAAAAATAATAGATCTATCTCATACTGCATAGCAAAAATAACTTGAGCTAGCACAAGGACATAAATGTAAACACTGAATCTAGATTAGACAGTAGTTTCTTAGATATGACATAAAATGCACAAGAAGAAAAAAAATCAATCGAATTTTATCAAAATTTAAATAGTTTGGACTTTAAGGGATACCACTAAGAAAGTTTTAAAGGCATACATAAAAGAGGATATATTGGAAAATCGTGTATCTGATGTGGGACTTGCAACCTAAATACATGAAGAAATTGTATAATTCAATAATAAAAGGATGACTCAACTTTTAAAAACGGGCAAAAGATCTGAACTGATGTTTCTCTATGGAAGATGTATGAGTGGTCAAGATGGATCTGAGAAGTCAGAATCAGATTTATACTGATGTGTCACCAATACGGATGGCTAATGGTGGGTATAAAATGCTTTAGCCTTTTTGGAAAACACCTTCAGAGTTCTCAAAAATGTTAAACATGGTGTTATCATATGATCTGTAATTCCAGTTCTCATACACTCAAGAAAAATAAAATCATATGCCCATGTAAAAACTTGCAAATGAATATGACGGTGACATTATTCATAATTAAATGGCCATGTAGCATTTTGCTGAGCACACTGGCCCCCACTTGGGCCCGGAGGAAACCAAAAAGCCTGGCATGGCCTTCATTTTGTGTATCACTTTCCTTATTTTGGCTGAAAACTCAGATATCAGTCATTGCCCTTAACCTTTCCTCTTGGGCCACTCTAAGATTCCAGGAACTGCAAAATCTCTTAGACTTAGAGCATATCCCTTCACAAACACACACTCTCTCACTCCCTCCTCCCTCTCTCCCCCGCCCCCACATGTGGGGGAGGGGAGTGAATACTGATAACTTATCCCAAAGGCAAGGCTGTACCATGGGTTAGAAATGATCTTGTAGGAACCAGACAAATCCTTACTAGCAAGGCCAGTAATGGAACTTCTATGGACCATGTAGAAGAACCAGAACTGAGACAACCATCAACCAGATCACACTCTGACTGGAACTACCTCATTACAATTCTCTCTTGCCTCTTGCCCAGATCCTTTTAAGTCTAATGCTCAATCAGTACCCCAAAGCTAGGCTTGGAGTCATTAGCTTTATCTGTTCCTCTTCCCAATATGGCCACATAAAATAAAATTTTCTCTGCTTTTCACAATTACTTGGTTTTTTAATTAGCATATTGGGGCCAGGTAGACAAGCCTAGCCTGTTTTGGCTATGGACATTTACCCTAAAAAGCCAGTTACAGTAATAGTCAAAAGGGAAGAGTTGGAGAGTTCTTTCTTTTCGTCTTAATCTCTTATAGATGGAAATATTAGTGGTATATTTTTAACAGCCTTATTAATTACAAAGTAGTTTAAACATATAAAAATGTGTTAAAAATAATTTTAACATCTAATATACCTACTTACTCAGCTAAGGATGTAAAATATTATAAATTCATTTACAAATTTACTTGTAATAAATATCTGTCCTTTTAGAAAGATAAATTGTTACTGGACTCTTACTCTCTTAAGCATATCTTTCCTGGGCCTGTGCAACTAGCCCATGAGTAATGGGCGTCACAGTTCACAAGGGAGTTTTAGGCAACCTCTGACATGTGACATGTACCACTCTGTCATTCTCTGTTTTAGCAAAAGAAACAAACTCTTCCACATTTCAACAGCAACAGTTAAAGTTAAGGGTAAAGAAGTTGGAAAATGACTAGAGGTTTCCTTCCATCCAAAATTTTCACTCTCTTAGAAACAAAGGCTTCTACCATCTGTCTTGTACAAGAAAGATTTTTACAAATAACTATCATTACTTCTGCAAGGCCAATATACAGGTACCCATTTTATAGACATGAAAGTGCTCACCAGCACATTATTGGTGTGGAGCAGAGCTGGAGGCCTTTGAATCCAACTTCTTAGGGGCATGGCCTTAGACACTTTACTTAACCTTTCTGAAGTGCAAAATAAAGATGACAATGTCTGGCTTATAGAGTAGTTATAAAAATAAGATTACATGATATGCATAAATTACTTTGCACAGAACCTGGTATAAAATAAGCACTAGTGAGTATTGGCTGCCACCACCTTGTTCTTCTTAATTATGCAAATGCAAAGAGCTCTGTGCAGGGAGCCAAGGCCAAAACTAGGTAGTCTTTAATTCCTGACAGTATTCCTTTCCCCAAACAGTCCAGAGCACTCCTGTCTCTACAGTGTATGACATCGCCACACATTGCCTTCCCTTCTCTGCTAAACACCATGCTGATCATTTAATGTTCTAAGAATCAAGAGCCAATAGCAACTGCAACACTGCTAACATCACAAAGGAACAGCTAGACATTATATGGCTTGTGCTCCTCTCCCTCCCCCCGACAATTAAACCTTAGCATGTTTTACATCAAAATATCAACTTACCAGATACTCAGGGGGCACAGCAGCATGGGAAACTAAATCAAAATCCAGGCTGCAGAAAATTCTATAGGGCAAACCATCCAGGTTCTTCAAAAAATAAAATTACAAAGGGAGTATGGAAGAGGGGAGGAAAGGAGAGGGAGGGGAAAAGGGAGAGGGACTTAATTATTTTAAGTCTCTCAGAAAAAGAGGCTGTAGTACAATCTCACGTACCCCATCCTGAGGGAGCAGATACACTAGTGGCATAACCTGAAGCTTTATCTTTGGAGCATTTCTTTGTAAATCAATAAACTGGCAGGCTTTTGAAATAGAAATGGAGTAAGAACATGTAGCCTTCATACTGCCTATGCTGCAATGGAGTAAAACTCTTATTCTAGAGAGTATTTCCAAAGACTTCAGATTCATGAGTTTTTAAAATGAGCTCCACCCTCAAATCTGTAAGAGATGGCAGAAGCAAAGATCAAAGGATAAAAAAGTAAAATACAAGAGAAGCCACAGAGGAACATGTATGTAACTGAAACTTGAGAGAAACTCCACGCCTTTACCAGGATTGGCTCTAACAGAGACTGATCTAGAAGCAGCCTTCCTACTGTGTGGGAAATGGAAATTTTAGTATGTACTTCTCAAGGAGTAGTCATTAATAAAAATTAATGTGACATTTCAATATGAGCATGCATTGGAATACAAATCACTCATTTTCGTAGTCCAACCCCCAATATTTGAGACAGCTCACAGGAGTGCATTACAGTTTGTGACGGTTTCAATATGAAGTATCTGCCACAAACTCCTGCTGTGGAACTGCTCTTCAGCTGGTGGCACTGCTTCAGGAGGTTGTGGAAACTTTGGGGGTGGACACGGGTGGAGGAAGTAGGCTACTGTGGTGTGACTTTGAAAGTTACATTGGGTCCCTTAGTCCTTTTCTTCTCTGCAGCCTATCTGCCAAGAGATAAGTAACTCTCCTCTGCCACACACACACCCACTGCCACAAAAACCAAACAGCCACAGATGGAACCTACGAAATCATAAGCCAAAATAACTTTGTTCATTTAAATGGCTTCTGTCAAGCATTTGGTTACATCTATACAAAGGTAATTAATAAAGAAAAATTTAAATTGGGGAAGGAGAAAGAAAATGAAGACTATTAAGATTAAGTTGACAATAAATTTACCATTTAAATCATATGTCACAAATTCCCATACCATTGTAGGGGAAAGGCCACCCATCAGACTCTGAGCTCCCTTCTAAAGAGAGAAATCCCATCAGTCTCAGGAGTTGTGATGACTATGTAGTATAAACAAGCTAGTCAAAGGAAAAACAGCTTGTCCTGGCACCATGATCAAGGACAGTCTACTACAAGTGTTCTAATGTTAGCAATGCCAAAAAGCAAAACAAGAAAATTGTCATAGCTCATCTTCACTGACCCTCCCCACCCCAGGCAGGATTGCTAAGCCTTTTCCTGTGAAAACCTAGAAGTTATTCTCAATGTGTGAGGAAGTAGCTACACTTCCATTAGGACCATTTTATAGATGAAGAGCTAAAGCCCCACCAGGTGAAACTACACCATCCAGGAGTCAGCAGAGCAGTCAAGCACAGGAAGTCCAGCTAACCCCTACACCATGCACCCTCACCAATAACGTGAGGACATAAACATCTGCCTTCAGCTAGAAGGAGTATTTGTCTATCAAATATTAGCTCATTGTGTTGAGTATCAGCCCTCCAGATCAGCTGTTAATCGTTCCCGTAGTAGCGGTAGTAACAAAGCTAACAAGAGCACCATGATAAAGGAAATAAAGCCTTACCGAGAACTCCACAGTAAGAAGTGTAGTGAATTTCACAATGCTGTTTGTTTTAATGCCTCTCAATAAAGGCTGATTGCATTATACTGAAGAAAGGTTCTGTAAGAGCAGTTTTACCCCGCTCTAAGACAATGTAGTCAACACAGCTTGCTCTCAGATATTCTGACTTGATCCAGGTAAAAACTGATTGGCTTTAAAGCTATGTATTGAGTATGTTTTCCATAATTCTTCAAGAAATGATAACTCTGATTACTAGGTACATTTTAAAAAATTAAGCAACGGTGCTGAAAGTAGACACACACTTGCTTGAGCGAAGCTAAATGATAACATGCGCATATATACATATATTTCATAATCAATCACATACAGAATATTTTCTTATAAAAATTAAGGAATTGGTAACCTATCAAAGTAGGCAGCCAACCTACCTTTTCATGGCAGCTAGCCAAATAAGTAAAGGGCCACAACTGAAAATAGTTCTGAGGAGTTACCAATTAACTAGCAGACAGTTCATTCCTAGCATTCAACAACAGAATGTGGTCATAACTCTCTCTCTCTCTCTCTCTCTCTCTCTCTCTCTCTCTCTACACACACCACACACACACACACACACACACTGAGAGAGAGAGAGAGAGAGAGAGAGAGAGAGAGAGAGAGAAGAGAGAGAAATGTTGCTAGGAGTTGAACACAGGACCTTGCACATGCTAGACAAGTGCTCTACCTATATCCTTAAGCCTTAAGTCTTGGTTTAAGATAGAGTCTCACTAGTTATGTAAACTGCTTGACTCACATATAGTTTAGGCTAGCCTCCTACTGGCAATCCCCCTGCTTCTGTCTCTTAAATTCTGAGAGTACAATATGTATCACCATGCTTGGCTAGAATGATCATAAAATTTTGACACAGAAAATTTTCAAAGGCTTTCCAAAACTTCAGCTCAGTTGTAAAATTAACTAAGTTAAGCACCTATAGACTACTTAACCGGCTTCCACAGATAGTAATTAAATATGTCAACTAAATATCTAGAGATATATGTAAAAATACATAGGAGTTTTGAAGTAGATTTTATATATTTCTGAAAGAAATACTTAGCAAGCTCTCAAAGCTATCCCTAGCTGGTGTAAACACAACTACAACATTAGCATATTAAGCCCATAAAAGAAGCAATTAACTTAAAAGAGGACAAGCAGCCTAACATGATAGTGAATAAACCTGAATAGCAGAACTTTAGTATGGGAAATCCTAATTACAATAAATATTTGATAAGATTATCAACTTTACCAATAGTCGCGGTACTACAAACTATAAAGTTATCATTTTCAACCAGCAGATATGTCCAACTAGAAATGATGGATAATACACAGAGTTAGCGAAGGCAACGAAAGCAGCTGCTACTATATGCTGCTAGTGGAAATGTAAATTAATGTAGCCTTTGAAGTGACAATTGGTTTTATATATGCATATCCAATAATCTCATGGGCATGTTCTCATAACTTGTGAAAAGATACAAGATATTTACTGAAACATATTTTGCAACAGAAAATGTGTTTGACTTGGGCTAGCAACATGGCTCAGCTGTTAAAAGGTGATTGCTGCCAAGGCTGAGGACCTAGGATCCCACATGGAGACTGACAAGGAGAGAACCAACTCCCACAAGTTGTCCTCAGACTTTCATAAGTGTGCCAGCACACATGTGTGCCCATTCACATACACACAAATTCACACAAATTAAATACATATTTCTTAAAAGCAGGTATCTAAAAAAACTTTATCTTAATATTCATCAAAAGAGCACTGGTTAAATAAATAACATAATATACATTCAGTTGTAAGGCTAGTTACCCATTGAAAAGATAAAACAGCTCCTACATGTTCTAGCATACAAAAATATCCATGAGTGTAAAAGAAAGGCCAATATATAAGGTATTTTCCTTTTTGTGTCTGAGTGAATGTGTGTGTGAGCCACAGATGTACCAACAGGAATCTAGAGTAGTCAAGAATCTTTCAAATTCCAAAGCCAGAAACCCAATTCACACTAGCACTAGAAAATAAAGCAACCAATTAGACCATTTAACTGAGAAATAATGGGTAGGTCTTATTTACAGTGTCAAAAGGCTCCAGAGTCTCTGTGCTCACGCACACAAGAGTGTATAAAAGAGTGACTATGTGTGAGTCTCTGGCTCAAGCAGTCTGTATGCTGGCCTCCTTAGTGTACGGATCTGGACTGTTCCCTAAAGACTCATGCGTGAAAGGCTTGGCACCCCCAGGGGGTGGTGCTACTGAGAGATGGTAGAAGCTTTAGGCAGAGCAAAGCTGTAAGGCAGCATACTAGGAGGCATGCCTTTGGTCCAGGACCAGTCCTCTTTCTCTGTTGTCCTGGTGCCATTCGATGTCCAGGTTTGCTCTACCATATGATCCCTGCCATGACCTTCTCCCTCACAGTGTGCCAGAAAGAACAGACAAGAGACTGAGGCCTAACACCATGAGCCAAACTTACTATTTCCTGCTTTGAGATGACATTCTCCCGTGTTTTGTCAAAGTGATGGAAAACTTAATGGCCTCATTCCTTCCTGAAGCAGATCACTGACTTCATGGTGCTTCATCCAGATCAGCAATTCCAAAGAGACAAGCCTGGCCCCTCACCCTACATGGTTTTGAATCTCAGCTAAGTACACTAAACCTGCTTTGCTTTGGTCATGTGACTATCCATTTTGCCACAATCACTATATCCAAGGGAATGAAGCATTATTAAAGACCATGCTACCACCTAAAATAAAAATAGCAGGTATTATCAGATAGCCTAAATTGACATATACCATGTAATTTTCTGAAATTTTACCTCTTAACTCTATTTACTTTCACTTATTTGAATTTATTATTAGAATGCAGCCAAGTATCATATATATTGTTTACTTTTTAATTCAAAGAGAAAAAAATATTGTAATGTGGTAGAAAGAAAGAAAGAAAGAAGAAAGAAAGAAAGAAGCAAAGAAAGAAACAAAGAAAGAAACAAAGAAAGAAAGAAAGAAAGTCCAAGTTCTAGAAAGTGCAGGATTGATAACTTTAGAACAAAACTGATGAAAAATATAAAATTTCAAAAAAAAAAAAAAAAAAGAAAAATATAAAATTTCATCACCTGTAACTATGTACACATCCGTGGTGGTTTGAATGAGAATGGCCCCATATCTCCTGTTTGAACGTTTGAAGGCTTAGTCCCCAGTTGGTGGAACTGTTTGAGAAGGATTAGCAGGTATGGCCTTTCTGGAGGAGTGTTCAGTGGAGGTGGGCTGTGAGGTTTCAAAAGCCCATACCATTATAGTTAGCTTTCTCTCTACCTCCAATTTTGAGATAAGATGTAAGTTACTGTCTGGTGCCTGCCCTGCATGCCTGACACCATACACCACCCCCATTTCCCACTCCTACAACCACACCCTCCCATCTGCCCTGCTATGGTGTCATGGACTAACCCTCTAGAACTGTGAGCCCTGCCCCCCAAAAATGTTTTCTTTTATAAGTTGTCTTGGTCATAGTGTGTCTTCATAGCAATGTAACAGTAAATAAGGCAGTGACCTAGTTATGTATAACTGGTCAGAATTTTAACAATACCTCAGTGGCCCTTATCAAGCAAGCTTTAGAAAGGAAAACAAAAAAAGGTACACAGTTTTTGTAGGAGAGAAGTGAAGACCTCCAGAGATACTACAGATACATTTTCAGACATCAAAAGGTCTCCACTGGTATCCCAAAGCCCTGCACTCCTTCTTTCTCAGCCTATAATCTTATCAACCAAGTTCTGGGAGGAGGAAAGTTCTGAAGAGTTTATACCAAAGCAAATATTCACTTTCTATGAATTTCAGATATCTACTCCACAATAGCAGACTAAAACTTATTGTTTGTAGTGAGACAATAGTAAAATTTACCCTTTCATTGACCTACAGATTAAAATCTAGCACTTAAAAACTCTTTTTTTACAAACGAATTCAACAATAAAAAAGTTGTGTTCAGGAGCTGGAAAAAGAGCTCAGAGGATATCAGATTCCATTCCAATCACCACATTATGGTTCAAACCATTTATGACTCCATTTTCAGGGGTCCAGTGCTTCTTATAGCCTCTGCAGGTACCAGGCAAGCACAAAGTGCATGCATGCATGCATACATACATACATACATACATACATGCATGCATGCATGCAAAACACTCATACAAACAAAATTAACATAAATAAACCTTTTTAAAAATATATTTAGCCAGATATAAAGGACTTGCTGTTGCTCGGCAACTCTCAAACAGGACCTTCCCATTTTGATATTCACCTCAATAAAGAAAGTGAGTTCTTCTATGGCAAGCAAAGCCATCCTCTGCCCATTTATGTCTTCTGTTTGGATTTCCTGACTCCTTATGCAGCACTCTATGACTACCTTGGGAAGTAACGTGTCATTTTGGGGAAAGCCACAATAACCAAAGAAGCTATTTCATGTTCCAGATAATATATTAAAGCTTCATTATCTGCTTACATATCACCCCCTTTTTGTGTACCATGGAACTATGCCACAGGCAACATTCCAAATCCTACCAATTCTAACTCAAATCCAGGAAGTCTGTCTATCCAAACTATGCTAGTCTCTAAGCACCATCAGTGACAGCTTAAAAATACACACTATGAGTAGAGAACTACGAAAGCACTACAGTACAAACTAGTAGAAGAATCATCTTTCCCCTTTGTAATTTACAATTGGGTTAGAGGGAAAGAATACAGGTAAAAATAGAAACAAGCTAACAATAATAATTTTCAAGCAAGTACTAAATATGTACATGCTGAAATAATACTCCCATGAGACATTTTTGCAAAAGATTTATTTATTTTTATTTTATGTGTATGGGTAGTGTTTTATCTGCATCTATGTCTGTGTACCATGAGTGTGCCTGGTGCCCATGGTGGCCAGAAGAGGGCATCGGAACCACTGACCAGAACAGCAGTCACAGATGGGTGTTAGCTGCCATATGGGTGCTAGAAGTTGAATCCAGGTCATCTGGAAGACAAACCAGCACTCTTAGCCACTGAGCCATGTCTCCCAGCCAGATTATAATCTTCCTTACGGATAGGAACTTGAAGAATAACTTTGGTGCCTCATATTACTATTCAAACAATGGGTGTTCAATAAGAAAAAAACCTCAAGTAAAGAACATGTTTAAACAAACAAACAAATGAAACCAGAAAAGAAGTAATGATCAAGATCTTAGGATCATTTACTCCAACATCTCTAAGAACAGAGGTAGAAAGGAACACACATTTGTTTGTTTGATCCATGACATGGGGTAGCTCTATACTAAAAATAATAACTTACCAGGCTATCTCATATTTCTTTTTCTTTGGTTTTCAAGTTTTGAGCAGCAACTCTAACAATTGAATCCAAGGCCTAATAAGTGGTTAGGCAAGTACTCTGCCAATTGTGCTATATGTCTAGCCACTGCCTCCTTTTAAAAAAATATTGAGAAAAGTTTTGCTTAGTTGCCCAGGCTAGCCTCAAACTTAAGATTTTCCTGTTTCAGCCTCCTAAGCAGCAGTATGCATTACCACACAGTTATTCCAGACATTTCAGCATAACCCTTTATAGTCAATGTTTTACACTTTAGAACATGTTCTCCATGTAATATTCTATTTTCAATCACTATGCATCTTGAGACCTAGAATATACAATCTATGCATATTCCAGAAAACACACACACACACATACACACACACATGCATTTTTAAAGTACATTCACAAGCAGCATTGTGAGTTAATCAGTATCATTTGCTAATTTTTATCAAGCCTAAAACATCACAGAGTACAAAATATAAAACATGAACCTTTTTGCCATGAACATTTTATACCATACTATGGGTAACAGGACATGCAAAACAATTCATACAGAATATATATATTTATATATATCAAATGAATAAGAAAAGGAAAACGAGTTCACAGAAGGAACATGCTACCTTTAGTTTTAAACTGACAAGAACTGAAAAATCTGAGCAAAGAATAGGTATAGTTTCATAATAAGGGAAAATATTCCAAAGAAGGAAATAGGATATTTAGGGAACAATAGGCCAACAACCTCATTTCAGATAGTCTATTGCAGAACACTAATTGAAAATAAAGCCAGAGAACAGATTGGTGCCAGACGCTGGAAGGTTTAAGTGATAGGCTATGGAACAACTTTACTTTAATAGTAATGAGGACCTTGGAAGACTTTTTTTTTTTTTTTAGTAAAGTAATACAGCACAAGTACATGTTGGCATGATAGGGGCCAGGGAGTGGTTCAGTAGGTAAAGGCACAGGCACGTGCACCAGAATCCTCAGCACCCACGTAAACACCAGGTGGGTATGGAGGCCTGTGGAAGAAAGCTAGGCTGGCCAAGAACTCTGAGAAATCCTGTCTCAATTTATAAGGAGTTGGAGGTTGATCAAGGAAAACACCAGACAACAACTCCCAGTTTCTGGCCTCTATATGCACACCCTGTGCTCTCACATGCACATGCACAGATGCATGTGTACATACCTATATGCACTCACATACAGGAACATCATGCACATGCTCCCAAAATACCAGGATGATCATTTTACAGTAAAATTTAGCAAAAACTAAAAGAGGTGCTGGCAAGATGTCTCAGCAGGCAAAAGTACTTGTTGCCAAGTCTATCCCCTGGGTTCCATTCCTGGGACCCACATGATAGAAAGAGAAAACCAACCCCTGGAAGTAGTCCTCTGCCACCACATGAATACACAAGTGTACATGTGCTACATGTGCCACATGTACATATGGCACAACACACACACAAAAATCATTTCAATAGTTATTTTTATTTTATGTGTATGTGTGCTTTGCCTGCATGCAAGTGTACTACTGTGTGTGTGCTTGATGCTTGATGGAAGCCAGAGGAGGGCACTGGCTCTCCAGAAACAGGAGCTACAGACAGTTATCCGATGTCATGGAGATGCTGGGAACCAAACCTGAGCCCTCTGAAAGAGCAGCTGGTGCTCTAAACTGCTGAGCCATCTCTCTAAACCTAAATAAATATTTTCAAAATAAAACAAAGAAAAAAAAACAGAAGCAATTCACTACAAATTATAGGACCACTTTAATACTACATTTGTAAGTAGACCTGAATTAAAATTATAGTGGGAAAGAAGGGACAAAGTAATGGGCCCACACACTCAGAAAGCTTTTAGTGTGTCAAATCAGAGTCAAAAACAAACAAACAAACAAACCTCTGGTATGGCTGAGATTCAGGACCTAATGGGTATTTAAACAAGCAACTCTGAATCCCAACCCATTCAGCAGAAGAACTTCCTAGACACACACACACACACACACATACGCACCTCACACTCAGATACACATACCCCTATATGCTCATTCATACTTTTGTGAAATTGAGAAGAAGGGCTTGAGGGAGAAATTATATATAAAAGAAACCAAATAATGTAGAGTCAGGCAGTTGTGCAACCAACAGAACTCAAACACCTCTAAAGGCCAAAGGCATTTGCAATCACATCTATTGCAAAATGGAAAAACTGCAAAACCAGTCATACTGCGGGCTTGAATAATGACATCAGATATATCCATTAAACTTGGCAAGAAGGTGAAACTGGATGAATAGTGTTATTGAGGTCCCTGTCCTCACAACACAGGGATGACGGATACTTTCTGAAATTTGGTGAGATCTGTAGACCCTCTCCCAGAGAAATGATAACTTCACAAAATTTTACATATGAAATGTGTATAGACTAAAGCCAATCTAGAGGCTATTAGCCCATAAACTCCAAGTTAAGGACCTCTGCTATGGAATAGTAGTAACAATTTCTATCATGTATCCCCATGGCTTTAAAGTTTTTTTTTAACAGCAAATCATGCATATGTATATTTATGATTTATACACACTGCACACCAAACTGATAAATTATGTGCTTTATAAAATATGTACAACATATAAATTTAAGAATCATCAATTACAACAAACTAAACCATTTTAAACAATTTCTTTACTCATTGATTCATAAAAGCTATGTGAGCTTTCTAATACACGCTATTATCAATCCCACTACTTTTTGACAGTACTACAACTTAAACATGGGGGGGTTGGTTTTAATCTTGCATTCATACTTTTTAAAATACTAAAGCTTGAGGCTCTAGTCCTAAATTCAGTTCGTGTTTATAATAAATAACTATTTTGCTTGGTTTTAATGGTTAGCACAGCTGAAAAACATACTTTTCAAAACTGAATAAAACCCAAAAAGAACTCCATTACTGGCTGCACTGAATAAAACATGATATTCAATTGCAATTCCACTCACCATTTATGCAAAGGCTTTTTGCAAAAATTCAGCTACTGCATTTCCATATTTCCTGACGGCAATCAGTTGTTCTTACAAGCTAATCAGATAAAATTACCTTTTTATATTTTCAGCAGATGGGCTCAAAACCACTAAAATGTCTCTTTTATAACGTTTTTATACAGGTTAGAAAACTTCGTTCGTGAATTCAAGTATTCATGTAAAAAAAGGTTCTTCAAATTAACACTCATCATTATCAGCAATTAAATCCAACAGGACGGAAATGCTTCCAAACACCATTTCCAATATCCTCTCTCCAGCACTGAACTCTGTTTTCTTCCAAAAGGTAATTACTTTTTGAGTTGCTATTAAGAAAATGTCCCTGTCACAAAGGGGCAGATTCAATGTGCTTATTTGCAGGACTGCATACCCCACATAACCACATATTACAGAAAATGTCAGTAACGGTAGTTGTCTTTTTGTGGATGAAGCTGTCATCAAGTTAGACAATGCTCATTTAAGTATTTTGTGTAATGGTAACCAATTAATCTCTATGAAATAGAGAGCTGCATGGTGACCACTGCAATACAGAGTAGTGTTGGGAGTCTATATCTATCTTGTAAAATTATAAATCTAAGGTTCTCTTTACCTGGGCCTCCCTATCGTCATGACATCACAAAGACTGAAAGTGAAAAACCTTGCCCACAGACCTCTAGTATTTCTTGTATCTTCCAAACAGTTGATGGAGATCTGACTGTAGAAACCCTGTCCCACATCAGCACCTCAATCCTTTATTAGTTCCTTACAACCAATTTCCCTTCAACAGCTACCTTCCCACTGCACTGTAACCATACCTAAAACGTTACCAATCTGGCAAAAGACAACACTATTCTTTCAACTTACAGCTGGCTAAGGACATCGGTTGGGTATGAACAGCTGTAACAAGGCCCAAGGCTCTTTTATTTCAAAAGTACATGCATTTATGTTCGTGTTGTGTCCACGTCACAGCATCGGGTGGAGGTCAGGAGATACTCTGGGGAAGCTGGTTCTCTTCTTTTACCATGTGGGTCCCAGGGATTGGGATCAGGTCGTCATGTTTGGCAGCAAGTACCTTGACTTACTGAATCTCTCAACTGCCAAGGTCCTAAGTCTTAATAGCATAGCCTGTCTTAAATCCTTTCTGGAATACAGTAGGGTATAAATAAATCATGAAGAATATTGAGAGCTGGGGATTTCCAATTTGTATGATCGATCTCTCTCATACAGTCAGGTGCATGTAGACAAGGAGAGGACATTTTTGAAATGAAAAGCAACTCTCCTGCATCAGTTTGAAAGTGTCAAATGAGGCCAGGCGTGGTGGTACATGTCTTTGATCCTAGCACTCAGGAGAGACAGCACAGTGAGTTCAAACCAGTTTGGCTATAAAGTTCCATACCAGCCAGTGCTACACAGTGAATCCTGTCTTAAAACACTAAAAATAGATAGGTAGGTAGATAGATACATAGACAGATAGACTGATTGATTGATAGATTTATAGATTAAAAGTCAACTAAGGACCAGAGAGATGGTGGCATGGTTAAGAGCACTGAGGGCTCTTCAAGAGGGACCCTGGTTCAATTTCTAGCACCCACATGACAGGTAATGACTATCTGTAACTCCGTTGCACACCATCTTCTGGTCCCTGAGTGTATCAAGCATGCATTTGTTGAGTAGGTACACTCAGATATACATACAGGCAAAATACCCATACACACACAAAAATAAAAGAATAATAATTTTTAAAATATCAAATGGTAATGCACTGTCTCAAAGAATAGCTGCTGCCTTAAAAAAAAAAAAAAAAAAAAAAGCATAAGGCAGTTAAAAAGATTTTATACGCTGGGTAGTGGTGGTGGCGCACGCCTTTAATTTCAGCGCTTCGGAGGCAGAGGCAGGCAGATTTCTGAGTTCAAGACCAGCCTGGTCTACAGAGTGAGTTCCAGGACAGCCAAGGCTACACAGAGAAACCCTGTCTCGAAAAAACAAACAAACAAACAAAAGATTTTATACTAACTTCATTTCAAAAACCATGTGATCTGTTTTTAATATATATAAAAATGAGTGAAAATTTTCCCAATGTGGTAAACCTTACATATGGAATCATTTCAAAAATTATGAAAATATAAAATTTGGGATATGAAAACCTGCCAAGAAAAGATCCATATGAATTTGGAAAACTGACATTTCTCATTCTCATCCAGATCTACATACTTATTACATACTGTTCCCACTATCTCTGCCATTAAAAGTCCTTCAGCATCACATGACTTCAAGTTGAAGTCAGCTTCCCACTCTCACTTAGTTTGATGCTCTCCTGTCTCCACACAGTCCCCTTCCTCACGTGCTAAGAAACCCAAGCTTTCCTGCCCTTGCTTCTTGTCCATTTTATCTTTCTGCGAACACTGCTCTCTTCATCCTGCCCTTACAGAAAGCATGTCCAAGTTTCAGTGCATGTTCACCACCAAGCCCACCATGAAACTTGCCTTGATCTCTCTCTTAAACGAGATAACTTCTCGCTCTCCCCCCCAATGCTGTCCCAGCACTCATCACAGTTAATTAATATTACAGGTATTTGTGTTGTCTTATCACTTCTCTTAGGTCATAATCACCTTAAGAATAGAAGTTGTATCTTATCGTTTCACTTCCTTATCTTTTAACAGCACAGCACCTTGAACAATGTACTCGTGTACTCAGTGGATGCTGTAGCTACTTAGAATCAATTACAGACTTCCTGTACCATCTAAAGTAGAAGTATTTCCGAAGTATAACTAGGAATTTGTAGAACTAATAACTTTTCCCTGATTTCCTTTAAACAAACTTGTCAAAGTAAAGCCAGTATTATACATTTCAAAAACCAAGGGCATTTTATCCTTCAACTATCTGATCAAATACAATGTGAAAAATTAAATATATACACACAAACAATGAAATCTATGATTGATAATACAAGTATGTAAATGTTTCAACCATATAGGCAAACCAAAATTTTAAGATACAATATATTGAAACAGAGTAAGACGACCATCTAAAACACACTGCAAACACAGAGAATGATCAAACAATTGGTTCCAAACAAAAGGAAGTATCTTAAGCTTTATTTAAACACTATCAAAACTTAAGAGGCAGAATTTTATTGCTAAGAATCCAAAACCAGCCATTCAAAGATAAGCTTCCCTGGACAGAAGCACAAAAGAATCAACATTACTGAAGTACAAAGGTGAGACCAGAGAGCACAAGAATCTTAAAGTGACACTTTCACTAAGTGACTGGTCTGTATACATGGTGCCTAGGTTACCAGAAAGAAATAAAGTTGCAGGAGTCTTACAGCATCTGTATGGAACCCAAAAAAAGTCCAGAAAAGAGGGCTCTAATGTAGCCAAGTGTGGCAAACACTTAAAGGTATGAATGGGACTTTCAGTCAGCCATCCTAGGCTGCAATGCCATCCTAATACCTACAAGCCATGTGATCTTACACTGGCCACTTAACCTCCCTGAACCTTATTTCCCAGTTTATAAAATGTGGTTTGTAGAGTTAGCATAATACCTGGCTCAGAGACAACACTCAATAAATATTTGCTGATTCTGAATAAGAGCAATACAAGAAAAGCAGGTATTCCTCTCCAAATACTTCTTGAAATTTTTGAGGGGAAATGGTCTTAATTACTTCCTTGTTAAAATAAAGTTGTCTCTCGGCATTTACAAGAGACTGATTCCAGAAATCCATGGAGATATCAAAACCTATGTTCAAGTGCCTTACATAAAATGACATAGTTTCCACATAACCTCTATTCTTAACCTTGTACACTTTAAAGTACTACTAGTTTACTTACAAACCCTAATACTGTATCAAGGCTTTAAATTTTATCATACTGTATTATTTAGGGAATGGTGACCAAAAAAACTGCACATGTTCAACACAGAAACAATTTTTTAAATTGTTTTAAAATGTTTTAAAATTGTTTAAAATGTTTTCTTTATTTACCTGACCAGTAATGAGGAATGAACTTAAGGTCTCAGGTAAGCTGGTGAGCACTCACCACTAAGCTAGGTCACCACTACCACCTCTCTTGGGTATTCTCTATAAATGGCTGGCTGATCCAAGGATAACTGTGGGCTTATATTCCTTCCTTTCTTCCTTAGCTCAGAGATTACTCAACATTTATTAGAATTCCTAAAATTGAAATCTTGGTAGCCAAAACCTTTGGCCTGGACCTAGTTATCGGTCTATAATGTTAGGGAGGTCATTCTAAACCACCCTTAAAGCTGTCCTGCTCTGAACGCTGCGGTGTCTGCAATCTCAAGTATTCCCAGTCCAGTTAGGGAGCGAGTGAAGGAGGCAGGGAAAAAAGGAAGGAGGGACTATCCAGAAAAGTGAGTGATGCTTATGGAGTGGGGACCAGCTGAAATAGACCAGCTCTGAACTGGTTTTGAAGATCAGGAGAACATAAAGAAAAGAAAATATAATTTAAGTAAAGAAAATGAAACACATAAGCTAAGAAGCAGCTTTCCCATAGCTGACTATTTTTTAAGACAGGGTCTTAATGTTCCCCAGACTGGACTCTGGAAAATTATAACGCTGTCTTCACTTACGTAGTACTTAGAAGACTATAAAGCATTTCTGATGTTATCTACAGTAGATTTTCTGGAATGGGAAATAAAGACTCCACTTAAATGTTTTAGAGTTTGATAAATTTGTAGTCTTCATGAAAAACATCAAATGACATTTAGAAAGGATTTTTTTTTTTTCAGTAGCTATGTGTAGAATAAATTAGAAAGACAAATGCATGAAGGCAAGTAGCTCTAAACATATAAATTATAATTTTAGCACAAAAAGAAAAGTGAAATCTAAACAATAGCTCACTTGATGGCAAAGAAACTCAGACCCTCACAGTGACTCCTGTGCTCCACACTCAAATGACCAGGGATAGATTATTCAACCAGAAAAGAGAGAGAGAGAGAGAAAGAGAGAGAGAGAAAGAATATACAAAAAATTACAAAGAAAAGAGTGAGAGGCTTGGGCTAGGAGTGGAATATCCACTTGCTAACAAGTTGCTGTTTACTGCATGCCAGATCCCAGCTAAACAACGTTACTTAGCTTCAGTTTTAAAGGGTAATAATATGAGAGTGAGTGCATTGTTCCAATTTTAAATATGAAAACCTAAGGTTTTGTTTTGGTTTTTGGTTTTTTGAGACAGGGTTTCTCTGTGTAGCCCTGGCTGTCCTGGAACTCACTCTGTAGACCAGGCTGCCTCTGCCTCCCAAGTGCTGGGATTAAAGGTGTGCACCACCACTCAAAACCTAAGGTTTAAACACCTAAGGTTACAAAAACTAGGAATCTGGAAGTGCCATGACCCAACCCCCTCTCTGACTAAAGTCAAAGTTCAATTTCTAAAACAACCTTTAAAATTGCCTCAAAATTACAAACTAATGGGTGAAAAGCTACAAACAAAAAGGATAAGAATACAGGACCTAGGTCAATGAGATGATTTGGTAGGTAAAGATGCTTGCTGAGAAGCCATATGACCCAAGTCCAATCTCTGAAACTCACATGGTAGGAGGAGAGAACAGACTCCCAAAAGTTGTCCTAGGATATAGACACTCACACATAAACATGTGTTTTCTTTAAGGCATCACTGTGGGAGAAATGGATAATCTGATGTAACAGGACTCTGCTGGAGGGATTTCACCTCTATTCTGGCATCTATTCTTATCAGTTTGATCTCTGTTCCTAGAGATGAGGTTCAGGGTCACTCAATACTATCAATGTCCCTCCCCTCCTCATTGAAATAGGTACGGTGTGTGAGTGTGTGTGTTTGTGTGTGTGCGCATGTGTGTTAAAAGAACAAAAGATGAGCACAACTAGAGTTATTACTTTCACCTCATAGAACGACAAGCATCTACTGTGGCATAAGCTACTTACCATTAAGTGTGATCACTACAGTAAGAAAACCTGTCACTTTAGAGAATCTCAGAAGTTCTGTTCTGTGAGCTGAGCACAGTGCTATCACCTCTGTAATCCTGGGTACTAGGAGGCTGAGGCAGGTGGATTGAAACTTTGAGATCAACCTGAGCAACTCAGCACAACTGCATCAAAATCAAAGTGAGAAAGAACTGGGGGCTCAGCTGAGCGGTAGATGGCCTGCCTAGCATTCAAAGGGCCCTGGGTTTAACTCTCCTTATCACAAAGTAAATAAAAGCACTCTGCTATGGATGGGTTCATGGAGGGAACCAGGATGCAACCTCTTTAACTTGTACTAGTGGAAGACTTACACTAGTAAGTTTATTAAAACTTGTCAGTGTTTAATAATGACCTCCTACATTAAGCTATATCTCCAGGAAAACATAAAATAACAAATTTTATGCTCCGCAGTAACTCAAATACCACACTCACAAGCCATTTCCAAAACTACACTAGGTTATAGAAAAAAAAAAGTTATATATTCTTAAATTAAGTAACTAAGAATAGTACCCAGCTGCCACCAGGCCATTTTATGACCCAACACCATATAATAAGGAATAGGCACACAGACTAATTAAAGTTTAAAGTTTAAAATGCCTACACATCACTTCCTATGGTAAGAAAGAAAGAAAGAAAAAAAAAAAAATCAGAGCCCACAAGGCCTATCCTCAATGGCCAATGACAAAAGAGAAACTGATTGGTTACCGTGACAGAGGTCTAGTCTATTCCATTCAAAGAGTCAAGTCTATCCAAGTGAGGAGAGGCACAGAATTCTGTACAGTTCTGTAACTCAGACCAGATTAAGAGCTCTGTCATACAGCTCCTGAAGCCTGAGTACTCCAGCCAACCCCTCACCCATGTTAGCATCGTAAATTTGCAGGTAATGCAGTAAAGCACCCACCACAATGATTTTGGATTTCTGCCAGGAAAGTAATAGCTAGCCCTCTGAGAATCACTGTGATCATCAATGCCAAGACCGTAATGAACATCCTAGGGACCGCCTCTGTTCATAACCGAGAAATCCTACTGAGTCTTGTGTACTCGGGTTGAACTCCATCCTTGCCTTAAAATGAAACCTAAGATGGACCATAGCTTAAGGCCAGCCAACTCTGTAAAATATGCAACACAACATCCAAACAACTTGGACTCCTTGACAGAAAGTACAGCAAACTGAAATAAGAAACAGAGGCACTGTTGCCCCAAGAGAAGGTGTGTGAAGCCAGGGACAACTGAACAAGGAGAGCTAAACGTCCTTGAAAAACAATTAGTAGTACCACCTGGTCCAGAGCCTGATTGGAAACAGCTTTTCCCAGGGAAGTCGGACATCCTCCATCTCTCTCCCGCTCCGCCTTTCAGCACCTCTCCACCACCCTCACTTACTCAACATTAAGTCCTGGTGAAGATCGCTCCCGGGATTAACAGGATCAAGAGGACATGCAGAGAACATTCCATCCTGGGAACAACACATTTAAGTTATTTAGACCTGTTTACCACCGTTCACTACAGAGTTAGAAGCATGACACTTTGCCAACAGTTTTACTGTATACACCAGTCAGCACCACAGCAACCTAAGCCTCTGCCCACCAAAAGATCAACACATACCGAAAACGAGAAATTCAGCAAAAAACATACTGTGGCCCTAACTCCTGTAGCAGTCAGAGAAATGTCTTTAGTAGTAGCAGTGTCTTCCTATCACACCCACTTCATGATGCCCTTACAGCTTCCTGGCATAGGCAAGTTCTTGGGATTATACAAACTGCTGCTTCTGTTTCCAGCCCAAATTTCTAGAAATAAATCCTGGAATTGAGGGAGAAATAAAAACAAATGTTGGCAGAAAGCAGGAGAAAGGAATGCATTGTCTATATAATCCCGGTTAAAGTGAACAATCATCATTAGTCCCATAGAGTTTTTATTTTCTCTCAATAAAACCGCTTAGCCAAAATTGTAGATCTAAAAACATTCCCTCGGCTTAAACCACACACACAAAAGCAATTTTATAGACACAACCCTATACATTTTCTCAGAAATAAGGAAGAGATTAACAGTAAATTATGTAAAATTTAAGCTTTGCATCTATAAACCAAAGTTCAGTATGGATTAAATACGTGTAATAGATTAACATAAAATGTCTGCAAAAATCAAACCAACCCTTACAAGCAACGGGCCTTGGATTTTCTCTCCAAGCTTCGTAAGTCTGAATAAGAAATGGAGAGAAAACATGACAGACTTTAGGTCACAGAACCAACTTAGACCTTCCCACAAAGTCCAAGAGATTAGGTAGAAACACTTCCATTTTACCTACTTTATGACAAATTACTCGAGGAATGCCTCTTTATGAAACTGAATCAAATCCCATGGCTACCTTTAACCCAAAACTATTTCTAGCTGGAGAGCCAAAGACCCAAGCAAATACGCAAATACTTTCTTTTCACCTTATTCCCAACATGAAGAAATCCGACTCCCCTCCTGCTACATCACAGCCTCTGTGAAGCTAGATGAGGCCCCTTTGGCCGACTTTTTTTTTTTTTTTTTTCAAGACTAACCTCCAACCAATTCCAGCCGAGGAAGCAAACCTCAAACAAATTTAACCCTTGAAATCCACCCCTAAGACTCTACCACATAGTCTAGGCTTCACTGCAGGATTGTCTTGCACAGACACTTAAAAGGTTTCTCCATGAAGTGAAAGCGTTATGCTTCACAAGTCATCACCATCATTTCTCTTGTCAATCACCGGGTGCTGGGACAGCGATTCACCTACGAACTCCTTACTCGCCAACATCATATTTCATATTTTAAAACTTACTGTGTGAAAAGAGAAAAATAGAAGTCACCTTCTCCACAAGGACACCTGCCTCACCTCTTCAGTGTCTCTAGAAGGGCAGCAGAGCCAGAAAGGCTAACAGATATTCCCCAGCTTAAAGTTTCCCTCCCTACCAAACTCTTCGGCCACAGCACCTCTGCTTGTCCTTGTCACACACAGGGTGTATTGTCAATCCCTCCGTCTCCCTCTAACATCTCACGCTACAGGTGCCTGGCCCATGGGAGTGACTGCTTTAAAAAAAAATGCATATACAAATAAAATTAAACGAGCCACCGCAGATGTGTGGTAAGGACCAAGGACCCCGGTGTCCAGTTTCTCCGAGTCTCTTCCAAGCGACTACGGAGAGCTCAAGTTCCATCACTGACCATTAATCAGCCCTACCTACAATCGTCGGGGCCAACGTGTGTTGCTTGGCTTTCTAGGTCCTTTCAGCAGAACCTTGCAAAGGGACCAAATCCCAGCCACAAGAGGAAAATCTCCTTTATCCGCCCATTCCTACCTCCGAAGCCCTAGTCCCAAAGGGAGAAAGGCAAGTGTAGCCAGGCTAGGCAAAAGGGCCGTCGAAAGCTGCACCCACAGACAGCCATGCCTAGGTCGCCCCCATTTCGCCGTCCCGGCGAACAAGATTTAGAGAGGCTGACGGGCTGGCCAAGGTCATCGTGCTTGCTCGTCGGGGCCGAGGGGCGCCCGCGCCTACTTCCGGCTCCCCCTTTCGGCGGCGGCTCGGGGAGCCCGCTCCCCACCCGGCCCGCGGCCGCGCGCCCTCCGCGGATGCTCGCACTCTACTAACTAGGGCAACTGGAGTGCGCCGCAGGGACGGCGCTCTGCAGCGCGCCGCTCGCCCCAGCAGCCCCCAGCTGGTGCCGTGACAGCTGCGACCTCCGCCCCCTGCAGCCGCGCCAGGCCAGCAGGGGAACTAGAGAAAAGTGGCAGCGGGAGATGGGTCCCAGAGCAAGCTGAGCCGGGACGGAGGGCGCCAGCTGCTCCCCGCCCCCTAGGGCCGCCGCGGCCGCGCGGCTCGTGACAGCTGCACCCACCGCGAGGCTCCCGCCGCCACCGCCACTGCCGCCGCCACTCACCTGCCTCCGCCACCGCCGCCGCCGCCTCTGGGCCGCGCTGCCCTGCGCTGCGCTCGCTCGCGACTGTGGCGGCGCCGCCGCGGACTCCGCCGCTCCTCCGGCCGGGCGCCTGTCCCCGGGGCCCAGGCGGCCCGCCGCCGCCGCCGCCGCCGCCGCCTCGGCTCTCCGGCCCCCTCCTCCGGAGCAGGAGTCCCCCCACTTCAGGGGGATGCAGAACCACCCCGGCGCAAGCTGTGCTTGAGGGAACAGCAGCGAACTGCAGCCGAGGCGCTAGAGGCCGCGCTCCGACCGACGGACGACAGGACGAGGTGAATCGCGTCAGTCTCCCGCTCGCCCGGCCTGAAGAACAGGCATTTCAGCCGCTCTCCGCGGCCGCCATGTTCTCCTCCTCCACGGCCGCCGCCGCCGCCGCCGCCGCCCCCCGCTCGCGGCCCCGCCCCCCGTGCCCCGCCCGCAGCGCCCCGCCCTCGAGCCCCGCCCCACCCACTCGCGGCTCCGCCCTCACCCCTGCCCCCTCCGCGGGCGGGCCCAGAGCCCCGCTGCCCTCCGGTTCCGACGGCGCGCCCCGGGCTGCGGGACCCCTTCGGCCCTGTGCAGCGTGAAGCCGCCCCGCGCCCTCTCTGGCCGCAGGCACGTCGGGGGGGCCGATGTCCTAAGGAAGTGTCAGAAAGGAGGCCCGAACTCTTCCCGCACGGACCCTCCCCTCGGGCGGTCCTCTGTCCGCTGCCAGGAAGCCTCGAACCCCAGAGTGCCCCTGAGCGGGCTGTGCGACCTGCGGCCTCCAGCTAGGGAAGGTTGGGGAGCGACCTGGAGGCCCTGGGGATCAGACCTGGGCCTGTCTCCACTCGTGAGTTGTATTACTTTGAGTGAGAGACATCCCTCGGGCCTCGTTTTTTGTTTGTTGTTGTTCTGTAAAATTTGAGAGGTGGTTTGCCTAGATGATTTCACAGACTATTAGACAAGGGAAAAGAAAGATCATCTGCCCCCTTTCTTTTGCAGATGAAAAGATCTGACTGACAGTGTCTGGCTCTGCAATTGCATGAATTGACTAAAATGTCTGTCATTCACAGATCTTTTCCCTCAAGGGAGACCCACATCTTTTTTTTTTCTTACCTCCTTTTCTTATTCTATAATGGAAGTGCTACTTTCAAAAGTAGTGTTTCTTGTCACCAAAGGAATCAAGCAGCCACAGAACAGCTCCTTGAGCCTTGATCGCTTTATCTGGAAAGCAGCCCTTATCCCAAGACCGGCAATGTAACACTCACTGCTCTCTGCCTGGCGGTGGAAGTGCTGTGCAGCTATCCTTTGCTTTCCTGAGTTCTTCTCCTCATTTAGCTGTCTTGCGCTGCTGTCATCAGCTGTTTCCCATCCTGCACTTGATGTCCCAAAGCAGCCTGTGTGTAAATCCTTAAGTCTTCCACGTCCCTCCCCTGACTCAAACCTAACAATTCCCCGGCACCTCTCTGAGACAGCCTGTGACTTCTTACACAAAGCAGGTACCTCCACCCTACTACTGTTGAGTGTCTTATGCTGCCTTCATCTTCCTGTCTTGGTCATGGTCATAAAGCAGCCAGTATACCATATATACAGCCATCCGTTCATCCCTGTGTTCATTCCGTTGGTTCTTATCAAAGACAGTGCCCTAGTGCATTTGATTAGCTCCTGCCCTCACCTTCCTTACAGTACCACCTGCACAATCCACAGCCTTATTAATAGCTGAAATGCCTGAAGGTCTCTATCGAATTCTTAGTAGATATTTTAGTCATATCTACTTAGTCACGTCTGTGGGGCCTGTTTCCTGATCTAGTACCATCTACGTTATGCAAAGAGCCTTGTCCTGCCCTCTGGTGCTTACAAATGAGCCAAGTGTAGGCATCCTCCTGTCTCTACTGAACTTCAGTAACTGCTGATGTGTAAACGCAGTGGGCACATCAGCCTTATCTTGGTGTTTCTACTGGATGTTTCTAGCCCCTTCTTTCTTACTCTCCCCTCCTCCTGTTTTGTACCTCATTCTTTCTTTCTACCTGTTCTCTGAACTTTGATTCACTAACGCTTTTCTTGTCTTCTCCTTTGTGTGTGGGTGGGTGGGGGAGTATGTTTTGTTCATGCAAGTATGTACATGTGTGTCAACTTCTATAGTGCTTCCCCTTAATTTTTTATCTTAAATTACATTTGTTCGTGTGTGTGTGTGGTGTGTGTGTGTGCGCGCACATGTGCATGTAAAGGTCAGAGGACAATTTACTGGAGCCGATTCTCTCTTCCACCATGTTGGCTCCAGAAGTCAGCTTTAGACCCATCAGGCTTGCTTGGCAGCAAGCTCCCTTTCTCATTGAGCCATCTCGTGGGTCACCTTCTTTGTTGAGAATGTTTTCATTGAACCTGGAACTCACCACCTGGCTAGGCTGGCTGCCCAACAAGCTCCAAGAATCCACCTGTTTGCACCTCCAGGCTTCAATTCTGACCGTGGCAGGTTCAGAGATTAAAACTGGCTTTTACACCGGTGCTGGAGATTGGAGCTCAGGACTCCATTATGCTTAGGTGTCAGGCGTTTATCCATTTCCCCAACCCCTAGCTGTTCCATTTGTTACAATGGCTTAAAGAATTGTAAATATTGGTATCTTCAAATGTTTAATTGTTTTTCCTTCCCCTTCTCTCATATAAGTGGATTTGGTTTGTGTCCATAGCTTTAACTACTAGTCGCTGTCTTAACTCAGGCTGCAGAGATGACTCCGTGGTTAAGAGCACTGGTTGCTCTTCCAAAGGACCCAGGTTCAATTCCTAGCACCCACATGATGGCTGACAGCTGTTTATAACTCCATTCCCAGAGTTCCTAACATCCTCTTCTGGCCTCCCTAGGCACCAGGCACAAACGTGGTACACAGGCATAGATGCAGGCAAAGCACCCATACACATAAAATAAATTTAAATTTTTAAATACATATCTTAAAAAATTCTCAAACTACTCAGTACTGAGATTCTTTTTGTTTTATGTTTGTTTGTTTGTTTGTTTGGACAGTACCTTGCTACATAGCACAGACTAGTCTCAAAGTTTGGGTCCTCCTGCCTCTGCCTCCCAATAAGTGCCACCCTGCTAAGATTTTACTGAATTGTGAATGTAAGTTAAGTAGTATTTATATTGCTACAGCTATTCATGGGTACTAAAGGAAAGTCTTTCTCTGGAGTGAGGTATCGTGCTAAGTGAACCCTTTGACCTTCCCCAGTCATAGTCCCTTGCCAGCACAGTTATGTCACTCCTTCCTGAGTATTTGCCTTCTCTCTGGTCCAGGTCGACTTCTCTGGTTCCATCTGCTTTCATTAAGGAAGCCACTTTTCCCAGTCCCACTAACCCTGCCCTCCTTCGGAATCCCCACAAGCCAGAGCCAAAAATTCATTAGTTAGATTTACGTCTTGAACCTCACAATTGCCTCTCAGAAATCTAGTTCCTTTAGTTATCTAAGAGAATTTTTCTTTATTTATAAATTGCAGTATCAATCAGCAAGTAGAACTAGCCCCATGAAATGAAGGTAAATTAAGGAGAGGTTTAAAAATGAAAATCTAATGCAGCATTTAAACTTTATGGCCCAGATAGATGTGATGTTAGTCCAGACACTATTACCCCACACATCAGTGATAATCCTTTCGACATATAAAAAAAAAAAAAAAAGTACTGGTTCTGTGAATAGGATTTGTAACATGACCTATTGGATTTCTCCAGAACCTCATCATTTCCAGTTCCAAAAACTTTACAGCTAGTATACATCAAGCACTTTAGTTGTTAAGGCAAGAGCTGACTTCACTGTTGTTTTTTTCAAATAGTTTTGTTTTATAACAATGATACTGACTAGTATATAAACAGAAAGGAAAGCTTAAAAAAAAATAAAGAGGATGAGGGGGAAAGTTTAATAGGTAAGAACATTTGCTTTTCGAGTATGAGTCTGCAAACCTGAGTTTGAATCCCCAGCACCAGTTCAAAACAAAAACAGAAAATAAAACAAAACAAAAACAAACCATGTGTTTGCCTACAGTTTCAGCTTTGGGAGGCAGAGACCAGCAGATCCCAGGAGCTTGCTGGCTAACCAGTCTAATGATGAGGCTCTGGTTCAGTGAAAGACTCTATCTCGAGGTGAGACAGTGATATAGGAAACCACCTGACTGTGGTTCAGGCATCCACATGTGCATTCACAGGCATGCCCTAATATTATAGCTGTGCATATACTACACACATAAATGAAATAGGAAAAAACAACTGGTGAGCCAGATAAAATTACAGTGAATACCTTTCCATACATTGTATACATATGTATATTTGCACATATAAATACTGCATATATACTCAATTTTGTTGCGGTACTCTTGCACCCTCCCCTAAATGCTGGGAATGAAGCCAGACTTTATGCATGTAAGGCAAGAAATCTACTAACTGAGCTAGATCCCCAACTCTTATTATTCAATTTTATGTACAAAAATAAAATTACACTATAAATGTTTATTGGTACTCTGGTATCTTTTGCTGAACAATATAATTTCATCATTAATGGTTGGATGCCTTTACACAGTGTTACGAAAGTTTGCTTACAGTGTTTCAGGGCGGTTTTGTGTTTATTTTTTAAATAATTCTATAATTATGTGCCTCTATCCAGTTTGGAAATTATCTTCTTAAATTCTTAGATTAATTGCTAAGTTAAAATGTACATTATTTGCCAAACTGACCTCAAGAAAACTTATCCTAAACTATGAGGCTATAGTTCATAACCTTCTACTTCCCTACAGGTAAACTGCCATGGATTTTATCTATTTTATATTGGAGTCTTTAATTTCTACCTTGGATTGAAGTATAGATGTTAAGAGTGGTTTAGAGGTAGGCATGGTATCTAACACCTATAACCCATCACTTGAGAAGCTGAGGCAAGAGGACTGGCCCAAGTGTGAGGCCAACTGGGATGCATAGCTAATTTTAGGCTAGCCTAAACTACAAGGTAAAACCCTGTCTGAAAAGAAAACAAAAACATAAAGAAGGGAAACATGTTTTAAAGAAGAGGAAGAGGAGAAAAGGGAGGACAAAGAAAGGACTAGAACGAGCCGGCCCCAGGTTTGAGATTGCTCTGGCGGTTTACTCTGTGACCTTGTGTTAACTATCTCAGCCTCTCCGAGCCTCATTGTCCTGGTCTGTAAAACAGGAGGCTAGCTCTTGCTTCAAAGGCTTGATGCAAAGACTAAGTAAAATGTCTGCCAAATACTTCATACAGCGTTTGGCATTTAGGATTGCCATGGAAAAGTAAAATTTAGCTCAAACTGAGAAGGTAGAAATCTGCCCAGCTCCTCATCAGGCTGGAATAATAGGCACAGATAACGCCAGCTGCGGAGTTAACAGGATGCGGAGTCTTCTGAGGACATACTGCAGCTGTATATGTCATAATCACTCCCCTCTCAGAGTGGCTGCTGCTTTCCTATTCACTCAGAAACATTGTTCTCTAAAATCATAGATATCAAAAACCTTGCTGTTTGTAATTATAGCAGTATCAGAGCCTTTTTTTTTTTTTTTCAAAGTTAAAGCCTCAATGTTCAAACCCAGGCCTAGCATTTTAGAAACAGGATTTTAAGATCCATCTATCTTAACTTTATTATTTCCAAACAACAGGACCCTGAATCCACTTTGCAGTCCAAAAGACCTTTTTACAAGCTGCTGCGCTTGCCTTTAAGCCTATTGATATTCGGCTCTAATTAGACTGCTTCTAATCTCTGACAAGGGTTATATTTCTAATGTTATTAAATAGAACTAACTATTACTTATGTACAGAGTTCGTTCTGGAGTCTCACGAAGTTTTAACTATTTGAATGGATGACTATAAGTCAGTAAATTGAATGAGTTCTGCCTCACATGAAACTGATTTTTTTTTTCAATTAAATTTCCTAGAGTTTCTTTCTGTTCTAGAATGCCTTTAATCATTATTTGGTCAGTAAAGTTATTCACCCATGAGGCTGATTTTTTAAGACAGATAAACAGATAAGCCTGTGTCAATGCTTATTATCAACAATTAGGATCACTGTTCTTCCACCAGTCTTGGTGATAAGTTACTACAACTTCCTATATGTTATCCAGTAGTTGATTTTTGTTTCTTAGTGTGCTTGGGTTCTGTGGTAGTTCATTCACTTCCCAGGGCTATGTGATTAGCAACATTATTTTGCTTCATGTGGTGAATTCTCCCCAGTATGGGCAGCTCTCATGTATCTTGAACATGGTGGCAGCATAGGCAGGGATATGTTCAGATGACTGTCTTCCTTGGCTGACGGAATGGCTTCTTCACCTCTCTAGCCTCAATGACTGTCTTGTTTCTCCTCGGATGGACGTGCATACAAATCTTAGAGAAGATAGTGAGACCATAAAATTCATTTGGGGTTGTCATTGTTGCTGTTTATCCTTTTGTAGTGCTTGGGATTGAACTCAGAACCCTGTGTACAATGGGCATATATGCCCTACCACTGAGCCAAATCCTCAGCCCTTGATTTTTGTTGTTATTTGTTTTGGTTTTGTTCCTTTTTAGTTTAGTTTAGTTTTGCTTTGTTTGAGACAAGGTTTTTTACAATAAGGCTACAAACTTGCAGCAATCCTCTGCCTCCACCTCTTGAGTGCTAAGATTTCATGTACCACCACAGCTGGCTGGTATTACAAAACAGAGTCTTTCTCTACATAGCCCAGGCTGGCTTTGACCTGGCAGCATTCCTGCCTTAACATTACAGCAAACCCTACCTCTTTGGGTTTTACATGTGATTTGCAGAGGCTATCTTCCGTGCGGTGGACATTTTGATTATTTTTTAAATTTTTACGATTCAAAGTACACTTTATTGAGTGCTTTCCTTGCAATCTTCTGAGATCACAAGATACTCTGTTTCTGGGTATTAACGATGTGAAACACAAACGTGTCTCCTTAACATATGTAGCCTTCAATCAGACTTGCTGTAGTGGCTGCAGCTCAAATTTGAAGTCTGGATGCCAAAGTCAGTTGTACCAGTGGGAGGATAGGGTTGGCAGCGGCCTGTGTTGTGGGCTTTGGGAGACGCCAGGCATATCCCCACCCCCAAGCTTACCATGGTGCCTGGAATTTCAACAACAAGATCCACTCCCTTAGGTCTATAACCCGCTATCTTGGGATAATCTCTGAGACAAACCTTTTCTCCCTGGGTACTGCAGAAAATTGAGAATAACTAAATTCATTAAATTGATAAGTGAAAACAGGAATTTTACCTGTGCAACTCCAATACCACTGCTGTTAATGTTTCTGTTTCCTGCCCCCCTTCCCTTTTCCTGAACCTGAAATTTAAAAGTTAATCTTTGTACAGAAGCTACTTGTTATGCATCGTAACAGATTCATGGTAAAAGCAATCTGATGAGTGTAAATTCCAGGCATTTTTCTAAATTTACTTCCAGCTCCCTCCCTCATCCAGTAAACATTACTAAGTACCTATGACATGCAGGTAGTGTTCTTGAGATAAACCCTGATCGGACCTACAGAACTCTATCAGTACATGACTATGCATACGTTTTACATGTCTGATCAAACATGTAGTCTAGCATTAACTACTATATGATCTACCTTCCTTTTCAGTTATTATTCCACACACATGATATGACATATGCCTCAAACTTCTTGGTTTCTAAGGGTTATCATATTCTACTCTGTTAATTTTAGATATTTTCCCCTCCATTCCTGCTCCTGACTTCTCTTCTTGGGACTTATTCCTCAACAAAATTATGAAGTCAGAGGACATAATGGTTACTCATTTGAGCAAGAAGGTGAATCGGATAATCTGCCTTAAGCTCCTTGGGATGTAATCAAGCAGATGGTTTTCTTCTCCATTTCTGGAGGTAGGGTTACCAAAAGGGATGTGTCACCAAACAAAAGCAGAGGCCACCAGGGAAAGTCTCAGCCAGCCTTACTGAGCTCCAGGAGTGGTTGCTGGGAGTGATACCCTTTCACCCTTCTTAAGTGACAGATTCCAGCACCTGCAGGTCTTAGTGGGCAGGGCTTGCTGCATCCAGCATATAGCCAACTGCCTTGTTTCCATTAGACTTGGCTTTCTGTAAAAGAGCCCACACTCCAGCACTTTCCCAACTGCTGCTACTAAGTAGCTCTGATATGTCAATTTGTTCTTTTGTCATGACTAAGAACTGTCAGTCAGGACAGCCATCATCCTACCTGATGCTGATGCTAGAACAAGACCTGCTAAGACAGCTGACACATGTGAGATCTATCAGTGACGCCATTGGTGCTTCCTATTCGTTTTCCTATTAGAGCCCTTAGATGTGACACTGATCACACTTCTGTGATTCTCTCTATCTGCATATAGCATGAGACCCAAGCAGGCAGCTGTGGGACTCTCTGGGTGGCTATGTGACAAAAATCTCCTCTTTCAGAGTAGTGAGAAAAGGTAAGGTATGCTTTTTCTTTCACGTACTAGAGCTACCCAAACTATACTGTTTGGGCAAAGGAAAGGCATGAGAAACCAAAGAAGCTCAGCTGTAGTAGTTTTAACTTTTCAATCCCTAAGATTCTGGCAGGCAATGAGTTTTGAAATAAAAAACCGTAAGTAGGTATTTCACCCAGAGGTTCAGTGGACAAAATTTCTGCTCTTAATAATTTATACTGCAGGAGAAACAGATAAATGAAAAATAAGCATATAAATAAGGAAAATTTTCATATATGTGATGTATAAAGTACCAACATTAGTGCCAAAGCAATTCAATGTGTTAATTACTCGAGAACTTCCCACCAGCCCTAAACTGAATAAAATCTAAGAATATTATTAAGTTCAATTTCATAGAGTAAGTGCCCGAGTCCTGTCATTAAAAATTGAAAAGAGCAGGCTGGAGAAATGGCATAATGGTTATCAGCATTGGCTGCTCTTCCAGAGGACATGGGCTTCATTCCTAGCACTCACAGGGAGCCTCAGAACCTTCTGTGATCCAGTCCCAGAGGATATAATGCCCTCTTCAGGCCTCTGCAGGCACTGCATGCACATGACACAGGCAAAACACTCATACACCAAAGTTGGGAGGGGAAAAAAAGGCTACCTGCCCTCAAGGGTACTCTTCTTTAAGTGGGAGGAGTTAGATACGTTCAGGTTGGTGGTTGTACCGTGTTGAAGGTGTCATGTCTTTATATTCTGTGCAGGGGCATACACTGTCCATTGCCTCAGCTTCCGGGTTATAACCACTGCTGTCCATAGTCCTGGGGTCTGGGGGGACGGACGTGGGGCGGTAGAACTTCAAATCCTCATATTGCAGCCTCTGGCTAATATGTGTCTGAAAGTCTTAACCACAACTTAATGAAATACAGCATGAGAAGCAGGTTAGGAATGAGCAGCTATCTGAGGAGAGAACCTCACTGATTACTGTCCCCTGACCCAGCTTGTCTCCTCCAGCCTTACCTTGCTTCTAATGTTTGGGGATTCTCAGCTCTAGACACTTAGGGAAAGAGGCTGTTGTTAGCTTCTCCCTTCCTCTTCTCTCTGCCCTCAGTTTATTTTCACCAGTGCACAGTTTCTGACGTTGTCTATTAATTAAATGTAAGTGAGTCACAGTTTTAATGCCAAGTGGTGTTGCTATGTAGACAGATGCTCAAAGCATTTTGTGATGCAATAATCATTAAACCGATTTTTTAAAAGAGAGGAGAACAATGTCTGTATGTTCATTCGGAGCTAGCACCAGTCAAGGGTTTGCCTCAAGCTCAGGGTAACCGGGGTTCACAGACGCAGAGCCTGCATCTGACTTCTCGTCCAAGGAGGATATGTAGCAATGATTCCAGGAAGAACTAATGTCACCCTTCCGCTCCTTCACACTGCCTATTCTTGTTCTCCCTGTCTCTTCTCCCCTGACTGTTCTTTCTCTGAGAGCTAAGCAAGATTTTGCCATCTCCTTGCTTTTTCTATTTCCAGAATCTCAAGACACTGGGACACATGCTCCCTTGGTCCTTCCCTCATCTAATTGGATTGTACTTCCTATGCTCACAAAACCCCTATGGCTGGAAGAACCTCCTGGTATAGCCCACTCACATGAAGGCTGAGAGAGCTTAAGCAAGTTATCCAGTGTCAAATGGCTATGGAGCTAGCTGCTTCCTGTAGGAGCCTTCCTCTGCCCCTAAGGTGAATCTAGGGAAAGACATCCAAGGCCACTCACTGTTAGCTGCTTAGAACGTCGTGCTCACCTTCTGCTCCCTATCAAAAGGAAAAGCCAGAACCTTCAGTTAACTAAATAAAGGAAGTCTGAGCACAATAAAACCATTAGGGGCTGGTGAGGTGACTCAGTGGATAAAACGCTTACTTCATAAGCATAAGGACATGAATTTGGATCCCAACATCCATGTTAAAAGCCAGGGGCTGTGGTGCATGCCTATATCCCCAAGGATGGGGAGGTGGAGAAGGGCAAACTGCTGGAGTTTGCTAACCAGCCAGCCCAGGCAAGTCAGCAAGTTTCAGGTTCAGTGAGAGACCCTGTCTCAAAACCAAAGATGGAGCACGATTAAGGATGATAGCTGATGTCAACGTGGACATGCGCACACACAAAATATCACCAGTCAATCAGGGACAGAGGTGTGAAGCAAGCTTTCAAGTGATTAAAAATTGAGTAGGCAGTGAGGGATCCATGCTGACTTCCCCCTGAAGTCTACTGATGGAAAGATGATAACTGAGAAATGAAACAGATGCAGCAGAGGTGGATGAATGGTTAAGACAAACTCCAGTTCCCAGGAATTGGAGCCCTCTTCTGACCCCCGCAGGCCCCAGGGCACACGTGGTACACATACATACATGCATGCAGGTGAAACATTCCTCATATAAATCTTTTAAAAAGTTAAATGGAGATAAGAAGATCACCATGTAGTGTATGTGAAACATGAGCGGGTTGGAGGGCAGACGGCAAGATCTTTGCTAGAAAAGATTCAAATTGTGAGAATGAGAATTCATCAGAGAAGGTTTTGAAGAAATGGAAGTCGATAAGATGAAAGCTGTAAGTGGGAGCATGGCCTCTTAGCTCATTCTACTACGAGCAATGCTTTTGACTCCAAACTTCATAAGGATAGGAGCCATTTAAGGGTCTGCTTTGACACTGCATTCGGTTCCTGGCACATAGTAGGAACTCTGGAATATCTATTGGATGAGTAGATGACTGAGCACTAATACAGGAATATTAGTGTATGCATGCACTCAGTAGCAAAAATTTAGACCTAAATTAAAGAAAGGGCAGAGTTCAAGGCAAGAAGAAAAGGAAGTTGAACTGTAGCGCAGATGCCTACTTTGGCCTCCTTGGCCAGTATACTGGACAACATCCAGGAATCCAAGACAAATTGCCAGTGGTGGCTGCCATAGAGAGAAACTGACAGTTCTGGTGACTTCAGTGCTGATGTTAATTGGAACTGTACATTACAGCATCAAGTTATTTATCATCTTGAGTTCTAAATGTGAAGTGAAATTTATCACGCAAATCTTTATGTGAATAACAGAGTAGTTGGTGCCCTTGACAGAAATGTTATACCCCCAACCTGAATTGTGTGTGTGCAGTTCACACACACACATACACACACACACACATACACACACGATTGACACATGGATGATGTTCAAATTATTTAATGAAGTGTGAACCAGAACCCTGGCAGCAAATCAGCTCTAAAGTAGCCAGTGAGGGTGGCTACATCTGCCCAAAGAGACAGGTCATGGATGCTACTTAGGTTGAGGTTCAGAGACAAGGTGTGTGTGTGTATGTTTGTGTACTCATGCACCATGCTTGTAGAAGTCAGAGAGCAGTCATGGGTGTTGTTCCTCAGGTGGTGTCCAGCATTTTCCTTTTCAGACAGGGTCTCTCACTGCCTCTCACTGGCTGGCTGGCCAGGAAACCCAGGAGTCTTCCCATCTCCATCAGCTTCATCATCTCCATCTACCAGGGATTAGGATTATGAGCATGTTCCACCACACACAGTTTTCCTTATGTACCAAACTCCCCAGCTTCTCTGGGGATCAAACTCAGGTCATCGCACCACCTCGGCAACCCCAGTACAGTCGTTTACAGGGTGAAAGAGAGAACGTATAAAGCAATCTTGCATGCCTTCAGAGGAACTTCTTCGCCACTAAATCTTAGCCTAATGCTTCCCCTATCTATTACAGAAGAGACTCACTGTTCCTTCAACTTTGTCCGCCAGGCACTGGCAGCCCCCCAAACTGGCCACTTGCCCAATCTCTGTCTTCCTTGACTCATCTGGCTCTTAGGCCAGCAGCACCGTGTGAGACTTGACTTTCATTAATGCTAATCACTAGCCTGCAAGTATCCTGACGGTCACCCATCCCAAAGAGGTACCTAACAGACCAGGTTCTTAACAAGACTTAACCACAGAAAAAGGGCAGAGATACCTATGACACGAAGGGAAAACTAAGCTTTAAGAAATAACAGACTGAGACTGGAGAGATGGTTCAGAGGTTAAAAGCATTTGTTGCTCTTGCAGAGATCCTGGGTTTGGCACCCAACTCTTACATGGTAGTTCCCAACCATCACGAAGTCCAGTTTCAGGGAGTCTGACACTCCCTTCTGACCTCCAAGGGCACCAGGCATGCACGCAGTGCACATACACCATACAAGCAAAACACTCATACATATAAATCTAAACAATTTTTATTAAAACAAAAAGAAATGGCAGACTCATCTTAACTTAGGAGCTAAGAGTGTAATCGTTTCAGTTTTCTGTGGATCATATAAAGAGACCTCATTTCTATTTTGAAAGACTGAAACCAACTATAAGGATAATATACTTCTGATCATGGCTTGTGTGATTAAGAACTTCTCTGGATCCTACATTATATTTTGTATTATAAAACTTAAGTAGGCTGGTTGTGGTGCTACACACCACTAATCCCAGCACTCAGAAGGCAGAGGCAGACAGATCTCTGTGAGTTCTAGGCCAGCCTGGTGTACAAATCGAGTTCCAGGATAGCCAGGGCTACCCAGAGAACCTTGTCTCAGGAAAAACAAATCACTTAAAGTATCTCTGATGGTAGATCTGTGAAAATCCAAATAGGTTTGTCAGAAACTCACAGGTAATTCCATAGCCATCGTGACTCCCTCCCAGGAAATGTGGGCTTATTCCTGTAGGATGACAGTTGACCAGCATTCCATACCACCAGAGGATGACATGAGTCCCTCCCGAGAGCGGTAGACTGAAGCCCTAGCTTTCTGTACCTGTGCATGTTACTCCATCTGATGGGCCTCTGAAAGGACGATTATCTGAAGGATAAACCCCTTTTCTATCTGGAGTCTCTGAAATGAGAAGAGATCTGGGGATAAAAAGGCTCTAAGGGAAAGTGCTCCACAGAGGAAGAGCTTCGTCCTTTCTGCAATTAGGGAAGCTCGGCTGGTTTATCCGGCTGGATCTGGCAGCTAAGACAGGGTAAGATGTAAGGAAAGACTGGCAAGTGGATTTGCAAAGTGGAGGGTAGAGGATAACCAAAAGACAGCAAACTAGGACATGGCCAGCATCAGGATAACACAGCCAGCCACAGAACTAGAGATGCGGCCACCAGACAGACCTAGAGGAGCTGGAATAGAGCAGGGAAGTGGGGAGCACACCTGGAGCCACCCCCTGAGACCCCAGAATGTAGCTCAAAGCCCCCATAGATGTCTTGGCTAGGGACATGGAGGATGGCTTTAGAGAGAGGAAGCATTTGGGGTAATGTATTGACAGTGAAGGGTCACTGTGAAGGTTGTTGACCATGGGCCAACAAAATGGTCTTTTGAAAAAGTGAATTAAGTGGTACTACATGGCTAGCATATTAAGACACAATCCGAAAATTAGAAAGGTGCTTCTGAAAATCCCTACTTTGATTTATCTTTGTTCACAATAATGTCTAACAAGCAGTGTTTATTCAATAAATGATAACTTTGAAGCAAATGTCCTCTGAAAACAAGTGCCTTTGTCCTTTGACTGTCTCCTAAAATAAATAAAGGAACATCAGGATTCATATATCAAATTCCTCTGAGTTTGGCCCATTTGGATCAATTTTATGTGGCCCAGTGATTCCTGATGAGCTAATAGAACAGGGTCTCTAGATTTCGAAAGCTTAAAGTCTGTGTGAAGTTCTTTGGTGGAAACCAATGGAAATAGATTTTGTTAGTAATATTAAAAGTTAATTTATTGTCTAGGCATGGTAGCACAGACCAGAAAGCCTAGCACTAGGACTGAGGCAGGAGGATTACTGAGATTTAGAAGCCAACCTTAGGTTTGGGATGTAGCTCGGTTCACAGAGTGCTTGCCTAGCATGTAAAAGTCCTGAGATATGTCCCCAGACCAACATAAAACAAGACATGGTGGCAGCAGGAGGATTGGGCACTCAGAGTCATTTGAACTATGTGGTAAGTTCCAAGCCAGCTTGGAATGCATGGTGAAACCTTGCCTAAACATAAATAGACAGACAGACAGCTGACTGATAGATGATAGGTAGGTGGATGGATAGATAGATAGATAGATAGATAGATAGATAGATAGATGACAGACAGATAATAAATAAAAGCCAGGGAGATGGCTCAGTTGGTAAATTATTTGCCTGGAATTGTGACAATGTGAGTTCAGACTTCAGAACCCACATACCGAGACACAGTGGCACACACTTGAAATGCCAGCATGGCAAGCTAGAAGGCAGAAGTGAGCGGTCTCTGGAAGCTTGATAGTCTAGCCTACTTGGAAAAGTTCCAAAACAATGAGAGGACCCATATCAAACAAAAGCTATAAGGCATGTGAGGAATGACATCCTCTGATCTCCACCTGGATCCACATGTGTACACCCACATAGCTGCACATACATGCTCGCTGATACGAATTTGCATACGCATATGCATAACTCATTGCAAGGATACCTAGCCGATGAAAGAAAAGATCTGGTAGATCACTTGGCTTCTGTGGGCCAGCACCAAAGCAGCTTCAAGGATCTCAGTCATGGCAACATGTTAACCCTTTCTTTGGCCCTGCCTTCACCTTCTGTACCTCTTCTTACAGCTCAATATGCATATTCCTGGGGTAAAAGTTACTGGCCACCAAATACCCAATACTTGGACAAATGCCAGCCTTTCTGTTGGAGGTGGACAGCAGAGCTTTGCTATTGACAAGCCTGTTAACAGCACATATGAGATGCTCACCATAATGTGATCACTGGTTATGGGCTTACCTAAAAATCACAGTAACTTTTGAGGTCTCTGACAACTATAGTCCCAAACTAAGCCTGAAAAACAATAGAGATTAATACAAAAAAACTGATGGAGAAAGTTTAAGAAACTACCTTATAGTCATCGACAGAGCCTATGTTAGTGAGTCAAGCCTTTGCAAAATGGGATGGTTAACGTGGAATCAGTATTGCAGCTGGAGCCTGGTTCTTCCTCCCAGTCCCATGCTCACAGAAATAAGACTTAGACTCAAATGTATTTACAAATGCCTTGGATTTAGCTAGGCTCTACTCTGACTAGAAGCACAGTGTAAGATATCCCATATATTTTAATATTCTGCCACACGGTTGGTTACTTGTGCTCAGGTATCATGTGTCCATCTCCTCACAGGTTGTCACATCTTCCCAGGTTGAGCTCCAGTCCCTGGCTCCATCCTAGACTCTTTCCTCCTGGATGTTCCGCCTTTATTTCCTGCCTAAGTCATAGGCCTAAGGCTTTTTAATTGATAGGTGATGCAACCGTACATTACAGCAGATGTTCTCTCTACAGATCAGATTAGGGTCGAATGACCCTTTTGTGGACAGTGTGTGGCAGGTGACATCACAACCCTCAATCATTCAGCCAGCAGGAACACATGTAGGCCAGCGGAGGACCGCTTCTCATCTGGAGCCTCTCAGTTTTTAAAGTTGTTACCAAAAAGCAGTTTAAACAGAAGCAAACTTTACCTTTAATTCTTTCAGCAAGAACAAACTTTACCTTTAACTCTTTCAGTAAGATCAAAAGTATCCCAGGTGGCCATTCACGTGGTAGAATTTTTAAAGCTATACTTAGCTGTTCAAAACCTACATGCCTCAATGTGAAAAATCTCAAACACAATTTAGTTTGATTCTTGATCATGGAACAGCCAAACCCATGTGCTTCTCATCAGAGGAAGCAACTCGGCTGTTTCCACTTGCAGCTTCCAAGGTTATATTGGTAATCTCATCACACAGAAACGTGACAGAGGAAGGAGGAGGTTCCTATGGGCCAGGCCCAGTCACAGTCATCGTTTCCACAAACTGGGGATGTAACTGCAAGGGAGGCTGGGAAATGTAGTATAAGAGAGTGTATACTTTGGTGAACAGTTGCCGATCTCTGCCATGGAGTAGAGATTTGGGCAGGATCATTTTCTATTTGTACTGCTTCTTGCCCTAAGCATGTGGTAGGACTCCATAATTGTTTGTCAGGCCTGGGGAGATGGCTCAGTCAGTAAAGTGTTTGCTGCATAAGCACAGAGACCTCAGTTTGGATGTCTGGCACTCATACACAATGTCAGGTAGAGCAGCATGGGTCTGTAATCCTAGTACTGAGAAGGCAGAAATAGGCATGAAGCTAGCTGGCCGTCTAGTCCAGCCGAATCTGTGAGCTCGGTGCTCACTTAGAGACCCTGCTTCAAAAAAGAAGGTGGAAAGTGATTGAGAGAGAAAAGCATTGATGTCTGCCTCTGGCTTCCATATCTATGCATATACATGAGCACATATACACACATACAACACACGTACACAACACACACACACACACACACACACTTGAAAGAACTACCATTAACTAAATCTTAATTACAGTTCTGCCATTTTTTAATTGTATACATTTAGGCAAGTTACTTAACATTTTCTGAGCCTGTTCTCGGCATATAATGAAGATGAAAATGGTTGTGATTTGCTTCCCTGGCCATGCCAAGTGCATGAATGGGTAGCAGCTGAAAATGACCCAACTAAATAACAATAGTTACCATCTCTCTGGTTCTATCTTTTCTGCTGTGTTTATGAAATCCCTCTCTTTGGTTTCTTCCCAAACATTTCTGGGAATGGGTTCTAGCAATCTGGAAACAGTGGTTTATGTTTTCTCTGTTTCTGTCATCTCTCTGTTTCTCTGTCTCCTCCCTCTCCCTCCCTCTCTCCCTCTCCCTCTCCCTCTCCCTCTCCCTCTCCCTCTCCCTCTCCCTCTCCCTCTCCCTCTCCCTCTCCTCTCCCTCCCCTCCCCTCTCCCTCTCCTCCCTCTCCCCTCTCCCTCTCCCTCTCCCTCTCTCCCCCTCCCCTCTCCCTCTCCCTCTCCCTCTCCCTCTCCCTCCCTCTCCTCTCCCTCTCCCTCTCCCTCTCCTCCCTCTCCCTCTCCTCCCTCTCCCTCTCCTCCCTCTCCCTCTCCTCCCTCTCTCCCCTCTCCCTCTCCCTCCCTCTCCCTCTCCCTCCCTCTCCCTCTCCCTCTCCCTCTCCCCTCCCCCTCCCCTCCCCCTCCCCCTCCCCCTCCACTCCCCCTCCCCCTCCCCCTCCCCCTCCCCCTCTCCCTCTCTCCCTCTCCCTCCCCTCCCCCACTCTGTGCGTGTTTGTGCGTGCACATGTGTGTGTGTGTGTGTGGTGTGTGTGTGGTGTGTGATGTTTCTAGATTATGTTTTCTTGGAAGCGAATACTACAGCTGGATGACAGCATTTGCTTATGGTTAATATTCTGTCTAAACTCCACCTCCACAGTTACCTGGCAACAGCCAGGTATGCTCCTCCCTGCAGCTACCTGGCAACAGCCAGGTAGCCCTACCCACTATTATAAAAAGGGCTGTCTGGCCCCTCCTCTCTCTCTTGCTCCTGTGACCCAAGCCTGCAGGTCGTATCTGACCCTTTCCTCTCCCCTCTCCCCTCCCCCCTCCACGTGGTCATGGCCGGCCACCACCTCCATCTCTCTCTGCTCTCCCCTCTGCCCTAAATAAACTTCTCCTCGTGGAACCCTCTGGCCTGGCGTCTTCCCTTCCAAGCCGTTTTTTCTTTTTTTTTAAATAACAACACTTATCCTGTGTGAGGCCCTAGGTTTGGGCCTTAACACCTCAAAAACTTTATAAACTCCCATATAACTACAGTCATACAGTAGCGGCTGGAAGCCGCTATTTCCCTGCTTCCTGGCTTTAGCGCTGGCAGTGAAGCCTGCTGCCCAATGATCAAACACTAGGCTGAGACTGCCTTTGTGTTCCTATATCAGCACATGCTTTCTGCTTCCACAGTCCCTCCAGAGCTTTCCAGGCTACACTCTCCCATACGAGCTGCCCCGCAAACGTGTCTCAGATCGTATCACTTTCTTTAATAGCTTTTACATAGCATTGTTTTTGTCTGCTTTTTGGTTCACTCTCCCTAAACTAAGGTAAGAATCTACAAACACTACAAACATAGTGATATGCAGCTTCCGACGTTCATGACAATCCTGTCACTTTAATACAGATCTGCCCCATCATCCTTGGAATGAGTTCTTTCTTGAGGCATCGTTGATTCTTCAAGCAGATAGATTCTCTCTGTCTTCTACAAATGTCTAGATCTCTCAGAACTTTGAGATAAATCAAGATGAGGCAGCCAAGCCGACATTTCATGAATCCCACCCCTACCCTTTTGTGTTTTGCTGGATGCTGATGTTGGCATTCAATTAAAAAAAAAAAAAATCCAGAATTGTTGGTGGCATCAAGAAGGTACACGATAAACGTTTGAGCCCCTTCTGCCATTACCCAAGTTGGTGGATACATCATCTAGTCTTCTAAAAGGAGTTCTCTGGCTACACACACCACTGAATTTTGCATCCTTAGGACAGCTGACTTGTTGGACTACCTTGATAACTAGGTGAACATCAACATTGTCAGTTAATAGACAGTCTTGTATACAGAACCTGGGGAGCTTAGCTTTTCACAAAAGGAAGCTGATATAGGCCACCAAGGAGTGATATCACAAAGGGAACATATTTACACATTATTTTTCCAGTTATTTTGATATTTACTATTCACTGGAAAGCTGATAGTACCAGCTGTCCCTGGAGCTGCTGCTGTATGAACCCCATGGGTGTCCTGATAGGAAATTGATGTCATACCTTGAAACCTAAGATGGAGAAGATGGAAGGAAACATAAAAGAGAGAAAACAGACAAAATATTGCAACGCATGTCTTCTGGATGAATTGTAGCAGAAAAAAAATAGAACCCTGGGAAACAAGAGGAACTCCAGGTGACAAAGCATGAAAAGACGGGGAGCTGGGCCTGGAAGGTCAGTCTTTAACTGCTTTGATAATGGCAAGTGTAAGACCTTGTAAAAGAAATAAAAACCCTGGAGAACCTTTGGATGGGTTGGATATGGGACACTATGGAGAAAGGGAGACAAAAATGACCATGATGTTCTAAACTAAGATGCGGCGTCATGGTCCCCAGCGTAAAGCACTGCAGTTAGGGTTAGAGGGCTCCCACCACTTTGAGCAAGTCACTTGTCTGCTTTGACTCAGTTTCCTCTTTTGTAAAATGCCTTTATTTAACACCTTGGTGTGCTTGTCAAGCACAGATAGGAGGCTATGCAAGAATGTACAATGCCTCTCAGCGGGGCCATTGACATCAAAATTGAATCAAGGGAGGGGATACAATGTGCATAAGAATCCAGGAAACTCAAAGGTAACTGCTTCAAAAGTGCTGGCCTAACTTCACAGGGGAGTAACAGCGTTGGGAGGGAAGGAACCAAGGGCTGGAGGAGTCAGACTCTTTTTTTAAGGAGGCAGGTCTTCAGTTTCTCCATATGATTTGGGGTGTGGCTCAACAGGAACCAAAGCTTACACACACACACACACACAATGGGAGAGTAAGTATATGAAGACACCCGAGAAACAGTGCCAGTGACATTTCTATGCAAGGAAAACCTAGGCGCATCTAGGACCTCTTTCATCAGGACCTTTGCCTGCCTGGCAGTGTGACACGCCCATAAAGCAGCCCAAGGAAGGAAGACTGAAATGGTGGTGATGTGGTGTAGGCAGCAATAGAAGAAAGAAAAAGCAAGAATAAAATGGAAAATTAAAAGCAATGCTGTTGCACAAGACCTGTGCACGCTCGAGCCATACCAGATGCCAGCATGGACAGGGGATGGGCATGAAGTCTCTCCCCTAGCTGAGGAGCCATTGACAACTGATAGCTGCTGGGGGTGGTGAGGTCAGTTTTTTCTAAGGCTGAAGATAAGTTGGCCATATTCCAGGGTGAGATCACACATCCAGTGATATTTGGGCAGCACAAATTAGACTTCTTTTTTTTTTTTTTTTTAATTTTTTAATTTTTTTTTTTTTATAAGGGAACACAGTTGGGTGGGTAGGGAAGGGGGCAGATCTGAGAAGAGTTGAGGCAGAGGATTGAAAATGAGTAAAGCACATAGTACAAAATTCACAAAGAACTGATAAAAAGATATGTGTATAAAACGAAGGGGGCAATGCTAAGGAAAAGTTATTTTCCCATTAGATTCAACTACAAATAAACCAGTGATAGGAGATTTGTGTGTGCCTAAGAATGGACATCAGTGGGCTGAAGTGAGTTTCATATAAAAACTATGAAGTAGCTAAGCTTAGTGACACAAGTTTGTAAGCTGAGCGTTCAGGAAGCTGAAGCAGGAGGATTGTGAGCCGGAGAGCAACAGGAACATAGCAAGTTCAAGGCCAGACTGAGTAACATGGACTCTGTCTTAAATCACAGCTGGGGATGTAGTTCAGTGGGAGAGCACTTGCCTACAGGGCTAAAGGCTGTGGATCTGAAGCAAGTGGTGGTAAGAAAACAAACTTCCCTTGTTTTGCTTGAGAAGAAAACTCTTTGTAAACTAAATTATTTTGTATGTGCAAAAGAGAGAATTTATTATTTGGAGGAGTTCTGCGATGTGTCTTCAGGTAAAGCAGAGCTCTCGACATAAAGTGAATGATTGACCCAGTTCATTAAATGAATATACAAACAGTTGCCCAGTTTATCATTTTTCTTAGGACTGTATGGTCCTCTAGTGAGACCCTTTGTATCAAGGTAAGGTGTGTGTCAAACCCGACTTTCAACTCCTGATACCACTTTTTACCATCTCTCCTAAGTATGTCTTCTTGAATAAGTTCACTGGAGATGTTATACCCTATTTCTTTTCCAAAGTAACCAAACATGGAAGGGCTTAAGAAGGAAAAGGCCAGAGCTGGACTATGTGCAGGAAGGTGAGCTAAGCAAGTGAAGAACCATCCCTTGGATTTGGGGACTAAGAAGCACAGCAGTCACGGCTGAACCAGAAGGAATGAGAAGTTTCCAACGAAAGAGACACGGGGGAAAGATAAAAGCAGGAAAAAAGTTATCAGTAGAAAAAGGAAAATGAGCCGGGTGGTGGTGGCACATGCCTTTAATCACAGCACTTGGGAGGCAGAGGCAGGCGGATTTCTGAGTTCGAGGCCAGCCTGGTCTACAGAGTGAGTTCCAGGACAGCCCGGGGCTACACAGAGAAACCCTGTCTCGAAAAACCAAAAAAAAAAAGAAAAGAAAAAAAAGAAAGAAAAAGGAAAATGAAACTGGCCAGCGGTGGCGCACCGCTGTCGTCGCCGCGCTCGGGAGTCTGAGACGGTCATTTCTCCAGAGTTCGAGTCCAGTCTGTGCCGTGAGTCCGTCTCAGCCCGGAAGAAAGAAAGGTTCTTTTTTATTTGCATCTGTGAAGCCAGCATTATGATCACCTCCATCGGTTGGTGAGAAACCTAAGACCTAATGAGATAGCAGGTGGCTCAAGGTCATGAGCCACTATCGAGTGTTAGATTAAACATTTCAACCCAGGTTCTGAACACCGTGGTTCTGCCTTTCCCTCCCCAATAACTGGAATACATAGGCTAAGCAACTGTGCCCATTCAGAGACCAGAAGGCAAAACTTTCTTCTCTCCAACATTTTGAAATATTAAGATGAACTTATTGGTTTATACCAGAAAAAAAAATCACCTATCAGACTAGATTGAAATTTTCCTTGTATAATTGTTTAATGGACATAGGGGACTTGCCTGGCCCGGACTCCTTCCTTCCCAGGAAGGAAAGGCTAAGAGGAGTAAAGGAGCTGTGGAATCTGGACACAGGAGAGGAGATTAGAAAGGTGCCTATGAAGGGAGTTTTCTTTAAAAGTAGGTTAAGAGGAAGGCCAGCAGAGAGGACAGTTGCAAGAGATGCTGATGGGTGGAGGGTCCAGGGTGTCTCCTAGGAATTTCAAGAGGGTGAATGGAATGTGACCCATCCTGTATTTGGAGGGTGAGGTCCCAAGCACTTGGGGAAATCTTTTTGAGTCAGGTGAGCAACAGGGCGTAAAGGCTAGCTGACAGAACTAAGGCACATGAATAAACAGTTGATTCATTGGCCCTAAAGAGATTGTTAGAGGCCAGCTGATGGGGCTAAAGCAAGATAAATACATAGGAGAAGATGAGCACTGGAAGTATGCGCCTCCCGTCTGTTGTGGGTAGAACACAGTCTAATATCCCCCCACCACTGCAGCAAATTGCATTGCCCATGCAATACGAGAAAACAATGTCCCCAAAGCAAAGGGGGTCTGAATCTCAAAAAAAACATCGACTTTGTTTTTTTTTTTTTTTTTTTAAGAAAAGATTCTCTTTGATAAAGTCAACACCCTAAACATTGTCAGCCGTCACCTCAGGGAAAGGTTTTCAGTAAAATCAGTTTAGAAGGTCATAAAACATTTTTGTAAAAAAAAAAAAAAAAAAAAAGATGACTTACTAGGGAAGATTGTTATCCTAATTATAGGCATGCATGCATACATCATGCTAAGGAAAGCTGTATTTCTTACTGAAGTTCACGAGAAAAGGAGCAGAGAACACCTGGTCTTTTGGGGAAAAGTCTCTGCTGGAGATGATTTTCTGCATGTTCTGCTTTATTTTCCTTACTTCACATCATGAAGACAAAAAGCCTCATTATTTTTAAAATGTATATTCTACTAGTAAATGTGATTTTTTTCAAAGTGCCTCCTCCCGAAGCCTTGAGTATTAGTTTTTTCCCCCAAGTCCAGGGTTTTCCTGGCTGAAGAATCACTGGGCACAGTTACAGAGAACTCCTGCCCTTGAATGGTAGAAGCTGCATACATCTCCAACAAGGAAGACCTATAAGGGGACTGTTTGGGGTCCTCCCCACCTCCGCCCTCCACTGATCTGAATCTCATCTCTCTGTTGCTAGGTATATCATAGAGATCAGCAGGCCACCAAGAATCTTATGGACCGGTGTTTAGATTCTATGAATTCTCAGGCAGGTTTCTAGAGTTAAAAGGTTGTCATTCTCATTATGGAACTGTTATAAAAATGTTAAGGTTTTAGCCAGAGTGAGGGGCTCTTTAAAATATTAACTACCTGGTCAGCATGACTACTGGATAATATGGATGAAGGTAACTGGATGTTGTAATGAACACCTGTAATCCCAACAACTGGGAGACCAAGGCAGGAGGAGTCCAAGTTTGAGGACATTCTAGGCTCATGGGGAGTTTCAAACCAGCCAGGGATAGAGGCAGCGGTCTAAAACCAAAATAAAACACAAACACAAGCAAGCAAACAAAACCCAATAGGTAGATTGCTCCTGAAGGTTACATGTTCTTGGCAAGAGACTATCACTAGGATTCCTGCCAGCAATATTTATGAAATCTGAGAAGACATGTCAGATCTAGAATTGATGAATTTTTAGAAGACATCTCAGTGTCAAAAGATAATGGTGAAATTTAAACTATTTTTTTTAACATTGAAACTAGGAATAATTTAGATATGATGTGGGAGAAAATAATAGAAGTGAAATGTAAAACGTCTTTGAGAAAAGGGACAGCTGCAAACAAGAAGGAGCTAAGGAAGGTTTTTAACATTATTTATTACTTTTATAAATATGGGTGTTTTGCCTGCATGTCTTCATATTTCCTGGGAGTTGTGGCTAGAAATCAAACCCAGGTCCTCTGGAAGAGCAGCCAGCATTCTTAACCACTGAGCCATCTCTCTAGCACTAATGGCTACAGGAAAAGGCAGAAGAGAAAGCCAAAAGGAAGGCTTCGAAGCTACAAGGCAATGGAATGAAATCATGTAGTATTTGGATCAGTCCAAGTCTGGAAGAGGGAGGGGAACATAAAGAGGATGCTTGGTGCAAAGGAGATACTACATGCATGCATGCATACATACATACATACATATGTGTATATATACATGGACAGAAACAGGATGTTGCTTGAACCCTCCTCTTAGACAGGCAAGTATCCAGGGACTCATACTTGCTTTAGAGATCTGGGAGCCAAAACTAATCTCAGAGATGAGGCAAGATTGGCCTGTGGGTGTAATTGATGGAGCCAAGGGAAAGATAGCATCCGTGAGCAAAGCTGAGAGTGTGACAAACAGAGAGTCCCACGGAAGAATGGGGCCAAAGGATCTGGGCAAAGAGCAGAAATGGGCAGGTGCTGGGCAAAGGAACAGGAACTAGGGCTTCTAGGACAGCGCAAGCCGTTTCCAGTGACAGGCGGGAGGTAGAGCCTTGGGCTTTCCTGGGGCACAGGAGGATCATCACATGGGATTTTTATGAGGCTGTTTAGGATGCAAAGCTGGGCTTACATAAATGAATGGAGCAATCACTTCTTGGATCAAATATAAATGAATGGAAGCAAGACTTTAACCTCAGCAAGAAGTAATAGCAACAACAGGAACAAAAAGTAATAATGGTGACAGCTAGACATATAGGTACACCACTGTGACCTCAGCACTCAGCTGGCCTGAAGCAAAAGAATCAGGAGTTTGAGATCAGCTTTGGCTACACAGCATGATCCTGTCTCAAAAACAAACAAACAAACAAATCAAAAAACAAACAAACTAATCTCTCTGCCTGTTATGGGATTTGGTTTGAGTCTTAGTACCATAATTCACTGATGTAATATATGACAAGTTATGTGGCCACTCCCTGATTCCTTCCATTCTATCTTCTTTTAAAATGAAGACCATAGTAAGTACTCTTACAATCTCTTCTTGGGTGATCATACCCATCCCCATAGTATTAAGAATAGGTGTGTGAGACTGAAGAGGTGTCTCAGTGGTTAAGATCCTGGACTGTTCTTGCTCAGGACTCAATTGCAGTTGCTATCACCCACGCTGAGCAGCCCACAACCACTTGGAGCTCCAGTTCCAGAAGTGTCTGACACCTCTGCCCTCCAGGAGCACCTGCAGTCATGTGTGCATGCACATGCACACACACACATAAACACACACACATATATATGCACACACATACACACATATACACACATTATATGCACATGTACACACACATATACACACATACACACAGATTTACACACATACAGACATACAGCACACACACACACATACATACATTCATATACATACACATATATACACATGTACACATACATACACATATACATGTGCACATACACAAACATATACACGGGCATTTGGAAGCTTCCAAATTCATCCCTCTACCCAAACCTCTCCTCTGAGTTCCAGACCTCTTCAATCAGACATAACTCAAACCTGATAGAGGGAAAATGAAACTCTTTAAGTCCCCTTGACCTGGCCCTTGCCTGACTGGCACATCTACTGTATATGTTGGCATTCTGGATACCTTCTCTTTCTTGACTCCAACATCAAATCCAAATACTTCTTCCTACTGCCATGACAATTTTTTCTTCAGTTCCTTTGTCCTTACCTAGGAACAAATTTGGGATCTCCATAAAACCATCTCTGTCTCCCCTTCTTTCTGACCACCACCTTCTTCCCTGCCCCCATCCCTGGGTTTTGTGCAGGTTTTTGCAGCCCTGTTTGATTATGGTTTTGTCTTGTTTTACCAGCTTTATAAATACCTGGCCTTATCACCTATTCAGGATATGTCTCTTCCATTCTATTTCAGCCTTCATCCTCCCAAGCCCCTCACCCAAAGACCCTGGGTAACAGATTTCTGTGTTAGTAGAATTTAGTTTTGCCCAGAACTGTGGAAGGCAGATTAGTGAGCCAATTAAACCAGTATTTTAAGAGTGAGAAAGTGTGTCGTGATGTGTGTGTGTGTGTGTGTGTGTGTGTGTAGGCATATACATCTAAAGGCTGAGCTTTTGGAGGGTGGCAGGAAATTCCCTTTTGTGCTGAGGCAGGTTGGAAGAATTCAAGATCATCCTTAAGATAAGGGGACAAACGTGGAGCTGGGCTCTCCCTGCAGTCGCTCTTTCTGCTTCTTTCTTGCTTTGCAGCTGCCTCTCTTGCCCTGTCGCTTTCTCTTCCCACTCACAGTAGCACCACCATCTGCAGCCAGACAGTTGGGTTATCAGCCAACAGCGCATTTCCATGAAGTAGAGCAGCCCATAAAAGGCAGAATGATAAAAGATTTAAATTCAAGCAGTTTTTTTTTTCCTCCTCTGAGCTATCTACTTTGGGGTTCACATCTGAACCTCAGAAATCTTCAGGAATCTGAGAGGCACTATATGGAAAGGATAGTCTGCAGAAAGGAAACTTGACAGTGGAGACAGATGCCTCAGATATATTTGTCAGAGCAGGTTAAGAGCAATATAATGTCCTAACTTCTTTGAAACAGAAATAAGATATAAAATTAGGAAGCAGGCCTTCATGGAGGATGTCAGCTAAAACCTCATTTCAAATGTCACATCCAGATAGAATTCCTTGCTTGACTGTACATTTTCTGTGCCCTCTGGAATCACTAGGACCTGTCTTGTTTAAGACTCCCACCAATTGGTTCAGTGCATAGCCATTAGTAGACACTCATTAAGTCTTTGTGACATAAACGTAATCACTCTGGCATCTCAATGCCCTAACTTCCCCCTGCATTTTATACTTCATGATCTTTTTTTCTTTTAAACCAACTAGTTTTGTCTTCAGCACACTATGTGGTCACAATACAGACAGCCTGACAAGACTAGGGCACAGAGGCCTTGAACAAGAAGCAATAGAATGTTAGCCATGCATAGAGCTTATCATCGTTTATATTCACTTCCATACATACCCACACGTTGGAAGGAAGACAAGTTGAGAAAACCCTGCTTTTTCCCCAGCATATAGGAGAAACTGAGGGTGAGGAAGACAGGATAAGTAATTCATCCAGATCCTCTCTGTTTTGCAGCAGTAGAGCTAGAAGTCGTTAGGAATTTTTAGAAAGATAAAGGCATTTTTAAATGTTTTTATGAGTATAGGTATTTTGCCTGTGTGTCTGCATCATATCCATGCAGTGCCCATAGGAGCCAGAAGAGGGTGTCAGGTTTCCTGGAACTGAAGTTACAGATGGTTGTCAGTCACCATAGGAGTGCTGGGAGTTGAACTGGGGTTCCCCTGTAACAACAGATAGTGCTCTTAACTGCTGAGCCATCTCTCCAGTGCCTGGTTATTCCTCTTAAAGTCAATTTGAAAGTGAAGATAATATGCACAACAAATCGATATTTACAGTACTTTTAATTTAAAAGGCATTTCAACAACATTAATTCTTAAGAGTCTGGCTGGTATATGTTATCTGATAATACATGTGTACACACACACACACACACACACACACACACATACACACGGATACACACCACACATTTCTCCTTCCTTGTCACCCAGCCTGCAAGAGGAGCACCCAGGAACCCAGGAAGCCAGGACAAGGAGCCCCAAATCAGATGGATCCTGAGACACTCTTCCCCTTCCCTCAGGCTGAGATATTCTGCCATCTGTTTTGATTAAACCTTTCAAAATTCAGCTTGTGTTTTTCCTTCCATTCCTTTGAAATCTCCTTTAAGTCGAGAGTCTTAGGCTTTCTTCTTACCCTCAACCACCATCTGGTGCCTCTATTAAAAAAAAGAAGAAGAAGAAGTAAAAGAAAACACACACAACAAACACTCTGAGTTCCTCGGAAGAAAGGTATAATGATGAGGCTAATTTATTCCCATAGTGAGGCCCATTACTATTTCCATGGCAACAGACTGTGATGTTCTGAACATGGGACTTTGTGATCTTCACAAGAACAGAATGGCAAAAGGCCCTGTTCAGACTCTTTGTCCTTATGGATTCTTGGGGTAGTCACCCTTGGTGGCTCCCAAGTGCCTACAGAATTGAGTCCAAAGGACTTAGCATAGCATTCAAGGTCCTTCTTAGTCTGGTCCAGTGACCCCAGACTTGTCTGCCTGCCTCAGGGATTATGGATGTCTGGTCCTTTTCTCCTTCTTCTATTGTCCTGGTTGTTTCTATCACAAACTCTCATGTCTCCATGCTCTTGCCTGTACTGTCTCCTCTCCTCACAGTGTCCTCCTCTCTGGTCTCCTCCCTCCTTTTTTTTCCCCCTTGATCTAACAAATTTCCTCCTTGTTGTAAAGATTTAGCTGGAATGTTACTTTCTCTATAGACTCTTCCTTCCATAGATCACCCAGGCAATAACAAAACTCTTTTCTGTCCTGTAAGCATTTTGCTCAAATGGATATAATGACACCTAAGATCTTGGACCATTGCTGGCTTAGAACACCTTCATTTGGATTGGATTCAGTGCTCCTGTGATGCATGCCTGTTTCACTTTTGCAGGGCACCTCAGTTATTTCACATGATTTCTCGAGGACTCTGAGGCAAAGTGGCATCTTCATCCCATCTTACTGTTAACAACCTTAAAATCTGTCAATGATCTGGACAACAGAGTCGGAATTGTACCTGTGGGATGGGAAGAAGGTAGACTTTGGGGTCAGGCCTATCTGGGTCCAGACCATGGGACCTCTCTAGCTGACCCTCTCGTCACCTATAGAATGATAAGAGAGAAAATGAGAATCTGTACGTTAAGGTGTTTGGCATTTACTAGATACCCAAGTCTATTTCCTTCTCCTTCAAATTTGATCTAGTAACATCTGGGGACAAGATACATCCTTCTGTTTCTGTTGTCCCAATTTTTATATGATGCTGGAGCACTGATGGCCAAGCAAGTAAATGTTTTCAGTCTCGACCGGAGAAAAATTCCACCTTCGTTCCCCTGTCTGTAATCTAGTTTAATAAAAGCTACCAGGCAGAGCCGTTGTAAAAATTAAATGAACCAGTGTACGAATGCACAGAGCTCTTTAGCACAGTGTTGGAGACACCAGGAGGACTCAGGATGCTGCAATTACATGATCATCCTCATCATTATCATTATTATTTTCATTATTCTTGTGTGACAGAACAATAGGCCCTGGGAGAATTGCAAAAATTAGCAAGACAGCCTCATGACACTGTCCTTGAAATTTTCTTTCCACAGCCTGCCCGGTGGCCACCATCATCTGTACAGTCATTTCCTTCTACAAGACTGTGGGCTTGAGACAGCCCGGCTTCTGTGCTTTATCTGTAGGCTTCCTATTGGGTCAACCTGAGGAAAACATTACAGAAGATGGGTCAGCAGAATGCTGAGTGGTTTGTTTTTTCCCTCTCTATGAAAAAGGAACTCATACTAAAATAGAACTCACGGGCTTTAGGCTCTCTCATCACCAAGACATTAATCTTCCATGGTAGACTGTTGACTGGGAAGAACCAGTTTCATGAAGGTTGTGTGTGTTGAACTGAGCTTGTTTCTGGCACTAAGGAGTGAACCTGGGCTTTGTCTATGCCGCATAAGCCCTCTACCCTGAACTGTGCCCTACCCTCAAACAGATCTTTGAATGCTTGGATATTTTTGCTGCTGCTGTTCCCCCCCTCCCCTTCTTCTCCTTTTCTACTTCTTTTTCCTCCTCTTCCTCTTGTTCCTCCTCCTCTTTCTCTTTCCTCTTCTTCTTCTTCCTTTGATATTATTTTTCTTTCTTTCTTTCTTTCTTTCTTTCTTTCTTTCTTTCTTCTTTCTTTCTTTTTTTTGTTTGGTTTTCTGAGACAGGGTTTCTCTGTGTAGCCCTGGCTGTCCTGGAACTCACTTTGTAGCAGTCTGGCCTCGAACTCAGAAATCCACCTGCCTCTGCTTCCCAAGTGCTGGGATTAAAGTCATGTGCCACCACCGCCTAGCATTATTTTTATTTTTGAGACATGATTTTACTATGTAAGCATGACTGGCCTGAAACAAACTTTGTAGACCAGATTAGCCTCAAACTCACAGAGATCCTCCAGCCTCTACCCTCTAAGTGCTGGAATTAAAGGTGTGTGTCACTAGGCCTGGCCTCCTTCGGTGTTTTATTTTTTATTTTATTGAGACAGGTTTCATGTAGCCCAGGCTAACCTCACACTCACTATATAGCTGAGCCTGGCAGCTATATATAATAAGCAGATTTTTCTGCTTATCCTCCCAAGGGCTGGAATTACCAGTGTGAACTATCATAATCTTCCCTCAGTGGATATAAACAATTCCCAGATTAAGAAACAGACTCAAATCTTGATCTCTGGAAGTGGAGGGTGAAGTCTAAAGAGAGTGTGCCTGGAAAACATATCAACTAGGCACCAAGCTTAGCCTCTACTGGATGGTCTCCTGGGAGTGTCACTCATATTTATCTAGCTATATTTTTTTTTATTAATTACCAATCTGATATCTAGTCCACTGTTGAACTAAGCAACACAAAGGTGCCCTGTAATCAGTAGCAAATGAGTCCCAAGACCTGAAACCCTGATAGTACACACACACTCACACACTCACACTCTCACACACACATACACACTCACACTCACACACACACACTCACACTCTCACACCTCACACACACACACATCACACTCACACACACTCACACACACACACACACACACACACACACTCACACACATACTCATACACATACACACACACTTTCTCCTCTCTCTCTCTCTCTCTTTCTTTCTCTCTCTCTGTCTCTCTCCTGCAATAAAGTTGAAAACATTCACCTTTTACATAATGTACTTCACAACTTTTTCTGGCCTGTTTAAAATGTTAGCATCTCCAGTTTTACCCTTTGTTCATTATTAAGTAAAATACTGATTTCTTGAATACAAGCACTTTGATATCACCACTGTCAATCTGATCGAAGAAACAGCTAAATCATTGACCAATCAACAGGCAGGTAACGTATACAGTGTAGATAACCTTGACAAAGGACCAATTCACCTCCGTGGGTGATAGAATAGCACAGAGCTAATGCCCCATGCCACTCAGAATGGCATGCAATTTAAAGCTTATGAATTTCTGGAATTTTCTATTTAATATTTTTGGACTAAGGTTGACCTTGGGTACCTGAAACCATAGAAAGTGATGTTTCAGATAAAGGGGGACTATTGTACCATGAAATCCTGTTTAGCAACCTGTACCACTCCACCACCACCACCCACACCACCACCACCCACACCACCACCAACAACAACCTAAACAACCGCTGACTATGAAGGACATTCTTCCCTCCAGATTAAAAAACAAAAAAGGATGGTTCAGCATTAGAATAATTTATCCTGATAGCACTCACTTAAAGTGACAGAGGAAGGATTTAAATTTAAATTCAAGTTGCTGGGACATTAGACCCCATGTTCTTTCCACAGTCTCATCCCAGAGCTGCCAAAATCACTGGAAGACATCCCAAAATGCATCTCGAGTGCTTAAGCACCACTGGGTCAAGGTGTGGACTTTGTTTTCTTGATTTTCAACATGTTAAGGTTAGAATTGGGCTGGCTTTTCTCTGGATTTTCCTCTGGCCCTCACTTGGATTGTTTTGGGTTTCTTTAGACTTGGACCACAGTGCCCAGGGTGCAAGAGGCCCCAGATGGGGTTTTGTGGTAAATTCTTTGACACCTTCCCTTTTAGAACTCCCCCACGCCTTTCCTTTCCTGCTGCCCGGTGGGGGCGGGGGGCATTTGTTCTGACTTACTACACACTTTGAGCTCTTCTGACTCATCGCCGTGCTGGTGTTCTTCCAACCTCAATCAGCACAATGTGGGTGCCCTTCCCCAGCTGCCCAGACCCGTTCAGATGTGCTTGGTTCATCCCTAAATGACACCAAGATTCATTAGTAAATTGGACACACACACAAGAATCAAAGACTCCCAGCAACCAACAGGGCTTAGGCAGTTTGGACGTGTGAACCAGTTAATGGCAACACCATAGAATATGAATACTTTGCATTCAACCATTTGCCTTTTAATGGTTTAGATGTAAAGTTGGTTTTTTTTTTTTGTTTAAGTTAAGAAGCTTATGGAAGTTAAATGGTGGTGTAATTTAAGTTACCATGGTTAAGAATAATTCTTACAACACTTTATTAACTATGAATATCCATCTTACATGCTTGAGATTTTAAATTTTGCGGTTTATCAAATATTATGATTTTCATGCTATAATTTAGAACTTATAAGAATAATCCGTTAGTTTTAGTTGCCATGTAGTAAGCAATAGTGTTTCTTCAAGACTTTGAAATGGCCAGGTTCATTTAACTTCCTGATTCCCTGCTTAAGATTTTAATTTTATGTTAATCACAAATTAAGAAGCATATTTGCTACTGTAAAATATTTGTTTCTCCATAGTTAGCTGTGAGCTGTTTCTCTAGGAGCAGAATGCCCTTCATTTACAGCTCTGAACCTGTCTTGTACCTTTTCATCGCCATTTCGGAACTTCTCTCGTCAAGCAATTTCTTACTTCCAGTTTCTGTGAGGCTGGTTTTTGGGCGAGCCTTCCTCTTTTCAGTGAAGCTGTCTTGTCCTGTGTCTTGGCCTTGTGATTACTCTCAGTAATCATTGTTTGGTGCTTGTTGGTGTTGTGTGTGGTTGTGTGTGTGTGTTTGTATGTGTGTGTGTGTGTGTGTGTTGTGTTGTGTGTGTGTGTTTGTATGTGTGTGTGTGTGTGGTGTGTGTTGTGTGTGTGTGTCTGTGTTTGTGTGTGTGTGTGTGTGTGTTTGTATGTGTGTGTGGTTTGTGTGTTGTGTGTGTTTGTATGTGTGTGTGTTTGTATGTGTGTGTGGTTTTGTGTGTGTGTGCATGTATGTTTCTTTGTGTGGGTTTCATTTGTTTTGTGTTTGTTTTGAGAATGGTTTCACTATCTAACCTAACAAGTCTCGAACTCTAGTCTCAAACTCACAACAAGCCTTCTGCTTCACCCTCTCAGGTGCTGGGAACATAGGTTCATCTGTATTTTTGTTTGTTTATTGCACATTTGTTTGTTTATTGTATATTGTGTTTGTTTGTGCATGTTTGCAGGTGGTGAGTGGATATCCACTGCCTTCCTCTACAACTGTCCACAGTTTTTGTTTTGTTTTGAGAGAGGGTCTCTAATTGAACCTGGAGCTGGCAGTCTCAACAAGACTGGTTGGCTGGCAAGCTCCCACACCCACTTGGATCCCCTGTCTCTGCCTCCTCAGCACTGGGACGGCAAGTGCAAATGGCTAGGCTTTTTCTGTGGTGCTAGGGATGAGGACTCAGGTACTCATGCTTCAGCAGCAAATATTTTATCCACTGAGCCATCTCCATCAGTTCTCTGTGTCCAACCTCCCCACCCCGACCCCGAGCCTTTTTTTTTTTTTTTTTTTAAGACAAAGTTTCTCTGTGTAACCCTGGAACTGTCCTGGAACTCAACTCTGTAGACCAAGTTGGCCTCAGACTCAGAAATCCTCCTGTCTCTGCTTCTGCCTCTGTACACTTAACACTCTCAGACCGGTCTCCATTTTTAAGAGCAGGTCTGTGTGTTTTTGATGCATCAGGATCTGGAATCTAGTTACGATTGTACTTGACCTGATAGCTGATACTTTGCTTCCTATAACTACAAGATGCTTATTTACATAGATGCAGTTATGTTGTGGAACCGGGATTCTCATTACCTCCCTTGGCCACAACTTTTAAATGTTTCCTAGTAATTTGTGTTCTGCAAGGGATGAAACAGAGCCACAGTTCTGCGGAAACTTGATAGTACACTCCCTGGGGAGCTTCTTGTTGCTCAGCTTCCTGGGCACAGGCCACCCCAAACTTCCCTCGCGGTGTGGGCCCTCGGCACACGTGAGTTTCCTAAGTATTTAGAACCAGAGGGTTTGGCAGGACAAAGGCAGTTTTAAGGATTTAAAGAGAAAAGGAGCCTCCTACACTGAACCCAGTTCCAGTGCTGAAATTACTGTGGTCCCTGCCACCACCGCCCCATGTGTTCTGGCTTTTGCAGGATTGTTCTCTGCAGCTTTGCTCTGAGAGGTAAAGCCCCATTGCCCACTGCAAGTCTTAATGAAAAGCAGCTCATAAGCAAGTGACGTAACCTAATTGTAATCCAGGGATCAGCTCGGTTATATTATTTAAAGAAATAGCATCCATTTTCCGTGACCTGATTTAGAAAAGAAACCCAAGGAAGGGGGAAAAAAAAACAGTTCAGCACTTGGCTTCCTGCGCTTGCTCTAATGAGAACACTGGTAAATAATTCAGAAACAATGACTTTCAAGAACGTTAAACTCAACTTAGCTCAGGATTCTAGCTCAAAGCAACTAAAGCTGCTTAGAGCAAATTGGAAGTGTTCGTGAAAGAGCTTATTTTTGCAGAAAATGTAGTCATTTAGAAAGTTTACTTTCCTCAGCAGTTCAACACATTTGGGGCACCGAGTATGTGCAAGGAAAGGGCTCAGTGCTGTGTTCTATGGAAGCTTAAAATCCATCAAGGAGAATAAAGTATCTGGTATTGGTCCATCCTTAGGAACAAAGCCAATGGGTAACATAAGGTGTTAAGAGTAGGTAGAGGGAAACAGAGTCAGGCAGATCTCTCTGAGTTCGAGGCCAGCCTGGTCTACATAGTTCCAGGACAGTCAGAGCTACATAGTAAAACCCTGTCTTAATAATAATGATGATGATGATGACAATGATGATGATGACGATGACGATGATGATGATGATGATGACAACGACAATAATAATAATAATAATACTGTACTGAGAGAAAGGAAGGTGCTATTGCAACTTTCCAGACTAACTTTGTAATTATTCTATAAATCTAAACCTATTCTAAAATTAAAAGCTTGTTTTAAAACCTGGTTAGAGGGGTAGGAGAGATGGCTACAGCGGTTTAAGAGCACTGACTGTCTTCCAGAGGTCCTGAGTTCAATTCCAGCAACCACATGGTGGCTCACAACCATCTGTAATGATATCCGATGCCCTCTTCTGGTGTGTCTGAAGACAGCGACAATGTACTCACATACATGAAATAAATATATCTTTAAAATAAAAAAAAAAAATAAAAAAATAAAACCTGGTTAGAGGCCGGGCGGTGGTGGCACATGCCTTTAATCCCAGCACTTGGGAGGCAGAGGCAGGTGGATTTCTGAGTTCGAGGCCAGCCTGGTCTACAGAGTGAGTCCAGGACAGCCAGGGCTACACAGAGAAACCCTGTCTCAAAAAACCAAAGAAAAAATAAATAAATAAATAAAACCTGGTTAGGGAAAACACTTAGATACACAAATAGAAGCACATCTATACGTGTTGCCTAGTTTATACAAAGAAATCCAGGCTCACATTATCAGAAGCTTCATAAGTGGCATGGTTGGTCAATGAACTTCAGGAGGATAAAATTGATCTCATCCAAGTCCTGATTCCTGTTAATAATGTGTGTGAATCAAGAGGGTGGAGTGGCCATTTGGTCCTTCCGTAAACCTCACCTAACTGAGTCATGCTTTCTTTTGTGTTCTGAGAAACCATTCATAGACCAACTTCTCAAAAGCTAAAAGTTCTCCATAAACTGTGTTGGCCCATTTGTTCATCTCTATGACACTAACCAATCACTATCAGTGATAACCACTCTTAAATTTTGATTTTTCTCATACTCTTATTCTTCATATGGTTCTATTACACATATGTCAGGGGCCAAATGATATGGTAGCTTTGCTTTTGAACTTACCATACTATCTGACTTGTTCCTTTGGCTCAACAGTATGTTGATGTTTATCAATAATATGATTATTTATTTTCTCAATTGTAGATTCATTTTCTCCATTATTTAATACTCTGTAGCAGAAACATGTCAAAGTTTGTTTAAGATTTTCCCCCACTTTTACATATTTATTAATTTATTGTGTATGAGTGTCTTGACTGCATGTATGCTTGTGTATCACATGCATACCAGTACCCATAAAGGCCAGAAAGAACCAGAAGCCTCGAAGCTGGAGCCACTGTGTGGGTTCTGGGAACCTAACTGGGGTCCTCTTCATGAGCAACAAGTAGTTTTAACAGCTGAGCCACCTCTCCTGTCCCCAATGTATTTTTAGTCCTTTTTTTTTTTTTTTTTTTTTTTTTTGGTTTTTTTGAGACAGGGTTTCCTCTGTGTAGCCTGGACTGTCCTGGAACTCACTCTGTAGACCAGGCTGGACTCGAACTCAGAAATCCACCTGCCTCTGCCTCCCAAGTGCTGGGATTAAAGGCATGTGCCACCACCGCCCAGCAATTTTTTTTTTTTTTTTTTTTTTGGTTTTTCGAGACAGGGTTTCTCTGTGTAGCCCTGGCTGTCCTGGAACTCACTCTGTAGACCAGGCTGGCCTCGAAATCAGAAATCCGCCTGCCTCTGCCTCCCAAGTGCTGGGATTAAAGGTGTGCGCCACCACCGCCCAGCTCACCATGTTTGTTTTTAAAGTGTCACCATAATGCATCAGGTAGGCAGAAAGATACTGAAACGTCTGTGTGTGGGATCCTGTACATGCACTTCCTTTGATCTTCATCTGATGGAGGAAGGAAAGAAAGCTTACACATTAGATCTTGTTTGAGGTCACAGAGCTAGTGAATGGTGGGATTGAGAATCCTCACTGGGTGCATCGGAGTCTAGAACCTCCTGATCTGGGCTTTGAGCTAAAAGTTATAACTCAAATGGTGAGTGCTACATCAGAAGATTGTGGTGCTATACATACCTACATATATACACACATAATACATACGTACTTACATATACACACATACATACATAAATATATACATGCATATGTATACATACACACAAAAAGTATACACACATACATATACATAGATACACATACATATATACATACATACACAGAAATACATATATACATACATATAGACATATATAATATACATACAAAAACATATACATACACACATATATACATACATACACACATACATATACACATTTACACACAAATATACATACATACATACATACTACATACATACACATTTGTTCTAAGTTCTAGAAAACACAGGGGATATTCTGAACATCTATCTACCAGGAGAAAGCTGATAATATCTTTGTTGTTCCAGTTGCTATAGCAAAATATCACACTGGGTGCTTTAAAATAACAAAAACTTAGTTCTCACAGTTCTGAAGGCTGGGAAGTCCAAGATGCTGAGAGAATCCTCTCTCACACAGAAAGCTGTCTCCTCACTCTGACTCCACAGGTGAAGGGACAAGGGATCTTTTGGTGGCCTTTTTTTTTTTTTTTTTTCTTTAATGAGGGTACTATCCTTGCCTTCAAGGGCTCTGGCCTAACCTACCAGCTCCCCAAAGTCTAACTCCAAATACACTGAGAATTAGGCCGCAGTATATGAATTTGAGAGATTTGCAAACCATACCAAGTAGTAGTAGTCCTGGGTGGGACCTGTTTTCCCTTCTACTTATTAAAACCCTACCCATGAAGAGACTAGCAAGCTTTGTGGATGGAGGAGTAAGCGTATAATGCATAAGCACAACAAATATGAAGTTAGCAATAGCATTAAGATGAACCTGGCTCACTGGCCAGGGGCTCAGAAGTCCCTTGGGGTTAGAAAGGAAGATCTAAGACAGCAGCTCAGGATTGGAGGCATGGTGTGTATTCAGGAAAGGTGGCCAAGACAAAGCTGAAACTCCTGCTGTCAGCTCACTCCAGGTACTCAGACTTTTGTATGCACTTTGTATGGATGGGACTGGAGGGTTAAAGACTCCATCAGAAAGACCTGAGAAGATTTGGTGCTTTCCATCCAAGCCTCTACTTTAATGGGTAGAGAAATATTAGGGGTTTCCCTGCCAGACCTTGATGACATTTAACAACATTGTTTACCTCCTGGTTCCCAACCTCCCTAATGCTGTGACCCTTTAATACAGTTCTTCACGTTGTGGCGACCCCCCAACCATAAAATTATTTCCATTGCTACTTGATAACTGTAATTTTTCTATTGTTATGAATGTAAGTATCTGTGTTTTGTGATAATCTTAGGTGACCCCCTGTGAAAGAGTCATTTGACTCCCAAAGGGGTTGTGACCTACCAGCAGATAAGGTTTACCTCATCTTCTCTTCCAGTATTTTTAAAAATTATTCTTATGTTTTAGTCTCTGAATCTCCAATTATGCATTATCTCATGTAATATTAAAATACTTCTATAGAGTGTTTTGGTTCTGACAGCATGAAATACTGTGCTAATGTGAACCAAATCCTATATAAAATGTAATGACATAGTTAAGATTAGAGAAGAAAAGGAGGTGGAGGAAGAGAAGGGAAGTCCCAAATGCCAAGAGAAAAGAGCTCAGATGAAAGCAGGAAATCCCAGTTAGGCAGAGTAACTAGGAAAAGTGGGGTCCTGATTCTGTGCATAAGAACACTGGGCCCAAGGTTATAGACTGAGCGCTCACACAGGGAAGTAATACATGCCCACATACTTGGGAAAGGCAGAATTACAACTGGAATTCCTGCACAAGTCCTGCTTAACACTTGTTAAGTCCATGACAAGGGAGCATAAAAATAAACGCTATTCCAGTGGCTCACAGACACAGCAAAGGCGCTGTCTGCCTGATGAACTACAGATGAAGTCTCTGATGGGAGTAGGGGGTGGAATGTCAGCCAAATAATAAAGTAGGGTACCCTAAATGTACATTAATCTCCAAATTAGTCTAGGACCCATAAAATTTCTTAAGCCCTGGCAAGAAAAATACAAAACATCAAGGTAGAGTTAGTCTCACAGTTTAGGGCACAAGATGAAGAAGAAACACCCTCATGCTCCCACCCACAAGAAAGCTCAATGGGCAAAACAGATTTAGAAACAAGCTAACATGAGGGAGAGCTCACATACACAGCAGCAGGGGAACTTTGCATCCTAAGAGCTAGCTGGCTACAACCGCATAAGGAATAAGACCATGAAAATCTGTTACAGGCCCATAGTCCCAGCTCCATGGGAGACCGAAGCAGGGTGACTGCAGATTTTTTTTAATCTCTAAAATGTGTGTGTGTGTGTGTGTGTGTGTGTGTGTGTGTGTGTGTCCCAAAATGGGTGTTTATCCCCTGGAACTCGAGTTACAACTGATTGTGAGTCACCCTATGTCCTCTATAGGAACAATAAGTGTTCTTAACTACAGAACCAATTCTCTAGCCCAGGCTGCGGCTTAAGGCCATCTTAGGCAACTTATTGAGATTTGTCTCAAAATTAAAAGTAAAAAGATGGTAGATAGTTTGCCTAGCAGGAATAAAGCCTCAGTTCAAAACCCAGTACTAGAAAAGGGAGAGAGAGAGAGAGGAGAGAGAGAGAGAGAAAGACTATTAAATAGTTAGGTTAAATATTAAGGAGTTGATATTAGGCCTTTTATTTGAAAGGAAAATTAATATATTGGATCCTATCAAAAGTTAAAACTTCTAGCTGGTAGAGTGTACAGTTAGCATGCGTGTGGCCTGGGTTCAGCACCTATCACCCCATCTCAAAAATTAAACTCCTGCTCCCCAGCATCCATAAGTGTTGAAAGATAAGCTGTAAACTAGGAAAATGTGGCCTGAAGGATTGAAGAAATCTGTGTGAAAAAGTTAAGAGGTGGGAAACCAAACGGGAACTCCAGATATGGCTCAGTGTTGTCTTAGGGTTTGCTGTGATGAAACACCATGACCGAAAGCAACTTGGGAAGGAAAGGGTTTATTTCCTCTTACAGTTTGTATTACATCATCCAGGGAGGTCAGGGCAGGAACCTAGTGGCAGGAACTGATGCAGAAGCCAGAGAGACAGAAGAGAGAGAGAGAGAGAGAGAGAGAGAGAGAGAGAGAGAGAACTAAATATCTTTAAATGGAGTTATGGTAGGCAAAAACAACAAGAGAGACAGTGTAGTATTAAAAAGATAACAGGTAAAACTATGCAATACTTTAGAGAAAGATGTAAAAATGTAAGTCCTCCTTCATATTGAAGAAACAAGAGTGAATACTCACATACATACGCACATTCACATACAAATGCACCCATGCACACATATACACATATGTGGGTATGCACACATAAACTTGTAGCATACTAGACTGACAACAAACATCTAGGATACTAGATACAAAGTAACCAGAGACAAAAAGCATGTAATCATTAAATAATAACAAGTAGGGGCTTAGGAGATGGCTCTGTGTGGGAAGCATTTGCCTCACACATGAGAGGCCTGAGTTCTACCTCCAGAACTCATTAATGTTCAGTATTACAGCACATGCCTGACATTCCAGTGCTTCTGTGATGAGGTGATCAGGAAGACAGAAGTCCTGGACTCTTGTTGAACAGCTGGCCTCAGCAGTGAACAAGAGGCCCAATTTCTAACAAGGCAGAAGAGCAAAGACTAACACTTAAGTTGTCCTGTGACCACCACATGCATGCGGTGACACATTGCATGCACACACATGCCCACATGCACACTCACACTTTAAAAAAAAAGAAAAAAGAACAACTATCTCAACAGAACAATAGCATCTCCAAGAATAGATTTATGTCTTCAAAGAAAGATAAAACTTAAAATTCTACATGTAACTAAAATAAATGTCTTTTAAAATAACAGAAATAAAGAAGATCCTCTCAGACAGGACGAATGGGTTCATGAGTGACAGGAGGAGTGATGAAGCCTTTGATGATGTTTCTGCCAGGACTAACAAAAGGAAGTCATTGAGCCAAAGGTGAAGACATCAGATAGAAGAAAAGAAGGCACAATTAACCAGATAAACTGTCAAACAAATAGATAGAATGTATACAAGTATCACTTACATTTAATAATAATAATAATTTTAAATAAATGACTGGAGATTAAAAACAAACTGACAAATAAATACCTAGGCATAATCTATAAAACAGCTCTTTCATGGAAGGTTCAGGAAACATTGGGGAAAAGGTGGACAGAAAGACTGAAAGGGCCTGAGCACCAGGGAGTTCGCTGTGAGATTGTGTCTCTAAGCAATGTCATACATAAACTACATTCAGCAACTATAGATAGCATCATTTCTCGGGATCATTTGTGAGCAGGCAGGAAAACTCAGACACATGGACTATTCGCCACACCTTAAAGGAAGGCTTGGAAAAAAAGTGGTTTTGGAGCATAATTAGGTGATGGTGAAATAAGCAACAATTTTGGGGGTTTGGTTTTTTGATTTTGTGTTGGTTTGTTTTTTTTTTTTTTTTTGTGAGACAAGGTCTCACCATTGTAGCCTTGTCTGGCCTAAAACTGGATAAGTAGACTAGGCTGGCCTTGAACTCAGAGATCTGCCTCTGACTCCTGAATGCTAGGGATTAAAGGCGTGTGCCACCACACCCAGCAACATTTCTTTTTTAATGTTTGAAATTTTTGAAACATGTTTTTGATCATTCAGTCTTAACAAGTTCAAGTACAGGGAGCACAGAGGGGCACCTACTGATCATCATGCGCATGCATTTTTTTAAAAACAAAAATGAAAATCAATGCAGGAATCATAGGCATTAGAAAATGAACAGCCTTGTAAAGAGTAGAAGGAACAATAACAAGAACTACAAGGCTGGAGAGGCAGCTTAGTGGTTAGGACACTGACTACACTCCCAGAGGTCCTGAGTTCAATTCCCAGCAACCACATGGTGACTCACAACCATCTGTAATGGGGTCTGTTGCCTTCTTCTGGTGTGTCTGAAGACAGCTACAGTGTACTCATATACATAAAATAAGTAAATCTCAAAAAAATAATAATTAAGAAAATTACAAAAACATTCTATAAAAAACCAGACAGTAACAACGCAGACCTTTGACAAAACTAAGAACGGGCCTTATTTTACCTATTTTTAGACACTCTTATATTCTTTAAATATCAAAAATAACTTACAACTGGTGATATCTAAAATTCAACAAATATGGTAAACCAGTCTATGATAAAGTAGATCCACAATGGAAACAAAACAAAACAGAGCTGGCTCAGGTTCAGATGGCAATATTATAAAGAAAACAAACAAACAAAAAACCCTTAGCTATAATCACAGTAAAAATTCTTTCACCAATATGGCACACACACATCCACGCACAGTTTTTATTTTTAACCTAAGAAGTAGAAAATTTGCTAGACCTATGACCACAAGCAAACATGGAATAATAGTTAAACCTACCACAAAGAAAACATGAGGTTCATGTGATTTTACAGTCAAGTTCATTTCCAGAAAACTGAACTAAAAAATGGAAACTTCATTTTATGAGACTAGTATATTCTCAATACTAAAACCAGGCAATGACTATACAAGAGAGGAAAATATAAATCAGTCATAGTCAAATCATAAATGTACAAAGGAAAAGTCCTAAACAATTCAAATAGTTTTTTAATCATGCCAATTTGGATTTATTGTGCACTGATTAATTACCAGAAGGAAAAAAATCTGTAATTTTATCATAGTACATTAATAAAAGAAGCCAGCCATGTGACCTTCTCTGAGAATACAGGAAAAGCATTCAATAAAATTTAACAACCATTCATGATTTTAGAAAACACACAACTCTTAGCTAAGTGGGGAAGAAACAGACTTTCCTAAGCCTGGGGGTGGAGATATGTACTCAATAGTCTAATGTTGAAGCATTTTTAAATTCAGAGAGAAATGGTGGCCATTATCATTGTACCCAGTTAACAGTGTCCTGAAAATATAAAATATGTAACGACTGTCATCATAGGGGGAAAACTATCACGGCATGCTAATCAGTTGTTTAAAATTAATATCCCCAGGATAATTATACACTAGTACTTCTGCCATATTGGAGCCTGATTTTGATGATTTTCTGGCCTGTAATTTTGTGTTTTTCTATGCCTTGAAGTCTTTGGTTGTCAGACATGATAGATACTGGATTCAAGAAACTGAAGTAAACAGCTCACTCACCTGAAGTTTTATATTATCTGGTTGGAGGTTAAGCCCTATTTACTGTTGGCTGCGGCTGTAGGTATTAGAAACTAAAATGTCCTTTGGTGTCCTTGTTTCTGCCTCTTGTTGGCTTTAGGTTTCTCTAATATAATATAATAAATAATGCCTGAGCTAAACACACAATTGCTTCAGCTATATTCTCTAATCTTATAAAGGGATCCAAGTGATATAGTGACAAAGTACAGGGAGAGGAGAAGAGGTCTGTTAGACTTTAAGAATAAGAGGCAAGCAAAACGGGCCCAGCACATAAAGAGCTTGCTACTAAGCCGAGGACCTGAGTTCCAGCCCTACCCCTACATGGTGGAAGGGGAGAACTGATTTCAACAAGTTGTCCTCTGACCTTCACATGCACACTATGGGATGAGAACACCCACCTATATGTAGCCCTTGCGTGCGCACGCGCAGCGCAGCCACACGCACGCAAACTAAATGAACAAATAAATCCTTTTAAAAACATACAGTTAGGCTTTTAATGAGCCTGTATCCCTGGGCTGTGACTTTCACTGAGATTTGTTTTCTCTGTCTGTGGCTAGCCCCTTCCCTCCCCGACCTGCCTCCAGCCCTTGTGAGAACCTGAAGCTAGAGGTAGCAGGGTTGGAGTACTTCTCTTTCCCTCTTTCCCCTTGCAGAAGTCCAAGACCCCAGCTAAGTCTTCAGTGAAGTCCTAACCAGTTAGGATCTGGTAAAACAGTTTGTCTTGAGAGGAAGAACAATGCTGTAAGCATTTTTCAAAAACAGTTACTTTCCGTGTCTCCCGGCCAGAAACACAAGGGGATTTTCTGTAGTAGTCTCCATGAGGAATGTAACTATAGAGGATTCTGAAAGTTAAAGCTCATAAAAGCATAGAGGAACCACTAGAACTGTACCTCTGACCTGCTAAACCTCCAATGACTCAAGTACAGCCTAAATTTTCCTACCCCAGTTCCTAGGGAGTTTTCTGTTTCTAGACTTCTGTTATGGCACTGTGATGCTCTTGCTCCACTTTCTAGCTCTCAATTTAGGAGGTATTGGTTTGCTCTGTGACATCAGTTTTATGTTGGATTAATATACATATTTATATTAATTGACTTTTATGTTAATTAAGTGATACATAATATAAATTTAACATATTAATTCTGTTAACATAAAAATTAATTAGTATATATTTGATTTTCAGCTTGATTGACCATTTCTCTTATGGACTAGGGTGATATCTTCCTATTTTATTTTATTACTCTATTGCAGACAGTCTCATGTAGCCCAGGCTTGCTATGTAGCCAGTGGTGACTTTGATTCATATCCTTCTGACGAAATATCTGAGTGCTGGGATATAGGCAAGTGCCACCACATTTAGTTTATGTGGTGATTGGCATCAGGTCCAGGACTTCATGTTTGCTAGGCAAGTATTCACCATCTGAGCTTCAACCTCAGTAGGAAGGACAACTTCTAGCCTTACACTGAAGAACAGAAACCAGGGGGCTCCAATTAAACTGGCGTTATTAATAACTTATATAATTACCTATACAAAAAAAATCCACATTAGAACTAAAAAGAGAGTTCAGTAGGATTTCTATATATAAAAAAATATATAAATTCAACGGTATTATTTTATATTAAAAACAAGCAAATGAGCTGGATGGGGGTAGCGCACGCCTTTAATCCCAGCACTTGGGAGGCAGAAGCAGATGGATCTCAGAGTTCAAGGCCAGCCTGGTCTGTAGAGTGACTTCCCAGACAGCTAGGGCTAAACAGAAAAACCCTGTCTCACAAAAACAAACATATGAACAACAACAACAAAATCAACAAGCAAATGAAAATGCAGTTAATAAAATATTCTATTAACTGTAGAAAGAAATCCCTAAGGTACCATTCTAACAAAAGACAAAAAGTCTGTATGAAAAATACAAAGACTTTTAAAAAGATATTTCTATTTGCTCCTTGAGGATCTCATATGTGCATTCACTGTATTTATCATCTTTCCCCGGTGCCACTCCAACTCGCCCTAACTCCACCTACATGCCTCCTTCCCAACTTCATGTCTTCTTTAAAAGAAAAAACAAGTCAGCCACCGAGTCCAATTAGCCAAGTGTGTTAGGACATGTATGTAATCACAGTAGCTAGAAGCTTATGGTCGAAGAGCTGCAAAATTGTGGCCAGTATAGGCTATTTAGTAAACTCAAGGCAAGCCTGAGCTACACAGCCAGGTGCTGTCTCAAAAATAAAACAAAACAAAACAAAAAAAAACAACAAAAAAAAAAACCCACAACCCCAAGTTAGAGATAATGTAATGATAAAGAAATCGCCTACAACATGCAGGGCTCCTGGCTTCAATCTCCAACACTACGGACAATCTCTATAAATGTACATCCATCTCCTAGGTCCCAACAATTCTGCTCTATAGCATTTGCCTTTTTCAATGTGCCTTTTAATTGTTCTCCCGATGCAAAAGAAACATGGCTAACACTGTTAATGCTTGAACACAAAGCAAGACAGTTGCACTAACTATTCTCTTCATTATTGTATTCTTTACTGTCTTGCATTCCAAGCAATAATAATAATAATAATAATTAATAATAATAATAATAAATTTGATTTTATAAATAAATTGCTAATAAATGTTATTAAATCTCAGAAGTTGTCCGGAGCGTACATCTTTTTTTACATGTTTAATGATATGTAAAACATATATGAAACTTCTGCTTCCAAGGCGTGATAGTGGTCTCTCAAAGAAAAACGTTTGGGAGTTGTTTTGAACTATGAGCTGAAGTTGACACTATTTTGTTTTTCAGGACATACCATTTTCACTTGAAAGAAAGACTCACAAACCATGGTTATTCAGACTTGGGAATTTGGCAGGCATTTTCTTAAAAAAAAAAAAAAAAAGGAAGAAAGAAAGTGAGCTTGTTGCCTGTTACTTCAGGGATGGAGACTGGCTACATCTGCTGCCAATGACGATGGCTGAGCTCTCAGGCAAAACCCAGAATTTTGGAAGTTAAGTCCATTACCACAAACTTCACAATAAAAAAAAATCCTTTGATTATCAAATCAGAAGTGGTATAAATAAGTGTGCATTTTGACATTTCATAATGAAATCTGTCAGCATCATAAGGGCACCTAGATCAGCCAAGGAAACTAATGTTTTCAAACAAGCAAGATGGACCAACAGGTTTATGTGACAACACAGAGGGACGATTATGTGATTTCAGAGTCCACATAAACTAACCTTTGAAAATATTATTTGTTAAATTTGGATTTAGATTATTTGATGAAGAATATGCAGAATTATCTGAGACTATTAGGGTTTGCCCTTGTACAGCCGCACGTCTGTGTGGTGCCTGCTGCATTTCTTCACGGACTCCAGTGCGACAGCGAATTGCAACAGGTTGGCTGCAGAGGCAGATGTGAGAAGCCTCAGATGAGACAATGTCTGTTAGGACAGACATCACTGGGAGACCTGGAAAAATGCAGAACAAAGCCCCTTTTCTCACTTTATTTTTCTATATGGAAAATAGGTCTTTTTCATTTAAAAGCATGCCATTTCTTATTGTTATTTTGTAATGCATTTTTAAAACAGTATTGTTTCTTTGTGTCACATTTGGATCAATAGACCTGATCTGTATAAGCAGAAGCTATTTCGAGTCCTTAATAATTTTGACAGTGTAGACAGTCAAAAGGATCCCAAGAGATAAACTTTGAGACTCTTCGCCCTAGAGATTTTTATCTCTAAAAATGTCCCATGTCCCACCAAGAGACAGGAAAAAAACAAACCGACCTACTCACGGCAGCAGTGTAGTGATTCATCTTCAAAAGCATATTAGTGAATTATGTCAATAAGAGAATAGGTAAATGCCTTAAGTCATATAATAAATAGCTTTGAAGTTAAAATGAGTGTGCTAGGTGTGCTCAAACTCCTGTGGTTTGATTCTGAGAAATAAAACCTTGTTACAAAAGGTAAGAGACAGAATGATACCACTTGTATACATTGCCACACCAGAGAGTCTGACATCATTGCTTATGGATATGCATACCTGAGAGGTCCAAACCAACCCAGCCTCAGGAGATGGGCTGGTAGGTAAACCACTCAGCTCACATGTGTGAGAACTGAATCAGATCCCCGGAACCCATATAAGCTGAGTCAGTCCGGCTCCCACCTATCATCCCAGATCACAGGATGTGGAGACATCCTAGCTAGTTAGATGTGTCAGCTGTGAGCTCCTGGTTCAGCAAGAAACATTGCCTCAATTAAAAAGGTGGAGAGCTATTGAGGACGACACTTGGTGTCAATTTCCAATCTCCACAAACAATTTGCATACCACCCACCCACGTGTAAACACGCACACACACACAGGAACACATGCACACCAAAAAAAAAAAATGCAAAACACCAGCATGGGAGTGGGCAGTGGGGTCAGGAGAAGGAAGGGACATTTCAAACGTATTCATGCAAACTCCTAAGAAAAATATATGAAATAAATGTACCACAAAGTTAACATTAACTGATCTGGGGCTATGGGTATCAGTCTGAACAGTGTTCTCTTCTGAACCTTGCTGTTTATTTGAAATGCTCTAACTTTAAAAGCAGCAACTTATGTTCAAGTGCAGTGCTGTTGCTCTCGGTTAGTAAGGAGCAGCCAGCCAGCTAGATCTCAGTGAAATGCTTTTTTTTTTTTTTTTTTTTTTTTTTTTTTTACCATCCAGGGCCAAAGGGCCAGCTGTCCGGCTTTTGCCTGTTGTTTGTTGAGCCTAATAAGCGATGGGCTGGTGGGGGATGTGGGGCGGGGAATGTCTTTTCTGTCTGCAAAGCTCTTGATCCTGGGTTCTCAATCATGGCTGCAGAGGAAATTCTCCCCCAGATTTCTTACAGAACCCCTGCAGCTGTCAGGCAGGGCACCGAGCCAGAATACCCAGTGAACAACTCCAACAGGCACAGGGTAGTTCCCGCTCGGTGCAGAACTCCCAACACAAAGTATCCTGTTCCTGCTCCTTTTGAAGCCAGAGAGAAGCCTTTGATTTGTGTGGTGATGATATCATGTAGTCTGCTGGGTGTAGCCGGGCTCTGGGCACAGAGCGGAGAGGCAACTAATTCCCCCAGCACTCCCTAACTCTCCTGAGCCCCATTGGGTAATTTCAGAATAAAGCAGAGATTATTATTATTATTTTACTTTTAAATCCATGCATTCCATCCAGAAGCCCCTCTGCTTTCTGTGTTCTGAGGTTTTGTTTTTTTTTTTTTTTTTTGTTTTAATTGCAAATACCCTGGGCAATAATTTTCAGACTTCGTGGCCTCTGATAAGGAGGAAAGAGCCTGATATTCTGGTTTTGTTTCTGTTTGAGGAGTGTATGCCCAGAGGAATTGTATGTGTCCCAGATTCAACACAGCTGTTAATTAGAGCTGAGAACACTTGGTTGACCCCTATGTGGCTAATTGCTAGAATTGAGAAGCGTCTCTAAGGGCCTCGTATGATAACAACTGAAAATTGTACTGAGCCTCACCTAACGCTTCTGGAGCCAGTTCAGGACGGGAAGCAATAGGCTCCCTGCAGTTCCTGGCACTGGAGAGGCGACTCTGTGCTGAAGGAGCACTATTAAGGATTCTCTTCAGTGATTAAAACACCCACATTTCACTTTGGATGTGTGGCTTGAGGCGGAGTGGTAGAAAAGGCTGGTGGGAGAGCTCAGAACTGTGCAGTGAAGCATGTGTGGCCTACTTCGGGGGGCTTGCTTTGACTGCTCCCTAATATTGCAGCCAGACCCAGCACCACCAGCACTTTTCAGGCTATTTCTGTGCTATGCGGTGTGGGTTGTTCCTGTCGGGGACCCCAACACTGCTTCTAAATGAGCAGCTTGATGTAAGTATTGTTTCCCACACCTTATGATTGCAATAACGCCTAGCTCTCAAAATGGGGGACACGTATGGAAATCACCTATCTTGCCACCTGGATCACAAGAGTGACAATCACTTCCTGTCCCCTGTCTGCTCTATGAGAAGAGAACAGAAAAGGATATAACCAGAATCAGAAAGGTAGGGTAAGAACTAGAGCTGGATGGGCAAGAAGAGGAGGCGAATAACAGGGAGAAAAGTAAAGCTGGCCCTCAAAAGGCTGCCAGGGATGTCGGCCAGAGAGAGGAGAAGGGGGACAGAGAGATGGGGAGAGGGGGAGGAGTCTGGAGTGGAAGTGGGCAGATGAGACTTGCCAAACAGAGCGGCAAGGAAGGAGGAGCTTGCTCCTTCTCCCTAGCTTGGGGGTGGGGGGAGGCGGGCAACGGGGAGTATTTGGGCCTTCTCGGCCAAGAGGCCCAGAGTATACCCCAGATAGTACTCTGGCCGGCTCTACTACCTCAGCCTGGCCGAAGGAAGGTGTGCTGGAGCCAGCATGTAAGGAGAGATTCATGATCCTTTTTCCAGGAGAGGTTCAAACCGCGAGTCCAATTCCAGGAAGTGATAGCAACAGAAACGCAACCCAGTCAGCCTCGCCCAGGGCCAGGTTGGGGAGAGACCCAAGGGAGTTGGAGGAAAAGGAATTTATTTCATCGTCTATTAGAGCCAAGATAGGTTGTCAAGGGCACCCTGTTCCAGGGACAACTGGGGACTCTATGGGTCTTTTGTGAGTGTAGGGATCAAATTCAGGGCCTCCTGCATGCTAGGTAGACACTCTGTTATTGAGCTCTGGTCTCAGCCTATTCTGCAAGGTCTCCAGTCTTTAACTGAACCTTTCACCCTCCTTCCAACAATATTCCTCACTAATAAATGTGTGTGGAGCCCCCTTGAATGCTTGGCTGTGTTCAACAAGAGTAGGGAAAATGGAGACAGCCAAGTATAGCTGCAGGCTGCAGGCAAATGCCCCGAAGAAGAAAATCAAATATGCAAAGAATCACAGTGTGCAGCCAGAAGAGCATGAAATTACTCGGTAAATGGTGCAACAGAGGCTCAATCTGCAGAACTGAAATGGGATCGATGAGGGCTCGAGTAGTCAAGGAGACTACACGCAAGCGGTGGGCTCTGAGACGTGAAAGTGAGCAAGCGCACAGATGGGCTGTCCTTGGATCAACTGATAAGGCTGGTCTCACCACTCAGGGATTCACACTGGAGACCAAGCCACAGCCTGTTAGCATCGTGAGTTTACACAAAGCGTCAGACGTTGAAATTGGTCCTGAATGTTCTCCTAGTTGCTCCACAAGCGTCCTGTCAACCCACACAATACCAGGGCCTTGTATATGATAAGCTCTCGCCCTGTCACGGAGCTGCAGCCTCAGCCTGCTCACAAGGCTTGAGAGAAAGGATTTTTATTCCCAGAATAGGAAACACTTAATTTAACATATGATAGGCTTCAGCATTATACTTGGGAAAAAAAAATGAGTCCCAAAGACGTCAGATAACTAACACAAGGCCAACTCTAGTGGACTTCAGGCTTCATTATTTTCTCATGGAGCTGTACTTTTTTATTGATATGGATTTTCTTTTTGGCAATGCTGAGGATTGAGCACATGAATGGAGTCACGATTCCCTATAGATAACTACACTTTAAAGATAATCGCTTTTTGGTTTTTTGGTTTTGAGGGTAGGGTGGGAGAGTGGCAGAGTCTTTTGTAGCCAAGGCTGGCAAGAATGACCTTGAATTCATAATCCTAGTGTCTCCAACTCACAATCGCCCAGATCACAGCCATATACTGGGAAGTATAATTTTATTTATTTTTATTTTCCCATTTTCATGTGTGTATATATGTGTGTGCACACATACACACATGCATGCATGTAAATGTGATCGTTGTAGGTTGATGTTGGGGTTTATTATTGATCACTCTTCCAGTGTAGTCACTGAAACAAGGTGTTCTAATCAAACCCAGAGCTCACCATTATGGGTAGTCTTCATGACCAACTTACCCTGGGGGACCCCTGACTCCACCTTCCATGGCTGTAATTACTCATAGACTACTCTGTCCACCTGGTGTAGCATATAGGTTAAGGGAATTTGAACTCTGGTCCTTCCTTATACTTGCTTGGTAAACACTTTAACCACTGAACCATGAACCCAGCCCAAAAAGAATAATTTTAAATATTTTTGTTTTTTTATAATAAATGTTTGACCATAGAGTATGTGAAATATAGATAAACCTTCAAATTAAAATCATGTACAATCACTTCATCCAATTCAGAGATGTTCTGATAATCAGTAAACATCTCTAGTAGCTTTACCTCAGGAGCAACTATATCTGGTCTCCTTTAAGGAAAAGCGTTGTAGGCAGGATAATGTGGTAGGAAAAGAATGCAATTTGAAGGTCAAAGACCTCAGATCAAGCCCTGTCCAGTCACAATAAGGTGTGTGATCTTCTCCAAGCTAATTAACTTCCCCAGGCTTTTATTTCTCAATTTGCAAAATGATCAAGGTCCAGTGATCCACTTCAGATGTCTGTTCTGAGTCTGAACTTCAAAAAAAAAAAATCAAACATTGTAAACTTGGAACAGTTAATTAAAACAAAAACAGTATCTGATGTTTTTAAAGGAATGTAACAGCGTGTTAAAATAGGCCTCTTCCTTTCTTGGGAGTTTTGGCCCAAGCTCCAAAGCTGAAAACAATAGGTTGAAGTGAGTGTCCTCCCCCACCCCCACCTCAACATCCTAAATGGGGTACAAGACTGCCTAGGCAGGACCTCCAGAGCAAGCGGGAGCCAGCACTGCCATGATCAGACCTGCCCAGAGCTCCAGGCATCGTAAGAGGAAAATTAAGCAAGGGACTTAGCCAATGCCCTTGGACTTGACCAGAAAAAATGTCTGCCGTGAAAAGCTGGCTGGAGATGTCTCAGGCAGGAGAGTAAAGTCTGGGGATCCCAACAGAACACATTGCACTCACATAAACCATAGGACCGCTATGGCAAGTAGCCATGTAGAAGAGAATTGAACCTCAGTCATATCATGGACCCTAAGAGGCCCTTCTAGATGATTCCTGCACAGGAAAACACTCTGTGAGATGGGGCCACTGGCATACAGATAATAAGGAGGAAATCTAGTCTAACTAAAGTGACCAATGTCCACCCAGGACTGCTATGAAGGGAGGCCTAAGAAAGGAAAGGCCTTTAGGTCCTTAAAACCAGAATAACAGCTGTAGGTCTGCTACTCACCAAGGGCTCTGGGATTACAAAGGCAAGAGCCACTGAAGTCCTGACTTCTCATCCCCTGGGTCTTTCTGACCTGGGCCCAACTACAGCAGAGGAAGTGAAACGGAGAAGAGAATGACCATGCCCTCCTTCAGCATGTCTGTGAGTCTGGATATGGTCCACACTAATGGACAGAAAGCACTTCGTTTGGATAAGAAAGTTCTGGCATTAGATCAGATTGAACATTTTAATACCGGAAGGTAATCAGAAAACCAAGAATAGAAAGAAAGATTTGAAAGAGCATTTTAAGGGAGCCAGCGAGACGACTTCAGTTGATAAAGTGTCTGTTACACAAACAAGAGGACCTGATCTCCAGCATCTAGGTGAAAAGCCAGGTGTGGCACTATGCATTTGTGTTCCCAGCACTGGGGAGACAAATAGATCCCTGAGGCTTGTTGCACACCCCTCACCCCCAATCTAGCCAAACACTAGAATTCTGGGTTCAATGAGAGAGTCTTTCTCAAAAAATAAGGCAGAGAGAGATAGAAGACAGTGGATATTGACCCCTGGCCTTCACACCCATGTGCACCTGCATGCACACATGTGTACTTATGTGCATGTACATGTACACACACACACACGTACACAAAGGACTGTCATAAGATAGAACAATTGCTTTCTGCTCGAGCCCTCTCAGTCCATCTTGTTAAATACGTTAGTTACAGAAGAATATTCTGATGTGCTGGGGGAGGATGACTGCCAGAGGGAAAGGACTGGTAGCTGTGCTTTAAAAATTAGACAATAAGGCAATGGGGACTGGGGATATTGCTGATGTAAATCTGGCAGGAGTTTTAATGACTGCTCAGATGAGGAAGGGAATAGAGTGGATGACTCATGTGAGCTTTTAAAGTCTCGAGCTTGAGTCTCTGGGAGACACTGACTTGATGGATAGCAGTGCCACTTGTACAGCTAAATGTGACCACACACTTAGGTCAATGATGCTCTTCTTCTTCTTCTTTTTTTTTTTTTTGAGTTCTTCAGTCGAGCATCTTCTGAGCCAATTCATGAGTCATATAAAAGAATTGATCTCATTGCTTTTCATTTCTCCAATTTCTTCCTCCATAATGTAATCCATCATTTAGCAAGCTCTGGTTGAGTATCCTGTATACATTGTATGTTCTGCTAGTCACTGTAGGGAAAGGTCAACAGGACGCAAGATCTGTCCTCAAAAGGTCTCAGTTTATCTGTTCTACCTGTTTCAGTGAAATAATTGGGGTATCCAAGTTTCTGTGGCCTTAGCCCCCTTAAGAATGTAAAGCCATTGTTCTTCGTATAGAAAGGACAGAGCCTTATGTACATTGGGTAACACAGCATCATAAGTACATGATGTTGTCACATCGTGTCCAACTTGTCCAAATTCTGTTGTGCAGAATTTAAGGTGTTGTGACATTATCTAGAAATTTCATCTTTGTCCAAACTGTACTTTCTAAATATAAGCTAGCGTTCAAACCCAACCTAAAAATCATAGGAAAAGAGAGAAAGGAAGGAAGAATGAGTAAAAGAAAGACCTACCTAAACAGAATATCAAAGTTTTGTATTAAAATTAGGAAATTATAAAAATTAAACAATTAAAATTGTGAAGAATTCAAACCACAGTTGTTCCTGTCTCAGAGCACATAGCTGGGTATAAAAACAGATGCAGAGTGAAAGATGAACTGACACATGGAGCAAGCAAATTAGAAGGGAAGATGTTATGAGGAAACGCACATGTCTAGTCTTGTTCCCATCTGAGACCTCATGAGCACAGCTGTCACTTCCCACATGTCTACTGGCATTCCAGTCCTCCAGACTCCAGTCATACGGCCCAGTAAGCGCTGCTTGCAGCACCTCTCTAGCTCCCATCTCCAAGCTCTTCCACATTCTTCCTGCAAACCAGTTCCGAAGACATACGACCCGTGTCTTAATCAGAGAAACTAAAACACTCTAGCCCGCATGCTCTATTGGTTTCTTTTGCCAACCTGTGGCCAAAATACCTCATACCAATAACCTAAAAAAGACTTGCTTTGGCTCCAGCTCCATCATAGCAGAGAAGGCATAGTGAAGCAGATCCATCCGTGGCGGCAGAAGTGTGAAGAAGCAACTACTCACATTGTGGTAGACTAGGAAGCAGCCTTATGGAAGGCTGGCTATTGACCTTTTTCTGCGTCAAAGCCTCATTTCCTAAAGGCTCTGGAGCTCCTCCCCCATAATTCTATAGCTAGGAAACCAAAACTCAAAATGTGAGCCTGTGGAGAAAATTTAAGATTTAAACTATAACAGACAGTGAGTCTTCAGATTTCTCTTAAGTAGAGTGGTTAGAGAAAGATTCTCTAAGGATGTGACATTTATGTGTAAAGGCCCCAAGAGATGATGTACCACATGGACTGAAGGACCCAAAAGAAGGCACAGGTGCCTAAAACATTAGGAAATGTAGAGAGAAGAGAATTAGAGGAGGGTAGAGGCTGGAGACATGGACAACAGCAAGGTAATCTAAAAACAGATTTGAAAATAATACGAAGTTTGAATGATCCTTAAGCACATCATTGTCTCTTTCTGTCTCTGTCTCTGTCTCTGTCTCTGTTTGTTTCCTCTGTCCCTCTGTCCGTCTGTCCCTCTGTCCCTCTCTCTGTCTCTGTCTCTCTGTATATATGTGTGTGTGTGTGTGTGTGTGTGTGTGTGTGTGAGAGAGAGAGAGAGAGAGAGAGAGAGAGAGAGATGTTTCAACATTGGCAGAACAGTTAGACTCCTTTGCAAGAAATAACATTAATTCTCATGAAGTTTTAAAATGCACCATATTCATATTTAACACAAAATTCACATAATTCACATTTAAAACTAGGAAAACTAAAGAACAAATGGATATTTGCAAACTACACAAGAACTTTAAGCCTCATCACTAGTATTGCTGGACAGAACACAGGGAATCCTATGAACCCCCATAGTAATGGCTTGCTAAGAAGCCCATGATAGAAGTTTGATAAACTTGATAAGAAGCCTGGTGTGAATGAAACAATTCCAGCTAGGGTGATGGGAGTGCTGGGTTTGGCCGCTGCTGAGGCTGGAGGTGCATTTGCTACTTTCTCATTGTTGGGTCTGGATGATGCCACGCTATTTCATATCACTGCTGTTACTTAACTTCACCTGCACTGGTCTCTTTTCTAACACATTCAGCAGCTGTCCTTAGACAGATGTTGTATTTGAGGAATACATGGGTTGTTTCCATGACTGTGGTTTTAATTGTCCAATGTGGCATTGCTCTGTGTCTCCATTATTTAATCAATGGCTATGGGTTTGTTTGTGAGACTCACTATGTAGCCAACCTGACTTTTTTTTTTTTTTTTTTTGGTTTTTCGAGACAGGGTTTCTCTGTGTAGCCCGGGCTGTCCCTGGAACTCACTCTGTAGACCAGGCTGGCCTCGAACTCAGAAATCCGCCTGCCTCTGCCTCCCAAGTGCTGGGATTAAAGGCGAGCGTCACCACTGCCCGGCACCAACCTGACTTATAATTCATGATCTCCATGCCTCAGCCTTCTGAGTACTGGGGATAACCAGCATGTGCCGCTGTGTCTGACTAAGACGGTTTTAAGTGGTCACCCATATTGTTCTTATGTCTCTAATTCATCACACCTAGCTGCTGAAGAGTATTTTGTGATAAAGATAAGTCACAGTGAACTGGGGAGATAGCTCAGTCAGAGAAAAGCCTGTCATGCAGCGCTAAGTGTGGACTCTCTGCATCCATGTAAAAACTCAGGCATGCTCAAGCCTACACAAAGAACGGAGGAAAGCTGGGAGCAGAAGAGGCAGTCCTCTCCAGGGAAGGGCACATCAACATGTTGTCCAGTGCCAAATAGTTAGCCGTGACAACACACATACAAGTAACATTCTATGGACTCAATGGGTTACATTTAGGAATATATGCATGCAATAACAATTAGTGGGGAAAGGGCACTACATATTTGAATGAAAGTGGGAAAGAGTACCTGAGAGGGTTTGGAGGGAGGCGAGGGAAGGGAGAGATGTAATTAAACTATAATCTTGAAAATTTAAAAAAAAAAAAAAAAAAAAAAGAATTCAAGTTTAATAGCTTAAAAAAAAATCCAGGCCTGTATGATCCCAGGGCTTGCTAGACTGTCAAATCAACAAGTTCCAGGATCAGTGAGAGACCCTGACTCAAAAACTGTGGTGGGGAGATAGAACAAGACACCCTGGCCTCCATATGTATGTGTGTGTGTGCACACACATAACTAAAATACAGTTTAAAAATATCCTTCATACAAGTGAATCATAGGCAGAGTCATAGTGACCTGTCCTCTGAACCTTCACCCAGCTGATACCCTGTTCTGAAAGAGAACTGTACTCCCCCCAAACACCTACGCTCCGGTGTCATCCCCTTCCCCACATCCTGCCTTTTTGTGTTTATAACCCCTGTGTGAATAAGTAAAAATTACGATTTGATTTTTTTAAAAAATGTATTATCAAACAGAAAAGAAATATCCTTCATATTTCAGTTACCAGTTCCCGAAAGGATGTAAACTACATCTTCATAGAAGTGATCTTCTGGGCTGTAGTGAGCTTCTGACTGGGCAGTGTGGGGCTGTTGCTCTAGTTTGTTCTCCTAATGAATGCACTAGTCCACAGGGCCGTTATGTTTTCATAGACAACTTACTCAAAATACACAGAGCCTGAGAGACATAGGGCGACGTATTCAAAGTCAAACAGAAGTCTGGAAATCAAAATCCAGGTCTTCCAATTCCATTCTAAGTTTTTCTCCACTGGAAAAAAATCCTTTTTCTGAGGAAGCTGACATTTAAGCCAATGGGTGTGTGTAAAGCACAGATGCAAAGTGACACTAAATTACTCTTTAAGGGTCACTTGATTATTATTTAATTGAATGAAAATCACAGGGGACACTAGGGTTTTTTTTTTTCTCCATGATGTTGAGTTTTATCTTTTTTTTATTGTTATAGCACCTATACCAGACAAGTAGGCACTGAGAATCAGCTACCTCCACTCCTGAAGAAGTTTAATCTAGTTTCTTTCTATGAAAACATTGACACAGGTGGCAGATTTCCTAAAACTTTTCTATAGTTCTGTTTTCTTGCAGCTGTATATCATGCCTCCCAAATCCCTCAAAATTAACATTTATCAAGTTCCTCTTCTCCATTTCCAAAGACTAAAAACTTCCTCACACTGCAAGTTATATACACCAGAGTCATCATGGAAGAGACATGTAAGGTTGGTGACATAGCATGTAGTAGTAGCAGCGTGTGTGTAGCACGGTGGGTTTCTTGAGAGTGCCATGCTTTATTAGCCATATATAGAACCATAGACTGGCTCCGTTTCAGCTAGTGTAGGTCATTCCCCTGCATTTGCAATAATTACTTCCCTAGGCATGTGGCTCACAGATGAAACACATGCTATGATTTGATTTTTCAACTACAAAAAAAAAAAAAAATCTAAGCAGAAATTCATCACCGACATGTTAAGGATTTGATGACTAAAAATAATCTCTTCACAAAGCACATTAATGTGGTGTGCACATTTGGGAAGAGGACAAGCACACCAGGGGATCTGAATAAGAGTTTGACATCAGAAATCAACCGGGGCCTACCTTTTGATTTGACTAACATCAAACAGCTGTCCCACATGTGCAAAAATACATTTGACACCATTAAATTATAAATGATTTAGGATACTGTGAGTACTAGCCTTTGATCCTCCTCTCAACTGTCTAACTCAGCAATGTTCAATAGAAATTCAATATATTTCATGTATGAAATTTTTACATTCTCTGATATCATATTAAAAGGTAAAAGTGTAACAGGTGAAATTAATTTCAATGATACATTTCATTTAACCCAAGATATTAAAATACTGTCATTTCAATATGTGCCACTGGCTACATTTCAAGAACCCATGCAGCCATAGTTATCCATATTGAGCAGTGCAACCTGGTATTCCGGAACTGTCTTTCCCACCCCACCCCTCAGCCCCCCATCATCCTCTTCTGTGGTTTCCGACATGATCATAGGGTCTTCTATCATAAACGTCTGACTCACCTAGCCAGACAACAATCTAAGTTGCTTCTCATTGGCTACTTTTTAGATTTGTTTGTGTGTGTGTGTGTGTGTGTGTGTGTGTGTGTGTGTGTGTGAAGTTTGTGAAGTTGTCCACAGAGGCCAGAAGACGGCAATGCATCACCTAGAACTGAAGTTACAGGAAGTTGTGAGCCACCAGAAAAAAAAAATTCTTGTTTTCTCTGCAGCCCCAGATCAATATTTGACTTCAACAATCTGCTCGTTTCTGAGAGACAGACTTTTTCATCTTCCCTGTTTTATCTTTGTATCCTTCCCCTTAGCACACTGTCTAATACATTGAATTGCTTCACATGTGGGTGGTTTGGAGAGGACCTGGGCACGACAGCGACCCAGAGAGAAACTGTGCTGGTGAAATCGTGAACACCGTACCAGTTGCCTCTGTGAGTCTTCAGCTTTTGGACAAGCTCTTACCTTTCATGGTTTCGCCCATTTTAAGTTGGCTTTGTGTGTCCAAAGGACAAATTGGTTGACTGGCTGTGGGGCACAGAGCCTCTCATGTGGGACCTAGCAATGTCTGAGAAACCCAACTGATCAGGCAGAAAGAAGTACCCAACTGGAGGTGCTGGCTGGAGACCAAGGCAGGGAGAGCTAGCAGCAGTGTGGGAGCAGAGCAACCTGGGTAGACATTTCTGCAATGGGAGGTGGCAACTCTTAGCTTAGAGGAAACTTCTCACCAGGCCAGTTCCACAGTGTGGGTCTGAGGGTTGTCACCAGAAGCTCAGCCTGGAGCCTGTTCCTCCAGCTTCTGTGCTTATATAAGCTACTTAATAAACTCCCTCAGTCTCTGATAGCACATTATGGGCTAGTTAGTATGGGCTTTACTGTTGAAACCAAGAATCTAACCCCATTTTGGAGGTTATACCAGTCAGAGTTTTTTCTAGTACTACCAAGGGTATTAAACCTCTGTTATCTGATTTATTTCCTTTAAATAAAATTTGTTGACCCTCTGGCCATGAAGGAATAAGATTTGCCCATATTATCTTCTTCAGTTTTGATTATGCAATTTCTTTCTGGTACCAAAGTCCCCCAAATTCTGAGAGGCTGACGTTCCTAGACAATTCCCGTAAATAGTTATAATCATAAAAGCCACACGGAGACTTCGTGGTACAGGTAGTTTGATTATCCTCCCACGGATTGTTTTATGGCCGTGCTGTAAAAAAGGAAGAGAATGAGGAGAAGAGAGGACTCACCCACTAAGCCCACACCCACCCTGTACCCAGCCGACTGCCTGCCTCCTGGTATGTGCCTGTGTGGGATGAGAAAATGAGGCTCCTCCCCTTTCTCTTCCTACTTGATCCAAGCTGGTAGGCTTTTCCAATACAAGCTGATTTTTATGCTGTGCTCAAGATATTGAGGAATTCATTCTGTTCCCTAGTTTGCCATGAACAATGACCATAAAGACCCCTTAGCAATCTACAGATCTTTCCCTCATAAAAACAGAGAAACCACAACAGAGCAGTAGCCACTCTGAGTAAAGTCAAAAGGCCAATGACAAAATATTTGCAATTCATATCACAAATGGCTGATGTCCTGATATAAAAAGATCCTGCAAATCAATAAGGTAACGACCAAAATTACTCCATAGAGAAATAGGCCAACAGAGAGACAGTTTATGGAAAGGAAACAGAAGGAAAATACTAAGACAAGCAACTCTTTAACATATGCAAAGGAAAAAAATGTGGTTTTCAAATACTATGCTGACATTCCATTTTTTAAGATCATAGAATGCTACAGACCAAAATGTAGGCCAAACCATGGTGCTGGCAAGAGCTTGGGAGATGGGTATACTTACTGGTGAAAGTATAAATTGGAACTTCTAAAAGACATGTTACAATTACACAGACTCTTAACCGGCATTCCAGCCCTTGGGAGTTCAGTCTACAGACAGACACACTTATACATACACGGATTGAACTGTGGACAACTGCAGCATGTATGCGAGAGAAAAATAAATACTCACATGTCATCTGAGCATAAGGAGGAAAGGAAACCATATCTTGACCCAGTGGCTAAGCTGCCTTCATCCTCAGCCTCGCTGTGTAGGAAGGAAGGCTATCTTCTGAAGGGATGATCCTTATTAGGATAAGAAAGAGGTTCAGACAGAATGCTGGAGATTACACAGGGCATGCAGAGCTAAGAGTCAAAACACACACACACACACACACACACACACCCAATATGCACTCTTGTGATGCCAAGATGCAAAACAAAATACCTTGATTAGAACAAGGTTTTATGGGCCAACAAGATAGTTCCACAGTAATGACTCAGGTTGTCAAACCCCATGACCTGTGTTCTATCCTCAGACTCACAGGCAGGAGAAGAGGAGCAATTCCCTCCAGATATCCATGCTGCCCTACCCCCCCCATAAACAAATATAATTTTAAAAAGCCAAAGGCTTTGTACAGTTCAGCCATCTGAGCTCTCTTGGACTCCATTTCAAAGTAAAGAGAGACAGGAGTAATGGAGCAAGGTAAGAATCTTCTAAATCTTGCCACTGGGCCATGGGTAGAGGAAGAGCTGCCATTGATGAGTGACCCCACCGTGTAGACCTTTTTCTCTGCAGAGAAGGAAGGACTGAACCAGCTTACACAAGCACATGTAGGAACCTCTGTAGGGATGGAGGATGGGGTGCAGGCTGAGGTGGTGCTCACTATTCTTGTGCCTTCCCCACAAGTATTTCAGCCAGCCATTGTCTAGGCAGCAAGTCCCCAGGAAACACTATTCATGATGATATTCTGTGTGAATGGCACCCCTTGAAGAGAATATAATTCAGACGTTGTCCACTGGAAATGAGAGTGTGTCAGCCCTAAAGGAAAAGGTGTCCTCATTCAAAGCTGAAAGAGAACTGAAATGGAAAGTGCACGGATCTTTACAAAAAGACTTTAATCAATGGGGCCAAGGCAGGAGCAAGTAGCAGACAACACACAGAAGGATCTTACCACAAAACTGGTAAAATCATGACCAAGATTAATCTCTGTGAGCGCTGGGAACTAAAGAAAACTCATCTCTATCTAAGCATACTCAAAGCAAGGGGAAGAAAATGTCAAGGCAACGGAAGAGACAAAGTGAATCGGCTTCCCCACCCCCCATTTGGGGAAGAGTTATGTACAAGAAAAGCCTTAGATTTCTACTGTGGTGACTTCTTAAAGTAACCACACCCACATAACCAGTCCTCAGACACAGATATAGGACGGTATCCACACCCAAGAAAGGTCCTCCATGCTCCCGCATTTTGGTAGATGTAAGAATTCATTTTTGCTGGAAATGTATGGAGGAGTAGTTTTACTTTATTTTCTTAGGTTAGCATGCAAAGTAATGGGTCTCATCACAGCACCTACATACATACATCTTTATCATTTGTTCTTGGTTGTTCCCCTCCCCCACTGCCTTCTCCTCTAGCTGGTTCTCTTTCTTCCCAACTTCTGCTTTTTAAAGAATTTATTTCATTACTGTTTCCTTCCTCCACTAAGATCTTTTCCTCCCTTCTCAAGATTTCCTTTCTAATTTAATGATCTATGAATGCATATGTAAACACACACACACACACATATGATTTTAAATCTATATTCTACATATGAGAAAATTTGTGATATCATGTTTGGGTCTGGCTTATTTAATTTAACAGAGATTTCAAGTTGCATCCTATACTGGCTGGTTTTGTGTGTCAACTTGACACAAGCTGGAGTTATCACAGAGAAAGGAGCCTCCCTTGAGGAAATGCCTCCATGAGATCCAGCTGTAAGGCATTTTCTCAATTAGTGATCAAGGGGGGAGGACCTAGCCCATTGTGGGTGGGGCCATCCCTGGCCTGGTAGTCCTGGGTTCTATAAGCAAACAAGCTGAGCAAGCCAAGGGAAGCAGCATTCCTCCATGGCTTCTGCATCAGCTCCTGCCTCCAAGTTCCTACCCTGTGTGAGTTCCAGTCCTGACTTCCTTTGGTGATAAACAGCAATGTGGAAGTGTAAGCTGAATAAACCCTTTCCTCCCCAACTTGCTTCTTGGTCATGATGTTTTGTGCAGGAATAGAAACCCTGACCAAGATACATCCATTTTGTAATAAATGTCATGACTTCGTTTTTTTTTTTTTTTTATGGCTTAGAAAAATTCCATTGAGTATGTGTACCATTATTTCTTTATCTGTTCATCTGTTGATGTACAGCTCAGCTGCTCCAGTTCCTGACTCTTGTAAGTAGTGCAGCTAGACACAGGATACGTAAATATCTCTGTGGTGTGCTCAGTTAGAGCCCTTCAGGTACACCCAAGTGCTAGTAGCTAGTCACACAGTAGTTCTATTTTCTATTTTTAAAGGAATTTCTATAAGGGCTTCCATAGTGCTATACAAGTTAATATCCCCACCTGCGATAATTAAGGGCTCCTCTTCCTCCACATCCTCACCAACATTGGTTGGTATTTTGTTTTATTGGAGACAGCCATTCTGACCGGGATAGAATCTCAAAGTAGTTTTCATTTGCATTTCCCTGTTGGTTAAGGAGACTGAACACTTTTTACGGTATGTATCTGTCACACACAGCACAAACAACACACCACACACACACACTTTCTTTTGATTGCTCTCTATTTAGTTCATAAGCCCATGCACTGATTGAGTGGATTTGGTTTTGTGCTGTTTAATTTTTACAATTCTTTATAGACCCCAAATCTTAATAATCTGTTCGATGTATAGTTGGCAAAGATGTTTTTCTTGCTTCATAGGCTGTCTCTTCACTTTGGGATTTGGTTACTTTGCTATGCCGAAGATTTTTAATTTTTTTTATTTTTTATACATGTACAGGTAGACAAGTTCATGCCTGTACATGTGAAGGCCAGGGAGGATGTTTACTGTTTATATACTTATCTATTTATTCATTCATCTTTGGTTTTTCTAGACAGGGTTCCTCTGTGTAACCCTAGCTGTTCTGGTACTCACTCTGTAGAGCAGGCTGGCCTCAAACTCATAAAGATCTGCCTGCCTCTGCCTCTTGAGTGCTGAGATTAAAGGTTTGCACCACCACCACCCAGCAAGTGTTCTACTCTTAAGTGTCTCTCACTCGGGTGGCTGACCCTATTGACAAAGGGCAAACCCACTGACCCTCCCCCACCAAGCCTTCTGTGTCCACCTCCCCCTATAGCGCTGGCAATACAGGCACACCCAGGTTTTACATGGGTACTGAGGATTCAAACTCAGGTCCTCAAGCCTCTACAGCAAGTACTTTAAAAGTATATAGATATTTTATTTTATAGTGTGGATGCTTTGCCTGCATATATGTCTGCTCACCACATGTTTGAAGATGGTGTCAGATCATCAGGAAATGGAGTTACAGATGATTATGGGTCACTATATGGGTGACAGGAATCAACCCAGATCCTCTGGAAGAGCAGCTGTTGATATTAACCACTCTCTAATTGATATTAGCCATCTCGCCAATTAAAAAGCAGAAACTTTTTAATATCCTGTAATCCCATTTGTTAACTCTTGGAGTTATTTCCTTTGTTGTTAGTGTACTGGTTCTCTGTATTTCCCTATAGCATTTTCAGACTGTTAGTGTATGTGAGAGCTATGGATCTAGTTTCATAGTTCATTCGCCGATGAGTGGAAATCCAGTTTTCTTAGCACCGTTTGTCAAAGAGTCTGTTTCTTCTCCATCGCGTGTTTTTGACAGCTTTATTGAAAACAGGCTTGTTTCTGAGTGCTCTACTCTACTCCATTAGTCTACATGGCTGCTTTAGGCCAGTGCCATGCTGTTTTGTTACTGTAGCTCTGCATTGTGGTTTGAGACCAGGTGTTCCTCCAGCAACACGCTTTCTTCCTGATTACTGGAGTTGTTTGGGGCCTTGGTGCTTCCATAGAAATTTTAGGATTGTTTTTTGCTACTTCTGTGAAGAATGCCACTGAGATTTTAGGGTCAGCTTTTTAGGTCATATAGTATGTTTCTTTAACATACTTTTAAATATTATATTTTTAATATACTTTTGTTTAAGACGTTTTCAAGCATGACAGAGTTTTACATGCCTGTAATCTGAGCTCTGGGAAGTTTGAGGCCAGATGGGTATGGGTGTTGAGGCTCCATGTTGAAATCTTGGCGGGGGGTGGGTTAGGGTTGTAGAGTCTAGACCAGAAATTACTCCTCACAGTTTGTGCCTTCATGGTATTCTTAATCCTTTTAAGTTTCGCTGTTCTGAGGGGCTCAGCTCACTGTGACCTCTCTGTAATTAGTACTTGTGACTCCTGCTGTTTAGAAGCCATCGGGGTAGCCATCTCTCAGCCTTTTGGCTAAGATCAAGTGTGAATCATGTTACTGTTTATTTTTTGTAATGTGCAAAGCTTACAGTATTTTAATTGGATTGTCCATCTTTTCCTTTCTGAAATGAAGACTCTTTAAATATTCTATAGAGAAGCCCTTTGCCATACTATATAAATATTCAATAACTTCTGTAGCCTGTTTAAGAAACTACTGTTACCTCCTGTTGTAAAAATTCTCCCGTTGTAAAAACTGCTTTATCTATTTAACCTTCACATTTAACTCTGTGATGTGTCAGTGTGTAAAGTAATGCAGGAAATCGTGATTTTTTTTTTTTTCTAGATGTATAGCCTGTTAGCTGAGCACCACTGCTAACTGGACTGCCTTGGTATCTTTGTAAACAAGGAGGCTTATATGTACATGTCTGTATCCCGAGCCCAGAGTGGGAAGCCATCTGAGACCAGCTGAGTATGTGCCTCTTGTGTGTTCACTTCTCCTCTCCTTCCTGCTGTGCAGACTTCTGTCCTGGCTCCTGGCAGAACTCCTCATGCAGAGAGACTGTCTGAAAGGAGCTGTCCTAGTTTACTATATGTTGCTGTGATAAAACACTGGCCCAAAAGCAACTTGTAAAAGGAAAGGGTTTATTTTAGCTTATACTTCCTGGTAAGAGTCCATCACCAGGGAAGTCAGGTCAGGAGTTCAAGTCAGGAATCTGAAACAGAAGTCATCAAGGAAGGAGGGTTGATCTCTGGTTTTCTCACTAACTCATGCTCAACTAGCTTTTTTTTATACACCCCAGACAGCTGCCTAAGGATGGCACTTCTCACAGTGGGCTGGTTCCTCTGATGTCAGTGTGACAGTCAAGAAGATGGTCCCCGGACATGCCTGAAGGCCAATCTGATGGCGGCAATTCCTCAGTTGGTAGTTGATGTTCCCTCTTTTCACATGACTCCAGGTTGTGTTGAGAATAAAACTTAAACTGCATAGAGGATGAGGGTTAGGGAATGTGGACCAAAGAGAGAAAAATAGGGAGAGGGGAGGGAAGAGAGAGAGGGAGGGAGATAGGGAGACGGTTGGGGATTGATAGACATTACTTTTTCTACCTTCCCTAGACCATAGACCCTTACCTGCAGAGACCCTTACCTGCAGAGACCCTTACCTGCAGAGACCCTTACCTGCAGAGACCCTTACCTGCAGAGACCCTTACCTGCAGAGACCCTCACCTGTGGCAGGCTTCAGCTGAAGGCAAGTGGGTGCCTTAAACATCAGTGTAGGCTGTGCTGGTGATGTCTAACCAAGATAAGGATTTTTATTCCCCAAAGTGGCCAGAAATGTAATGGAGGTACTTGAGTTCTCATCCAGAGGGACCAACAAAGGCTCCCCGCTTCCATTGATGAGCTTTAAAGGGATAGCTGGAGATAAAAAATAAAGTTGCCTCCATGAATGCAAAATACAAGTCCTGCTTGTTCAAGGAGCTAGTTACACAAAAGAATCCTTTTGATTCTATAAATGAAAAGATTTAAATCTTAGCCCATGAATTTCCCATTCTAACCATCGTTAATGATTAGAGAGCACTAGCCATATACAGTAAGGATAGAGACTGGTGATATGTGTAGAGATCACAAGAGAGAATAAGGAGGCTGCAAGCTTGTGTGGCTTCTATCAATTACCCATGCTGGAAGAAAGCTATGCGTGATGACAGAGTGCGTGTGTTTAATGTCAAGAATAAACAAATAAAAATCAAAGCCAATGGTCACTGCTTACCTGGCTCACACTCGTAATAGGCAACTTAATTATTGTCTTGCATCCATTATCGCATCCACCACGCCACATGTAAGAAGCAGGGTTGCTGTTCTCTCCACCCCCCATCAATGACGATGTCTCTTAAGCATTCTGTAACTATTGAACTAAGCTGAGTGCAGTTTTCTGGGCCTCATCTTCGATTCCCAAGATCGTTTCCTTCTTTCATGAGCTGGGGACTGAATAACCCAGCTTGTCTTCAGATCACATGCACATACACATTTTACTTTCTTAAATCTTGATCCTTCTTCATAACCCCGAGTTATAAATGTCTTTGTTAAACATCAGATTTTCAGGCTAGACACAGCATACCAAAACTGTGAGTCTATTCTTTGCTTAAAAATAACATTGTAACCTTGGGAAGATACAGCAGGAAACGTGGAGGGTGACTTTTCATCTTTCTGGGTGCCTGGGCCATAGTCAGAGGTTCTAATTAGAAATTTATTTGTTACATTGTGTATAAAACATGAACTTTAAGCCAGGTATAGGGATCCCAGCACTTGGGAGGCAGAGGCAGATGTATCTCTGTGAATTTGAGGCTAGCCTGGTCTGAAGAGGGAGTTCCGGAACAGCCAGAGCTACAAAGTGACACTCTGTCTGGAAAAAACAAAAACAAAAACAAGCAGTATGCTCTAACTAACTTTTATAGCAACTAATCATAACTTACAAAAGAGCTACTAGAGCAGATTTTCCAACAGTTTTTCCAAGCTGATCTCAAACTCACCGGCCTCTACCTCCTAAGTGCTGGGATTAAAGGTGTGCAGCACCATGCCTAACTAAAGGATACAGTTCTTACATGATATTTCTATGCACATCAAGTTTCTTATAATTTTGTAATTCAGATCACAAACAAGGGCAGATTTTTTTTAAAGTACTAAATGTCCCCCCTAATAAATAAGAAAATTGGAGTCTTGAGATGGCTCAGTTGGTAAAGGCACCTGCCGTGCAGCTTGGCAGACTGAGTTAGACCCCCCAGACCCTACAAGAAGGTAGAAATAAGAAATCAGCTCTTCCAGTGTTGTTCTTTAACCTCCACAAGAGCACTGTGGGGCAGCCGCCCACACACATCAAGCACACTCATACGTAACAACAATCAATACATCTTTTTTAAAAAGGGGAAACAAACCAACAATGGAAACTAATCTCTCCCAAAGTATGGCTAGTTCCCAGGAGAAGATATAAGTGGGTCACCTCCAAATGAAACCATGTTCAGCTTTATCTGGAGGGAAGTCAGCTGGGTGTGATGGCAGTGCTTGTAACTCCAGCACTTGGGAAGTCCGAGGGGAGGAGCCAGCACAAGGCGGGTCTGGGCTACAGTAGCAAGACCCTGCCTCACACAAAAACATGGAGAAGTGATGTTTTAAATGAAAATGAGTTATTAGTTTTACCTATAGACCGATCAGAGCCATCTGAAAGCTTAGTGAGGTTGCATTTGGCAAGGCTGCAGGAAGAAGTCTCATACGCTGCTGGTGCCAAGTGTGGACTGGTGCAACACCTTGAGGGGATAATTAGAAAAACACTCATCAAAATGTCAGTCAGGGCTGGAGATGCAACTCAGGGGTGAAATGCTTGCCTAGCATGAGCGAAGCCCTGAGTTCAAATCCCAGGAAATTACAGTGGGGTGTGCTGGTTTGTTTAAATGTACACTAAAGAATTATATTTTCTGTAAATTACACTTTAGTTTTCAAAAATGAAAAAGTTAATGCTTGTGTCCTTGAAGTAAATGTCATATTGGCTTTAGAGGGAATGAGTTCAATCCTACTAATATTATGGTATGTAATGAATCTTGACACAGTAAATTGAAAGCTGGGGCATGAAGATCTGGATATAGTGGCACATATCTGAAATCCCAGCACCTGAGAGGCTAAGGCAAAAGGATCATAAGTTCAAAGACAGCCTGAGCCACCAGCAAGTTCCAGGCCAGCTTGGTTTTATAGTGAGATCCTGTCACAAAACTACTAACTAAGTAAGCAAATAAATGAAACCTTGAGGGCACAGAATGGTATATGAGCAAACCCAAAAGCTGTTATATATCTGGTCATATATACATGCCTGTGTATACACATGTGTTGTGTGTAGAATTATGCACACACTGATGATCTTTAGGGTGGAAGCCTACAACATATGGGGTCAGGAGATGGGTTTTCCCAGTACATGTTTATATTCTGTACATATTTAATTATAGCATAGATTATTTTTTAAATATAATAACACTTTAAGCCTTGGAGAGAGGCCAGGAATGGTGGCTCACACCTTTAATCCCAGCATTCAGGAAGCAACGGCAAGTAGCTCTCTGAGAGCTTTAGGCCAGCGTGGTCTACATAACAAGTTCTACACTAGCCAGGGCTATATCTTAAGACTCTACCTCAACAAAACAAAAATATTGGAAAGAAATATTAAGCACATATACCCCTTTGTATAAGAAAACAAACTCCACTTCTACAAATTTATTTCAAATATACACTCAAGGTCTGGGATGTATCCAAGTGTGCAGGAAGTCTGAGGTTCTGACCTGAGAGAAAAATAAATAAAAAAGACAACACACCCAAGGTTAGGTGACATATGTACAAGTTTGTTTATGATAGCATTGTTTATACTTGCCATAGTTTGGAGTCAGTCAAAATACCCACAGTAGGGCACTGTCGAAACCATGTGTTACGAAACAGTGACATCCTGAGAGCCGGCCAAAAGGAAGGAGGAAGTTCTGTAAGCAAGAAGATGGAAGCGAGGCCTTCCGTGGACCTGGGGAAATGACTCCACAGGGAAGCCACTTCTGTGCAAGTGTGAAGACCAGAGTTTGGGTCCCCAGAACCCACAGAAGAGCTGGGCAGGTGTGGCAGCCACCTAGAATCCTAGGGCTCAAGAGGCAGACACAGAGGATCTTTGGGATAAGCTGGCAAGAAAATAAGTGGTGAGCAAGTAAAGAGAATGCTGCACATTAACTTCTAGCCTCCACATGTATGTGCATGCACACCCCCACACACGAGCACACACATACATACACCATACACGCATACGTACATACATACATATACATACCATACACAGGTACAAAAAGCAGAGGTGGGGAAGCTTCAGTGAAGAGTAAGGTGCCCCATTGCTGAGGTAAGGAGGAGGGTAATGTTTCCTCACATTTGATTAAATATGAAAGCTTACTGTGGAGGGTGCATCAGAAGATAAAAATGAGGTGGATGTGGTGGTACACACCTCTACTCCTAGCACTAGGGAGGCAGAGGTAGGCAGATCTTCAAGAGTTCAAGGCCAGCCTGATCTATAGAGTGAGACCTCGTGTCTTAGTTGCTTATCTATTACACTGACAAAACACCATGACCGAGGCATTTAATTTGGGGCTTGTGACTCCAGAGGGTTACAGTCCATGACCATCATGTTAAGGAGTATGGTGGCAGCCAGGCTGCCAAGGCATCCGAGCAGGACCTGAGAGCTCACATCTTAATCCACAAAGCATGAGGCAGAGAGAGAGAGAGAGAGAGAGAGAGAGAGAGAGAGAGAGAGAGAGAGGTAGAGGGGCTAACTGGGAGTAACATGGGGTTTTGAAACCTCAAAGCTCATCCCAATACACACACCCAATGACACATCTGCTCCAACAAGGCCACACCAATCCTTCCCAAACGGTTCCACCAACTGGGGAATGAAGTGTGCAAATATATAAGCTTATGGGAGCCATTCTCATTCAAACCACCACACCTGGCTCAAAAAAGATAAAAAAAAGGAGGGGGGGGATAAAAAGGATCCTGTGCTGGCTATTGTGATGTCAACTTGACACAAGCTAAAGTAATCTGAAAAGAGGGAACCTCAATTAAGAAAATGGCTCCATATAATCTGACTGGAGGATACTAATTAGTGATTGAAGGGGGAGGGCCCAGTCCATTGTGGGTGGGGCCACCCTCCTCCTGATGGTGGTTCCTGGGCTCTATGAGAAAGCAGTCTGAGCAAGCCATGATGAGCAAGTTAGTAAGCAGCACCCCCTCCCCCATGGCCTCCATCTCAGCTTCTGGCTCTAGGTTCCTGCCCTGACTTCCTTTCAGTAATGGGCCACAAATGAAAGTGTAAGCCAAATAGACGCTTCCCTCCCCAGCTTGTTTGGTCATGGTGTTTCATCACAGCAACAGAACCCTAACTAAGACAAATCCCCCTCTGGGGAGAGGAACTACAGTCACAGAGGATGGAAACAAGAAGGAAAAGTTTGTACTTTTGACTTTAGAGGCCCATGGACAATTATCTATTAAAAATAAAACTCCTACTGGAAGTATGGTACATGACTTTAATCCCAGCACTCAGGAGGCAGAAGCAGGCATATCTCTGTAAGTTCAAGGCCAGCATGGTCTACGAAGCAACTTCTAGGACAGTCAGGGCTATTACACAGAGAAACCCTGTCTTGAAAGAAAACAACAAATAAACAAACAATAAATTAATAAATAAATCTCTGCATCCTGACGCAGCACTACTAATACAATTGTATGTTATTCAACAGAGGAGTTGCTTACGAAGATAACTTTAATCAATAATTTAATCCATGTGTCCTTTAATGCCATAAAGAAACAGAAATTATTGTCTGTTTTCCATTGTGCATAAAGAAATAAACTGGAAGTGGGGCTGGAAATGGGGCTTAACATCTGAGAGCACTGTTTGCTCTTCTAGAAGACTCAGGTTCAGTTCCCAACTCCCACATCATGGCTCACAACTGCCTATAACTCTAGTTCCAGAGCCTCTGATAGCACAGACCTCTGTGGGCATGCTTGTGGGACACAGACTAGACACACACAGGCAAACTACACACACACTAACAAATAAAAAAATAAATAAACAAACTGGGCTTGTTTCTGGGTATCAGTCCAAGTGGATAAACTGGTTATAGTCTTACCCTGAATCATCAAAGCCCATTGCAAAAGTTTTCTTACAGTTTGACAAGGATGAGACACCTAAAGTAGAGAGTGGCAAAAGTCAACAAAGGGAGGGATTGGAGATTTTGCTCAGAGGTAGAGTGCTTTCTTAGCAAGCAAAAGGTCCTGGGATCTGTCCTCAGATCCTGGGGTCTCAGATCCTGGGTTCGGGGATGGGATGAAGGAGGGGTGGGGTGGGAGACGGGTCACCAGGGGAAAGCTGGCAGTTATCGACCTGAGATCTTTCCTGCTGAGAAAAATTTCTCCACAATGCTCTGCATCTCCTGATGCAGACTCAACTGGCCCCCAGCCAGACACGGACAGTGTGGTCACAGCAGCTGTGTCAGCCTGCTGTGCCTAGTTCCCACACAAGGGCTGTTGGAGCGGAATGCCCAGAGAAACTTGAGACTCACACTCTAAGATAACTTCAGAACGAGGCTTATGCATACCAATAACTTGTCAGTATTTCTGGATGTGGACAATACTATCTTAGTCCGAGGTGTTGAGAAATTATTTTGATTCATAAAGGAAACAAATATGTGTGGTCTGCCTTGACGAAACTGCTCCTAGGGGTACACTGTTGTTGCACAGATTAGATTGCATTGAGCACACAGTACACAGATTGCTAACTTAAACTCTGCTATGACAAGCGGGAATTATTATTTAGTGAAGTGAACTAAAACTTTTGGATATTAGTTATAAATATGTATTATGTTGAGAGGTGGTGGAGCACACCTTTAATCCCAGCACTCAGGAAGCAGTGGCAGATAGATCTCTGAGTTCGAGGCCAGCCTGGTCTAACAGAGGAAGTTCCAGGACAACCAGGGCTACACAAAGAGTGAGAGAGAGAGAGAGAGAGAGAGAGAGAGAGAGAGAGGAGAGAGAGAGAATTTATTTCCTGCATGTTTTCTATATTAACTTATGAAATATTCAGTATCCGAGGATTTTCTTGTATAAATTAGAACTCTTTTTGGTCACATGTAAGAAAAATGCTGTATCTAAACAGAGGCTTAAGCAAAACAACTTTTCTGGATTATGTAACAAGCACAATTCCAGGGCTTCCTCTCCTGCTTCCTCCCTGTCAAGCTTTTGTTCACGGGCTGGTTCCCACTCAGACTATCAGTATCGCAATAGCGATTCCCCGGCTCACATCCCCTCGGGAAAACTCTAGCAGGTTCTACGCGGTGTGGTGCAAGAGCCCAGCATCCACCACCACTTCTGGTGGGCTCGAGATCATTGCTCCCAGTGGAAGTTCTGTGCCCAAGCCAGGGGTAAAGCCCGGGCGAAGTAGCCATACCGGAGCAGCAAGGGTTACCACAGAAGGAGGGGGCCTCGGTGGAGGGCAGCGAGAACAGCTGTCTGTGGGCAGCTGGAGCTTGGGATAATTGGTGTGCAATGGAAATCTAGTAAGACTGAGGGTCTGCCAAAACAAGCAAGGGATACCGAAGGAGAGTGGAAAGGATACAAGAGAGAATTACCCCAATCACTCCATGTTAATATTTTAAGGAAATTGATGTTTCTGGACTTGACATGTAATTTCAAAAAGAAAGAATAATTGCTTTATTCTTCAGAACTTAAAAAAAAAACAACTCCATAAAATGAGCTTTGAGAAGAAAATTTTATCCTGAGAGTCACTGGGAATATGATTACTCTTCTAAAAGCATGTCAGACATAAAAGACGTGCTGGGAACCGACTACTGTCAGTTCTGGATGGAATGTCTAGTTTGAAAATGATTTATTCTCCATGTAAGGCTTTTTCCCTTCTGTGATATGTAAATCGGAGGTGGTTCGTACAACCTGGTGAGAGCTGGAGTAAGAAGTTTGGCTTAGAAGCAGTGACTTTTAAAAATAGTTTTATTGTTAATCTCAGTATTCATCAAGTCTCTGATGGCAGGAAATTTAGTTCAATCATTTTTCTAAGTCACTGCAGAGAATAAGTAATTATCAAAGGAAGAAAAACCATTTCTGAATCGACCTTGGTTCACACGTTGACATGAGACCAGGTATCGAACGCGTGCGATTTCTCCTGCGCTCCACTGGCAGGCACTATCCATAACCTAATTCAAAAGCTTTTTCCACGTCTTTCTTGATTAAAACAACAACAAACAAAAAACGTTAAATATGTAAAGAAAGCCCTAATTACTCCGAAGTGCAAAACACCAGCTCAGCTGCAAGGTCTTGGTAAACCACAGCGCTCCTTTTTCTCTTTGTCCCTAAAAAGGGACGGGTAATGAAGTTGTCCGTGAATTCTGCAGGGAGCCTCCATTTTTCTTTCTACTTAGGGAGAAAGCCCCTTTGCTCGCCTTTCTTCCTTCCTCTTTGCTCTCTGATGCGCTATTTTGAGCATTGGCGCCATCTTGAGGCAACAACAGGAAAGGTACGAGAACAGCCAGCCACCCGGTGCTTCTAGACATCTGAAATGGCACATTATGGGTGGGGCAGAGCCATCTTTAGCTACAGATTTTGTTACTTTCAACCCAAATAGTCATCTTCTCAATTTTTAAATTTGAGGTCTACATACTAAAAAAAAATCACACAGTTAAAATTTGAAGTTATATACTTGCCTCTTGTAAAAGCTAAAACAAAGGATCAACTCATTCTTGAACAGGCGTTTCTTTTAAGAGTTAATTATTTCTTCTAATTCCATGAATACATATAATGCATTTTGACCTCCTTGTCTTCTCTTATCCAGCCACCCTTTCTTTTCTAGGTCCCTTCTGAGTTTGATGTGTCCCACTGCGTTTAACTAGGGTTGTTTGAATGAGCATCAGTGAGGGGTTATTTACCAGAGTACCAGGAACTTAACCAGTGGGTACACCAGAGAAGCAGACATCTCTCTTATGCCATCAACCATGTAGCTCTACAAGGAGTGGTGGGTCGGATAAGTCCCTCACCTACCCCTGTTGGAACGTCCATGGTCTTTCACAGGCAGAGATGCAGGGAGTGTCAAATTCGGAAGACTAACTCACGTTCTTTTCACTCCCTGTTGTTGGTGGTCTCTGAGCCACAGAGGTGGTGCTGTCTCATTTGGGGCTGAGCACTCAGCAGTCTCTGACTCTCAGTCCTTTGACCAATTATGAGTCTTTGAAGTAACCATCACCCACTACAAAAATAAGCTTCTCCGACCAAGGCTGAAGCGCTACACTATGGACAAAACCATAAATATTTAAAAGGTAGTCTGATGGACACAATAGGCCTATTTAGTAAATTAACAGCCATAATTTCCTCATTTAGGGCCTATGGTCTCCCCAGCCATGGTGTTATTGATCAGTTTTATAATACCCTGCTCCAGAATGCAAGCAGAAAGTGCTTGGTTGCCCTCAAAACACTCACACCATTATTACACCACTGGGCACAGCTTGTCTGGTGAGTTGTATCTTGCAGACCCTACAGCTGGGTAAGATTGTTGACGATTTTCTTTCCCAGTCACCCACATTTTGCATCTACAAGCACTTGGGAAGCTAGCAGGCTGGGAGAATCATTCCAGTTTAGTTCCAGCTTGATTTGTCTCCATCCCACAGGCAAACTATGAGTGCTCTTGGCAATAAGGTGTAGTGTCAAAAGCTGGATTGTTTGGGGGGCCAGGGGTCTCCTTGACCAACAACCCATCCCTGGCTTGGCTTTTTCATTTAAAGCCCATGACCTTCTGGGAACAATGTTACCCACCTATGCACGGCACCTCCATTCAAACTCCTTTTAAATTAGTTTTCAAAGCAGTGGATTCCATAAGGCGTCTTCATTCAGTCTGAATTGTGGTTAACTGTCTCCCCACCTCCCATTTCTCTCCTAGTGCTCACTCCCCAGCAGCTGTTTTCCCAACTATCCTATTCATTTGAATTTGATCTCAGGGTCTAAAAAAAACCAAGTTAGAGCCTTTTTATCATTTCCTTTGGAATGCTACTAAATAAGTTTATTAGTAAGATAGCACTCCCTCGCAGCTGACACCTGTCCTCTCGTCTCAACTATGACAATCAGTAAAACCTGAGGGGCTTGTGGCAAAGAAGAATTTTCACTAAAATGTAATCTAATTTTTAAAATTTATTTTTGATTCATCTATGAAATCATTAAAGTACTACTAAATGTTTGATACATTTAGTGCACTAAGTAATGGTTCAATCAGATTTGATGTACTTATCTCATTAAATACTTAGCTTTTCTTCATGCTGAATACTTTTATAAATGCTTTTAGCTTTTTAGAATGTGGAATGCATTGTTAGCTATTATACAGGAAAGAACATTTAACTATCAGATGGAATTCAGACAGTCTGTGTGCGTTCCTTCAACTTTAAATTTTAAAGGTTGAAATTTTGTATGCTCACAAATCTTAAAAACTGAAAAACAATTTTTTGATTAAGTAAGATTTTACTTTTGCTTTTCAAGACAGGGTTTCTCTGTATAGCCCTGACTGTTCTGGAACTTGCTCTGTAGACCACGCTGGCCTCGAACTCACAGAGATCGACCTGCCTCTGGAGTGCTGGGACTGAAGGCGTTCTCCACTACTGCCTGCAAGCAAAACTACTTTTATTAGCATCCTTCCTCCTTAAATGCTCCACACTTCCCCTTCTCCCTACTCCTCATTCTGTCCTTGCCCTATCCTCACCCCTGTGGGAGAACATTCTTAGTTTACTACTTTAGATTCAAGCTAAACTCAACATATTTTCCTAACTTTGTATCCTCCTTGGACTCTGTTCCAGAATGTATTTCCTAATAGAAACATCTCCTTACTTCTACAACATTCTAAGCAATTGTGTGACGTGTGTGCATGCGTGTGTGTGTGTGTGTGTGTGTGTGTGTGGTGTGCTGTTTGTGTGTGTTGCTTTGCAATCGAAGTATAATGAACACTTGTGGAAGTGGGGACTTGTAAAATCCCTGCATATCCAAGCTCCATTACAATGGATCAAGTGTGGGGATCTTTGGCCAAATGACCTAGGATTTTAGGATTCACATTTTTTTTTTGTTTTTGTTTTTTTTTTTTTTGGTTTTTCGAGACAGGGTTTCTCTGTATAGCCCTGTCTGTCCTGGAACTCACTCTGTAGACCAGGCTGGCCTGGAACTCAGAAATCCGCCTGCCTCTGCCTCCCAAGTGCTGGGATTAAAGGCGTGCGCCACCACCGCCCGGCTCACATTTTTCTTAATACATTCTCTCATCAATTTTGTTCTATAATTACGGAAGAAGGGGGAAATGGATGCTGCTTAGAGCAGTAACATCTGTTCAATAGTATACAGTTGCACTTGGATGTTATTTTTATTTACTGTGGTGATTGGAATGGGGGACCCACATGTACCCCAGAGTATAATGTGGAGATCCAGAGTTGGTCTCTCTAGCTACCATATGGGTACTGGGATCGAACTCAGGTGTCAGGCTTGCTTTATCCACTGGGCTACCTCAATGGATCCTAAATCTGGATTTTAAAATAATGAGAAATGTGTGCAATGCAACACACACACACACACAACACACACACCACAGTAAAGGGGTCAGCATGTTTATTAAAATGTTACCAAGGAAGACCCTCTCAAGGGGAGGGGTATTTAAAGAAAAAGAATGACAAATTCTAGTCTAGCTATGTTAAAATTAGTAACATACTTATCAAGACCCCACTTAGAAAGGAAAAGCAAGTTAGAGAGTGGAAATCAAAATTATAAATCAAATACTACTGTATCTAGAATGTGATTTTAAAAACATATTACCAGCCAGGCAAGGTGGCACACACCTTTAATTCCAGAAGCAAGTCTACACAGTGAGTTCCAGGCCCGCCAACAGCTACATAGACAACCTGTCCCTAAAGCAAACAAACAAACCCCCAAAACACAGAAACAAACCCTAAACCCTCTTACTAAAAAGCAAAAAGTATGGATATTCATGAATTACGGAAACTCCTTTTCAAAGAGGGCCATTTTCAAAAACTCATGAGCTCTAAAGAACATCTCAGCCAACTGAGAACTTTCTTAAGTTCTCCTTGCGCTGGCTTCTTTTCACTTCTATCATGGCTCATTAAAGTTACTAACAAAGAACATGAAGTGTAACTGTCATCTCAGAGGCTTACTGCCTCCACCTGCTAACCTAGTCCTGGAAGCTTCTAGCCTTTGTACAATCTTATCTAGGCCTAGACTGTTTTCAGCCTCAGAGACTTACTGCTGAATAAGCTCACCCTTTCTAGTTCTTTCTGATCTCTGGCTGGCTGGTTCAACTCAGAACTTGAGTTCTGGCTGAAAGTCCTCTCCAGACTGACTGATTCAATCTGCCTTCTCTCTCTTGACCTCTCCTGAATTGCTCTACTTGAACTCAAACTAACTCTAGCAATCATTTCCCCCTTTTTGTCTAAGCTAAAAATTGTATACAATTTAACTTTTACAACAGAAACAATTATCAATCCCACAAACTTAACAGCCTCAATGTCCTTATGAGGATCTGTTGATAGATGGATGACCCTTCATAACTGCAGTCCTGATTAGCTGTCTTCAGCAACAGTCCATTTCAGCGTCCAGGTTTTCAGTCTGCTGGTCTGATGAATGATGACCTGTCCTTCAGCTGATTTGTTGAGCTGCCTCCATGCAGAGGAGCTCTGCTTTCTGTGTCATCTGCGATGCTGTCTTTCTGTGTCTCTTCCTTCCTTGAGTTGTACCTTTCTTGTGGAAGCTTCTCTTACTTGGGTCATATCTATATCAATTTTGATAGAACCCATTGTCTTTCACAGACAAAACTTCTTCCCCAATGTAACACATTCCCTGAGTTCCATTTTGATGTTAAAACATCTTTAAAGTATGCAGTTTGATTTAATTCAGCAGTTTTTTTCTACAATTCAGTGTCTTTTGACCAATCTTATTCCCCCTTTCCATTAAGAGAATAAAAGATACTTTTACAATAAAGCTCAGAAGCCAGGGGTGGGGGAAAGGAGCAAAAAAAAAAAAAGTTCTGTAGGATTTCCCCTGAGTTCTGCCCACAGCATAAAGTCCAAGAGAGGGCATCCATGCCTGTCATCCTGGCACATGGAGCTGGAGACAGAAGAATCTTAAGAATTCATTAGCTTTTAAAAGATAAGCAATACATAGATTTGTACCTGCGGCACATCCCACAGGGGAAATATTTAATTACGGGAATGAGGCTCATTCCAGTGTCTGAGTGGATTTCCACTGGATATATAATTCTAAGCTAACAGACATTCACATCAACACATTAAAAGGTCCTGGCTTAGTATTTTGGCTCCCACACTTGCTGCTCAGAAGTTGGCAATCAAACTATTCCGTTCACGAAGGTAAATCTTTTGCCTCTGATTTGCTTCCCAGCAGTGTTCCTGTGTGTGGCTTCCTTCTTGACTGCTCCCATGATCCACTTGTCTCCTTGCATTTGTGAGCTGATGCCTACAACTGAAGAGCTTTCGAGGGATACCTCATTAAACACTGCTTCTGCCTCCTTCTCTGGTCTTTTGGAAAGACAACTCAGCATATTAGATGCTTCCTCTCTCCCATCAGTTGTCTTTGTCCATTTGTTTTTCTCCCCATGCTTTATTCTAAATTGTATCTTGTACTATATATGTTTTGTTTATAAATCCTAAATTTAAAAATGCTTAGTCCTGGGCTGAAGAGATGGCTCAGTGGTTAGGAGCACTAACTGCTCTTCCAGAGGTCCTGAGTTCAATTCCCAGCAACCACATGGTGGCTCACAACCATCTGTAATGGGATCCTATGCCCTCTTCTGGTGTGTCTGAAGACAGCTATAGTGTACTCATATAAATAAATCCTAAAAAAAACAAAAAGTTTCTTCCTATTTATGCGCATGAGTGTGTGAGAACAGTGTGTATACCAGGGAAGGACTCTGGGTGTCCTGTTCTGTCAGTCTCCACTGTATTCCTTTGAGATAGGATCTCTCACAGAACCTGACGCTCTGGCCACCAGCCTGTGAGCCCCAGAGATCCTCTTGCCTTACCCTTCACAGCACTGGCATTAAAGCCATCATGCAGTCACCTCCAGCTTTTTACATGAATGTGGGGATCTGAACTCTGTTCTTAAGATTGCACAGCAAGCTCTCTTACCCATAAACTAACTCCCTCTCTCTCTCCTCCTCTCCTTTTCCCCCTCTTCCTATCCCTCTCCCTCTCTCCTCCTCTCCTTTTCCCTTCCTCTCTCTCTCTCTCCTCTCTCTCTCTCTCTCTCTCTCTCTCTCTCTCGTCTCTCATCGGTTTCTTGCTCTCTTTAAAATTTCACTTATGTTTATGTGTGCGTGCTCCAGTGTATGTATGTACACCACATGCATGTAGATGCCTGTGGAACTCAGGAGAGTAAGTAGTCTGATCCACTAGAACTAAAGTTACAGCTGTTTGTGAGTTGCCATGTTGGTTCCTCAGATTCAAACTCAGGTCCTTTGGAAGATCAACCAGTGCTTTCAACCACTGAGCAATTTCTCCAGACCCACCAGCTTGTTTGTTTGTTTGTTTGTTTGTTTTTAAATTTAGGTCACTCATTTCTATGATTAGAACTTCTAATTGATTCTTTTGAACCCTGGTTTGCATTCATTTATTTATCTATGAGGGTGGATGCTAAGTGGGGGTGGTGTCAAACCCAGGTCTTCATGTATGAAAGGTAAGAACTCCAGCACTGAGCTATACTCTTTGTCCCTGTGGGGGTGAGACTATACAGGGTTAACAGGTTAGCCTTAGTCCACTTCTAAAATACCCAAGCTTAGCCTTTGATCCCAGCATAGAAGCAGAGACAGCCTGGAGGAAGAAGGCAGAGGCAAGCAGGATCTTTGAGTTCCAGGCCAGCATGATCTATAGAGTGAGTTTCCAGACTACCAGGGCTATGCAGAAAATCCTGTCTTAATCAAACAAAAACAATAAAACAAAGGAAAATAGCCAAACTTCACTTTAAGTTACTTGAACTTGACACAAATAATTGCTTTAGAGCCTATTTCTGAAATTGTTGAGGGCTCATTTCTATGGCTTGTTTTATTTATTTATTTTTTCTTTCCTTAAGGTGGTTTAATTGTTTTGTGTGCTTGGGTAGCTTTTCCTATGTTCTGACAATTGTATTTTTAATTATTTGTAAAAATAACCTGGGAAGTCTACAATGATAGTTTCTGTAACAAGAGTTTTGGTTTCTTTAAAACCCCAGTTATGTGAATATGTTTTTGTTTTAATCCCAGGTGTGGGATAAGAGGCTGCTTCACAGCAGGTGAAGTGCACTAGCAGGGCTGTGATCATTGCCAGCTGCAGACAGCTTAATTCTGGAGACTCTGGAGAGGATACAAATGGGAGAGCCCTAAGGGGGCCTGTGGCTTCGGCTGCTCCCCTGCTGCTGCTGTTCACTGTTGCATTTGTTACTGCTGGACTGCTGGATACTCTGATGGCAAAGATTGGACTTGCCCCAGGAACCCAATGCCTCTCATCAGCAGGAAGTAGCCTATAGAGGTCTCTGTCTCCTTTTCCGTCAAACTTTTTTCTCTCCTATCTAGTGTTGGGGGCTTGAAAGGGATTAAGTAGAATAAGGGTTGGAAGGGAGGTAGAGGTCTAAGAATCCAATAAAGTAGTAAAAACAAAACCAACCAACCAACAACAACAAGTCCCTTTCTCCAAAGACAGTTTTCCTTCTGCCAGGTACTTGGGGACACTAACTACAATCTGCTGCATGGCTGGTCTATTGAGTTTGCCCTTATTTCTTATGCACTCCTCTTTAATCCCATCTTAAGGTGCATGGTAACTTACCCTGGCTGGCATGGGCTCTGCATGCTAACTTTTGTTCCCTGAACCCCAAAGCACTGATCAGGATGACGGAATGTCTCAAGATAAAAATGGTGCCAGTCCATGCTGATGACTACATGGTACCAGTCCGTGCTGATAGCCACAGGGTGCCAGTCCGTGCTGATGGCTACAGATGTGCACTTCTCCAGGATCTCAGATGGGGAGTCCTCACCGCTGTGTAGCCCATTTCCTGAAAGACAGATTCATAGCTTCTTGCAGCTCTGTTTTCAATGGGAACATTTCTCGTAATTACTCACCCTTGGAAATGGAAGTCTAGTTTCAACTTTCTCATCTCCTCCTCTTCATCCTCTAACCCTTATACACACGCTAGAGACACAGATGAAAACCATGTAAGTTGAGTGTTGGTGTGGCTTTCTACAGATTTTTTTGTTATATATTTTAGAGCAAATTACCTAACTTTTTGTTTTCAGTTCTGTGGAACAAATTCAAATTAAATTCCTTGCCTTTAAGAAAATTAAGAGAGGATTAACTAAAGGAAATTAATGGAAAATATAAGATAAACCACTTGGTCCTGGGGGGAGGTCAGTGTGGTATATCCTCTATACTGATTTAGTCTGTGGGATAAAGAAAGTGGATTTATACTTTTAAGACTAGACAAAAATAATTTGGGTCTCCCAGTCATTCAGACTATATTCTGTGTTAATCATAGATGACATGTTTTTCTTTGGACTCTTTGTCACTAATGATAGGGAAAAAGAGAATTCCTTTGCTGTAAAAAAAAAAAAAATCAACAAGAGATATTGTCCTCATAGAAATGTTAACTGTTCCAATCTGTGAGTGTCAAAGGATACAGGCATGGTACCTGCAATGGATGGTACTCTCAAATAGTAGCTGGAATAGACTTGGTTGTAAATAACCCCCAGACTTTCTGGTTCTCTCACTCAAAGTTAGCTGCAGGTGCCCTGCAGACACATCCTCCAGACACATCTCTTCAGAGCCAGCAACCTCCATCTCTTCGAGGCAGCATCTCAACATCTGGTTGACATGGCAGGGAAAAAAAAAAAAGAGAGACTTCAAGGAACTAACAAGTGCTTTGGCCCAGAGATGATGACTGTCGCTTTCCCTGTTGGCGTATGTGTCATGACTGCTCACACAGACCCACTGACAGCAAGGGAGCTGGGAGATGTGGAGGCGCACATGGATATTCAACGACTAATAAATTATAATAAATTATTTTGCGTCAGATGTAATTGAACTTACAATGAACCCCTTGAACTTTTTCTAACTTGAAGTTATTTCCAAAACAACACAACAGCCTTGGTGGTGCTCCGCTATCTGGAGAAGCAGACTCTATGAGGTGTCTCCCACAGTGGCTAATTTTTAAGGAGGCTCTTACAGCTTCAAAACATAAAGCCCAGCCCAGAGGTTCTTTTCTTCTTGGATAGTTGTCTTCCGTTCAAAGAGAAGGAACTGGGCTGAGTGGCTTTAATGCTATTTAAGAACCCTTGAAATTAACTACCTAGTTATTTTTTATTTTAACTCAAAACGTGCACACACACACCCCCCAAATTTGGAGTTTTTAACCAAAATTGAGAATATGCACTATAAATTCCAGCCCTTAAAGCAAACTGTTGAGGGCTGGGGAGTCAGCTCAGTGGGTTGAATGCTTGCTGGAAATGTGTGAGCTTCTGAGTTCAGATCCTCAGTGTGCACATGAAAGTCCGAGGAGTCCACCTTCAGTATATAGGGCCTTAAGAGGGGGACAGGGTTACTAACCCACAGTCAAAACTTCTGACCTAGAATTGTTCCTATCCAAAAGAACTGCAGGACAAAAATGGAGAAGAAACAGAAGGAAAGGTGGTCCAATGACCATCCCAACCTGAGTTCCATCTCATGGGGGAGGCACCAAGGCCTGACACTATTACTGATGTTATAAGTGCTTACAGAGGCATGGCTGTCCTCTGAGAGGCCCTACCAGCAGCTGACTGAGGCAGACACAGATACTTACACCCAACCATTGGACTGTCATAGGGGACTCCTATGGTCGAATTAGGGGAAAGATTGAAGAAGTTGGAAGGGAGAGAGACCCCATAGGAGGACCAACAGTCTCAGCTAACCCCGACCCCAGGAAGCTCCCAGAGACTGAGCCATCAACCAGGAGCATACATGGGCCGGTTCAAGGCCCCTGGCACATATATAGCAGATGTCTGCCTGGTGTGGTCTTGAGGCCCCAGGAAAGAGGGAGACCTGGGCCGGGGAGCACCCTCTCAGGGACAAGGGGGAGGAGGAATGGGATGAGAAACTTTGGGAAGGGGGGGACAACGACTGTAATGTAAATTTAAAAAGTCCAGGCATAGCACTACACACCTTGCAATCTTAGCACTAAGGAGACAGAGAATCCCAGAGCCTGCTGACCAGCAAGCATAGCCAAATCTCTGAGCTCCCGGTTCGGTGAGAGACCCTGTCTGAAAAAATAAAATGGAGAAGAAATTAAGAAATACATGAAGTGTCAACATCTTGCTTCTAGAAATGTTTTTGTGCATGTGCACAGACACAAAACAATACATGAAATACAAAAAATACAATTTTAATTTATTTTTAATAAATATTAACATAAATAAAGTAAATATAATAAAGAGTAACTAATAAAATAAAAGTTAAATAAATGGGAGAGCTGTATCTATAGTTCTAAAGATATATAGGTTTTTTTGGTGGCTTAATTTCACTTAGAAAAGATCTTATTATTGAAAAGAAAAATATTGTTAAACTATGTATGATTCAGAGCATACCTGTACATGTACATGTAATTTCCTCAATTAAAAAATAAAGACTACTAACATCACACAAATGACTTTCTCTGGTCCCACTCACTAACTCATAAGCTTGCTTCTTTCTTTCTTTCTTTCTTCCTTCCTTCCTTCCTTCCTTTCTTTTTTTTTCAAGAAATAACTACCATGGGGTGCAGAGATGGCTCAGCAGTTAAGAACACAAAATCTGGCAGAATGACTTGGTTCCTGCGCCTGGGACAGGGCCAGCAGGCAAGGGCCTCCAAGAGTCCACTCTGTGGGCATAAGGCTTGTTTGTATAATAATGTACACACTTTACATTTCTCCTTTAAGGAATATCCTCCTGGTTCATGTCAATAACTCCATATTAATCAAAGACAGCATGAGTTCAGGAGACAAAGGTGTGGGTAATGTCTTAGCAAAAATGGTAAACACTAGGACCTTCAGGACAGCCTTTAAGGCTGTGAAAAAGAATTCTAAAAACATGAGTTCAAAATATATAATTTCTCAACTATACAAAAAAATAAGGATGCAATATGAACTATATGAGGGGCTTCATGAATCTAAAGGAACAGAGGTAACTACTTGTCAGAAAGCTATTAGGACAGAGATTTAAGGAGTGGTGATCGCAGGAGATCCCACCCAGCTAAGATTTTTTTGTTTATGCTTACAAAGGCAGACAAGTGCTTGAGTTCAGAATCGGCCTGGGACAAAGGGAGATTAGGCCCAAGTATAGTAGAAATGATAATTTCAGGACAGGGTCCCACCTAGCTAATTTAGCATCTGCTTAACAGAGGCAAGCAGATCTCTGAATTCTTTTGCAATGTTAAAAGAAAATGTATGATTGCTGTTTTTTAAGAATTATGGGTGTTGGGGGGTCCTGGGATGCTGATTCATAGGATAATTAAAAGGAATCTGAAGTAAATGACTAGATTGATATATAAAATAAAAGACTGGGCTTATGATCTGCAGAGATGAGCTATCCAGAGAACCTTTTAGAATAGCAAGAGAGAACCACTTGGACTACTGTCTCAAGCAGAACACAGAGAGAACTGTCTGGAGATCTCCAGAGAAAGCAAACAGAGAGAAAGACCGCAAAAGCTGACCACAATTTGACTTCTGAGTCGTTTATTTTCACTGTTCCCAGAACCCCTCTCCAAGCCAAGGCCAGTCTGTGTCATAAAAGCACTTACTGATCTTGCAGAGGCATGGGGTTCATGCGTTGGCACCCACATTAATGGTTCACAACAATTTTTCAGTTCCAGGGATCCAAAGCCTTCTTGCAACCTCCTGGAGCACCAACCACACATATATATATATATATATATAATATATATATATATATATATATATAATATATATATGCAGTCATATATATACACGCAGGCAACATACACATACGGTAAATAAATCTAAAGAGGAATCTGAAGAGAAATAAGTACTATTCTAAATTTTATGTTATCTTTGAATTCTAAGGCTTAAGCATCTTATAGAATACATTTTTAGTTTTACATCCTTTACATTTCATTTGGATGAAATAATATGTACTCTGTGACCTGCCTCTTCTCACTCAACATTACATTCCTGAGATTTGCCGGCGCTGTTACAGCTTCACTGTGAAATAGTATTCAATTCTATGAATTATACTATAATCTATCATTTGACTACTGCTGGATACTGGTGCTGCTTCTAATATTATGCTATTAGAATTAGTGCCACTGTCACTGAAGAGATCAGCTCAGGAACTTTGGAACACTTGCCCTCCCCTCAAGGGAGAGGCTAATTAACATTCCTGGTCAGCTCAGGAACTTTGGAAAGGTCATGGGACACTTGCAGGATAGGAGAGGCTGATTAACATCACTCAGGACACAGGGTAGGGAACCCACCTGCGGATAGGGAAGGCCCAGAGCACATAGACACATTCCGCAGGATGGACCAACTCTTGCCACCTGCAGACAACGAAAGACCTTGCCACCTCATTCCCTAAAGACCAATCAGTTTAAAAGTCATACTGTTCTGCCAATCATATTGTGCCTAGTCACTGTTTCTCTAGTCTACCCCTTAAACTGTATAAAAACTGACCAAAAGGGCTGCACGGGATCGCCACTCTACCTTCAGTGTAAGATGACCCCAGTGCACTGGATCATTAAAATTCCTCTTTTTTTTTTTTTTTTTTTTTTCATCGATTCACATCTCTGAGTGGTTCACTCAGGGGGTCTTTGGTAAGCTAAGGCTCACAAGAGTCTTACATCACCAGGGACATAGCTTAGTGATAGAGTACTTTCTTAGCATTCACAAAGGCTCTATCTAGGGTCAATACCCAGCACCACAAAAAAAATTGGCTTGTTCCTCTGATAAACACTTCTGAGAGTTTCTTTATGATGCTAGCATAGAAATGGAAATGTGGTGTTGTTATATCACCTTCTACTTGACTAGCTAATGCTGTCTTTCGAGTTATTATTTCATCTGGCAGAGTATTAAGAGTTTTTTATTTCTCCACATAATTGACAAAATTCAGTATTACTGATAGTGTAAGACTCTAGTGAGCAGAGCCTTATTTACTGGAGACCCCCTGAGTGAACCATAAGGAGACGAGAATTACTGCAAAAAGCAAGACGAATTTTAATGTTCCAGCATGCTGGGGCCATCCTGCATCCAAAAGGAGAGGTGACCCTGCGCAGCTTGTTCAGCAGACATTTATACAGTCTCTAGGTTAGTATAGAGAAACAACAACTACGCACAATATGATTGGCAGAACAATGTGACTTTTAAACTGATTGGTCTTTAAGGAATGAGGTGGCAGGACTTCCCTTGTCTGTGTGTGGCCAAGATATGTTGTCCAAGTGCTCTGCCCCACCCCCTTGCAGGTCAGTCCCCACTCCCTGTGGTCTGAGGAATGTTACTTAGCCTCTCACTTCGGAGGGGAGGGGTGCCTAAGTGTTCTATGACCTTTCTCTTCCAGAAGGGGAGGGGTTTGGTGGAATTTCCCTCTTCATTCTCCCCTTTCTTTGTGCATGCTTCAATCTTGAATGAAGCTATTGTGGATAGTTATGCAGCTCATATCTCTGGTCCTCTGTACCTAGCTCTTAATATCTTTGTCTCAGGACCATCAACTGTACTGCACCTATGCAATCTTTAATAAAAGCAACTAAGCAGATTTAAAATGTAAGGGCCAAAAGTCAGAAGCAGGAACAAAATTATCAGGGGTTTTAACAACATAGAAATCAAGGTAATAAACCAAGGGAGTTAGTTGTTAGACTCTCTCTCTCTCTCTCTCTCTCTCTCTCTCTCTCTCTCTCTCTTCCGGCTAGTCCCTCCCATACCTTTTCCATTGAATCTTTAACTATCTTTCTTTCACTCCCTGAATGGAGTATGTGTTCTTTTCTACATCCTTAGGTAGCACAGAAAAAGTGGCTGGCCCCATATACACATACACTGATGGGCCTGCTGCTGGCTTCTGTCATCTCAGGGGCACACTATATGGGGGTTTCTCACAGGACACTTCTCAACTTTGGGTGTACAAACCCTAAGCCCCACCCTCTGAGGCTGCTTCTGGGATATCGGTTTAGATTCAAAAGTCCCTTGTCCCTGACATTTGGGTAATCCCCCCGCCCCTGTGTATCTAGGGTGGGGATATCCCAGGAGTCAAGGCCTACCACTAACTTACAGAGATTAAAGACAAGGTCTGGCCACCAGGCACAAGGCGGGTATTCCACTGTAGTGGACCAAGCCACATCTTCAGTGGCTGAGAGTACTTGCCAAGTCACTTTGATAGGGTTGTGGGGGGTGTTGAGGCTCAGCGCAGGAAGGAAGATACACCATAGTCATCTAATGGTTTCTTTGGCCTTGCAGAACAGCAGGTGATCTTGAGCTTGAGGGGTTGCTCAGGTTTCTGGCTGCTCTCCAGTTGGCATGAGGTGCAGGTGCTGGTGTTGAGTTATGTGAAGTCAGGCAGTTACTCTATCTACTTCAAGGGAGGTTGGGATGGTCAACAACACCAGGAACGGCCCTTTCCACCTTGCTCACTCGTGTGGAACCTCTGGGGTACCTGTGTTATAAGAGCACTAAGTGTAGGCCACAATTCCTGGTGGAGGATCTGGAAAGCTTACAATCAAGTCATAAGATCTTTATCAACTTGAAAAGTCACTTCTGGGGGTGGGTCAAGAGCTGGGGTCAAGGGAATGGGAATCCCACACAGGAGAGTATTCTGGGCTCAGAACAGGGCCAGGACAAGGGCAACACCCAGCCAGCACCAGTTTCCAAGGGCAATTTAGTTAAGGTCTCTTTTTAGGGTTCTGTTCATTCTCTCTACCTGTCCTGAGCTCTGGGGACAGTACGAACAATGGAGCTTCCAATTAGTCCCCAATATCTCTGACAATCTCTGACTTACCTTAGAAACAAAAACAAGACCTTTATCTGATCCAATTACCTTGGATACTCGACACCTCAGGAAGATTTCTTCTAATATCTTCTTGGCTACCACAGTAGCTGTTTCCTGCTTGGTAGGGAAAGCCTCAACCCATCTAGAGATAGTACTATACATACTAGAGGGTATCTATATTTTCCTGGCTTAACTTCTGCAAAATCGGCCTCCCAATATACTCTAGGCTGTTCTCTCCTAGGTATTTGCCCTGTTCACTCTTGGTCGCATAAGCATTTACTTGCTGGCATACCTTATATTATTTTACTCTCTCTGGCCCAAAACCCGAGGTCTATTATATATACCTTAGATCCCTTGACTGCTTGGATACCGTTATCTCTCAAATGAGTCTATCTGTGTATTTGGCCTAGTAAGACTGTTCCTTGCTTTCTGAGGAGTATAGTTCTCCCTTCTTGTGTGCACCACTGCCCTTTCTTCTCTAGGTAATAGTAGGTAGGGTAGCTAGTAATCTGAGTCCTTTCTTCTATGTGTTTTATGTGAGGCCATCTCTTAATTTAGTCCTATTCCCCAGCAGGTATCTCTTGCAGGCCCATAACTGGGATAGGCTCCTGCATAGCCACTTCTCGAGCCACTTAATCTGCCTGGTTATTGTCTCTGGTCACTGAGTCTCTTCCCTTCTGGTGTCCTAGGCAATGATTAGTACTTACAGTTGCCAGCTTCATCAGGGAATCCAAGAGATCCAAGATTTCCTCTGATTTTAGCAGTCTTCTCTCATGGTATACAGCCCCCAAAGACGAGGGCTGTGGCAAAGGCATACCTGCTATACATGTAAATGTCTGGGGAAGGGTAGAGGTTCAGCCCAGATGACATTTGTGCTGTTCATCACAGCATCCCCAGCTTGTCTCTGACCAGGATGGAGAAAACTGCTCCCATCTGTAAAGCATTGCCTTGGCTCCAAGCAGGGGTCACACTCCCATGAGGAGAAGTGCTCCCAGTACCTCGAGGAGAAGTGCTGGCAGTCCCTTGAGGAGAAGTCGTCCCAGTCCCTCAGGGAGGAGCACTCAAAGTCTCTCAAGAAGTCCTAGCAGTCCCTCAAGGAGAAGTGCTAGCAGTCCCTCGAGGAGAAGACTTTGCAGTACCTAAGGGAGGACCCATGGCAGTCCCTCAAGAAATCCTCGCAGTCACTCAAGGAGAAGTCCTTCCAGTCCCTCAAGGAGGCCCCCTCAATATCTCTCCGGGAGTAGCCAATACAGTCCCTCAGGAGTAGTCTTCAAAGTCCTTCAGAGAGGAGTTCTCACAGACCCTCAAGAGGTCCTTAAAGGAGAAGTCATAGCAGTTCCTCAAGGAGAAGTCCTCGCAGTCATTCAGGAAGCAGCCCTTGCAGTCCCTCAAGAAGTCCTCGCACTCCCTCAAGGAGAAGCTCTTGCAGTCCCTCAAGCAGGAACCATCACAGTCCCTCAAGGAGGTGCCCTCAAAATCTTGCCAGAAGTAGCCATCACATTTCCTCAGGGAGTAGTCTTCAAAGTCCTTCAGAGAGGAGTTCTCGCAGACCCTCAAGAGGTCCTTAAAGGAGAAGTCATAGCAGTCCCTCAAGGAGAAGTCCTCGCAGTCCCTCAAAGAGAAGTGCTTGCAATCCCTCGATGAGAAGTCCTCACAGTCCCTCAGGGAGGAGCCCCCAGAGTCCCTCAAGAATTCCTCACAGTCCTTCAAAGAGAAGTCTTCGCAGTCCTCAAAGAGGAACCCTTGCAATCCCTCAAGGAGGCACCCTCAAAATCTCTCAGGGAGTAGCCATCACAGTCCCTCATGGAGTAGCTTTAGAAGTCCTTCTGGGAGGAGCCCTCGCAGTCCCTCAAGAAGTCCTCGGAGTACCTCAAGGAGAAGTCCTCCCAGTCCCTCAAGGAGAAATCCTCGCACTCCCTCAAGGAGATGTGCCCACAGTCCCAAAAGGAGAAGTGCTCCAAGTCCCTCAAGGAGAAGTCCTCCCAGTCACTCAGGGAGAAGCCCTCGCAGGCAATCCCTCAAGAAGTCCACATAGTGGGATTGCAAGCTGGTACAACCACTATGGAAACCAGTCTGGCGATACCTCAGAAAATTGAACATAGTGTTACCTGAGGACCCAACTATACCCCTCCTGGGCATATACCCAGATGATATTTCAACATGCAGCAGGGCCACATGCTCCACTATGTTCATAGCGGCCTTATTTATAATAGCCAGAAGCTGGAAAGAACCCAGATGTCCTTCAACAGAAGAATGGATACAGAAAATGTAGTACATTTACACAATGGAGTACTACTCAGCTATTAAAAACAATGAGCTCATGAAATTCTTAGGCAAATGGATGGAGCTAGAAAATATCATCCTGAGTGAGATGACCCAATCACATACATGGTATGCACTCACTGATAAGCGATATTAGCCCAAAAGCACACAATACCTAAGACGCAATGCATAAACCTCATGAAACTCAAGAAGAAGGAGGAAGACCAAAGTGAGGGTGCTTTTGTCCTTTTTAGAATGAGTATCAAAAGATTCAACCAGAGCTCCCAGGATCTAAACCTCCAGCCTGAGAACAGACAGGGGCAAGTTGTCCTCTGAGAGGCTCTAACCAGCAGCTGACTCAGACAGATACAGATATCCAGAGCCAAACAGTGGATGGAGCTTGAGGACTGTTATAGAAGAATAGCGGAAGGATTGTGGGCCCTAAGGAGATAGGAACTGCATAGGAAGATCAACAGAGTAAACCAACCTGAACCCTTGGAGCTCTCAGAGACTGAATCACCAACCGTGGAGCATACCTAGTCTACACAGATCTAGCTCCATGGGCTGGACCTAGACCTCCCTGCACATATGTTGCAAATGTGCAGTTTGGTTTTCATGTAGTCTCAAACATCTGGAGTGGGGGCTATCCCAAAACATGCAGCCTGTATATGGGGTATGGTCTTCTAGCTGGGTGCCTCATCTGGCCTCAATGGGAGAGGAAGCATCTAGCCTCTCAGAGACTTAAAGTGGCAGGGTGGGGGATACAGGAGGAGGGGTATTCAGAAAAGAAGAGATGGGGGAGGATTGTGGGAGGGGGTGACTGGGACGGGTTATAAAGTGAATAAGCAAAAAAAGAAAATTAAAAAAGAAAAGAAAAAAAAAAAAGAAGTCCACATAGTCTCTAAAGGAGAAATCCTCACAGTCACTCAAGAAGAAACCCTCACAGTCCCTCAAGGAGGCGCCCTCAAAATCTCTCAGTGAGTAGCCATCACAGTCCCTCAGGGAGTAGCCTTCAAATTCCTTCAGGATTATCACTCACAGTCCCTCAAGAAGTTGTCGCAGTTCCTCAGGGATAAGGCCTCAAAGTCTTTCAAGAAGTCCTCGCAGTCACTCAAGGAGAAATCCTCGCAGTCACTCAAGGAGGAACCATGGCAGTCCCTCAAGGAGGAACCATGGCAGTCCCTCAAGGAGGAACCAGCAAATCTCTCCAGGAGAAGGCATCACAGTCCCTCTGGTAGGAGCTTTCAAAGTCCTTCAGGGGTAGCCCTTGCGGTCCCTCAAGGAGGTGCCCTAAAAACCTCTTTGGGAGTAGCTATCACAGTCCCTCAGTGAGTAGCCTTCAAAGTCCTTCAGGAAGGAGCCCTCGCAGTCCCTCAAGAAGTTCTTGCAGTCAGTCAAGGAGAAGTCCACTCAGTTACTCAAGGAGGACTCAAGTCCACGCAGGCCCTCAAGGAGAATTGCTCAAAGTTTCTTGAGGAGAAGTGCTCACAGTCCCTCAAGGAGAAGTTCTCACAGTCCGTCAAGGAGAAATTCTCGCAGTCCCTCTAGGAGAAGTGCTCTCAGTCCCTTAGGAGATATGCCCAGAGTCCCATGAGGAGAAGTCCTCACAGTCACTCATGGAGGAGCCCTCACACACAGTACCTCAAGAAGTCCACCTAGTCACTCAAGAAGAAGTCCTCGCAGTTTCCTCAAGGAGGCGCCCTCAAAATGTCTCCAGGAGTAGCCATCACAGTCCCTCAGGGAGTAGCCTTCTAAGTCCTTCAGGGAGGAATCCTCGCAGTCCCTTGAGAATTCCTCACAGTTCCTCAAGGAGAAGTACTCTGAGTCCCTCAAGAAGTCCTCAAAGTCCCTCAAGGAGAAGTGCTCTCAGTCCCTCCAGGAGAAGTCCTCCAGTCTCTCAGGGCGGAGCCCTAGCAGCCTCTCAAGGAGAAGTCCTCGCAGTCCCTCATGGAGAAGTACTCCGCAGTCCCTTGAGGAGAAGTGCTTGCAGTCCTTGGAGGAGAAGTCCTCGCAGTTCCTCAGGGAGGTGCCCTTGCAGTACCTCAAGGTGGTGCCCTCAAAATTTCTCCAGACTAGCCATCACAGTCCCTCAGGGAGTAGCCTTCAAAGTCCTTCAGGGAGGAGCCCTCGAAATCCCTCAAGAAGTCCTTGCATTCCCTCAGGGAGGAGCCCTGGTATTCCCTTAAGAAGTCCTTGCAGTCTCTTAAGAAGAATTGCTTGCAGTCTCTTGAGGAGAAGTGCTCGCAGTCCCTTGAGGAGAATTCCTTGCAGTCCCTCAGGGAAGAGCCCTCACAATCTCTCAAGATCTTGTCCCTAGTCTGGAAAACAGAGAGTGGTCCTGGTTTATCCTGGTTTACTCTTGTTTCTCCAATGACTAGCTCTGTTTCTAGTACACAATAAGCTTCCAGAATGTGTAAGGTTGTAAATTAAAAGACTAATTGTGAGTTTTAAATAAAATGGATTGTGCATTTGGAAAAAAAAAAAAGAAGTCTTCACAGTCCCTCAAGGACAAGTCCTCAAAGTTCCTCAAGGAGAAGTGCTCGAAGTCCCTCAAAGAGGTGCCCTCAAAATCTCTCCATGAGTAGCCATTACAGTGCTTCAGGGAGTAGCTTTCAAAGTCCTTCAGGGAGGAGCCTTCACAGTCCCTCAAGAAGACCTCACAGTCCATAAAGGAGAAGTACTCACAGTCCCTGAAGAAGTGCTCACAGTCCATCGAGGAGAAGTGCTCACAATCCCTAAAGAAGAATTCCTCACAGTCCCTCAGTTAGGAGCCCTCGCAGTCCCTCAAGAAGTCCTCACAGTCCCCCAAGGAGGTACCCTCAAAATCTCTCGGGAGTAGGCATCACATTCCCTCTGGGAATAGCCTTCCAAGTCCTTCAGAGAGGAGCACATGGAATCTCTCAAGAATTCTTTGCAGTCCCTCAAGGAGAATTTCTCACAGTCCCTCAAGGAGAAGTACTTGCACTCCCTCCATGAGAAGTCCTCACAGTCACTCTGCGAGGAGCCCTCCCATGCAATCCCTCAAGAAGTCCACTTAGTCTCTCAAGGAGAAATCCTCACAGTTCATCAAGAAGGAACCCTAGCAGTCCCTCAAGGAGGTCCCCTCAAAATCTCTCAGGGAGTAGCCATCACAGTCTCTCAGGGAGTAGCCTTCAAAGTCCTTCAGGGAGAAGTCCTCACAGTCCCTCAAGAAGTTGTCACAGTCCCTTAAGGAGAAGTGTTCGCTGTCCCTCGAGGAGAAGTCATAGGAGTCCCTCAAGGAGAAGTCCTCTCAGTCCCTCAAGGAGAAGTGCTCAAAGTCCCTCGAGAAGAAGTGCTCACAATCCCTCAAGGAGAAGTGCTCGCAGTGCCTCAGTTAGGAACCCTCAAAGTCTCTCAAGAAGTCTTCACAGTCCCTCAATGAGGTTCCCTCAAAATCACTCGGGGAGTAAACATCACATTCTCTCTGGGAGTTGCCTTCTACATCCTTGGAAATTCTCGTGTAAAACTGCCTATTCAAGTCATCTGTGCACTTTTGTGTGTGCATGTGCGTGCATGTGTATGTGCATGCGTGTGTGATCTCATGTCAGAAGGTTCAAGAATTTTTTTGTGAGTGCCTACTTCATAGATCCTGTCTAAGGTCCACTTCAGATCACCTTTAGGTAGTTCAAATCCTTGAGTAAGCTAAGAGTTGTTACACTTTAACATTTTATTTGAAAGACCTCATTGAATATTACAAACAGGAGTTCTCTGTTAGGTTTAGATATTACATAGCATGTAGAAATCCTTCTCTTTCATGTTTACATCTAAGAGTCCTATCAAATTACTTTCTGTGGATGATGTGAGTAGGAATTGAAGTCTTCCCCAAATTAGATAGCCATAGATAGCTATTTAGGTAGCTATTTAGTCTCTCTGTAGAATGGAAAGGTAAGATGAGTGAGCTGTTAGACATGAATACAAACTTGACACACACACAGACCACAGACACTCAAACACAAATAAATAAAATTAATATATCCTGAGGGAAATCAAAATAATTAAAACAAAGATATCCATGAATTGAAGATTCATTTCTTAGCATTCAATTATCTTTACTCTGAACTACAAATGCCATGTACACACATACACCCTTCACACACACAACCACATCACACACACACTCAACACACACACACAAACCCTACTGAATCCAGAAGAGGTGCCAAACCCTTGAACTGAAGTCACAGGTGTTTGGAGCTGCCTACATGGGTGCTGGGACTGAACTCAAGACTTCTGCAAGAGCAAAATGTGCTATAACCACAGAGCCATCTCTCTAGCTCTATTTGCATTTTCTTAATTTCACTCAGTAACATTTGGCTTTCAAATACAGAGTTTTCAATAATATTTTATTTGTGTATGACTATAGAGAAAGAATAAAAAAGGAGTGGAAGACATGAAAGAGGGTCTAGAGGAGGAGATGGAGGAGGAGAGGGAAGGAGGATGGAAGAGGAAAGGAAGGAGAGAGAGAGAGAGAGGAAAGAGAGAGACTGAGACTGAGGGACAGAGGGAGAGAGAATTGCAGTGTGTTTGCAGTGGGTTAGTGTAGAGCCCAGGATAGCACTCAGGTGGATAACGCATGTAAATTACAACATGTACCATTGGAAACCATCTAGCTGGCCCCAATATGAAGTATTTTAAATTACAGAAGAGTTTTAAAGCTATAGCATGTGTGTGTGTGTGTGTGTGTGTGTGTGTGTGTTGTATGTGTTTTAAGTGGGGATCAAATTCAGTTCATTGCTCATGCTAGGCAAAGCACTCTACCACTGAGCTCTGGTCCATTTTTCCTTGATTTTTATTAAAGATAATTTCAGGCAAATCAAAGGTACACAGAATTGGTAATGCACCTAATATGTGAAAGGACCTATGACCTGTTCTCAATAGTAGGGAAGAAAAGTTGGTCTGATGACTCCTCAATGACCTGTCACTCTGTTTCAACCCTTACTACATTATTCTTAAGCAAACCACAGATAATTTCATGACAAATGTTTTAGTACATATAGTTTGAGATTCTGCCTCCATCTGCAAAGGAAAAAAGGGAAAGAAAAATGTATTAATCAAACTATCATTATTACACCTAAAATTTAACAACAAAATTTGAACAGTTCTTTAATGCCTCAAATACACAGTATTTAAATTCCAATAGTCATGTAGTGACATGAATTATTATTTAGATGGACTCAAGATCACACGTTGAGATTGAACACCATGTTTCTTGACTCTCCTCTACAGATTCTCTTTCCCTCCCTTCTATTTGTTCCATTTATGTATTGCAGAAAAGAGTCATTGCTCTAGATTTCGCAGCCAACATTTTGTTGATCAAATACTCATGCTGGGTAGCCATGGATATATGGGCACCTCTAGCTGGACTTAGTGGATTATTAGAAAACCAAATAAAACATGAAATTGGAAGGAGGACACTTGTGAGTGTGTGGGAAAAGCTGGAAGAGGAGGAGAGTATGATTCTATTTTATTGTATACATGCGTACAATTTTAATTAGGAAAAAATTATAATACCCCCTTCTCATGATTTGACATATTCTGCTTCCTCTTGTACTTCCTGTGAGTTGGGACTTACCCAAAACTCTTACAGAAACACATTTGTCAGGGAAGCAGGGTTGGGAAGTATAACCTTTAGGAGAGATTAACTCTGCTCTTTCTAGACTGGGTAAGGTCTTGCAGGCATGGCTCCCCACTCCCCTTCCCTTCTGGAGCTTTCATTACTGTATCTCCTGTTTCTTGGCTCTATTTTACCTCTCTGGTCTACACACCATTCTTCAGACCTTTCATCGCTTGCAAATTCTAAATTGAACAGGAGAGATTTTCAAGATGTGCTTTCATCCTGTACCCCAGGCTAGCTGGGAACTTACTAGATATGCTAAGCTGGCTTTGAACTCATTATAATCCTTTGATGCCAGCCTCCAGAGTGGAGCATTTACAGGCATGCCCCACCACAATCTGCCTTTGTAGTGGTTCTGAAGTCTAAGAGTTCAACTAAAGTATTCCATTTACCTTTAATGATGGGTCCATCAATCCAGACACACTGAAATTCATGGCCTGAAGTTGTCTGAGGACCTCTCATGATGTGAACTTGACACTATCGACAGTCTGCTAAGAGATATCTTGCAGGCTTGCCTGTGAGGGAGCTTCTAGATTGGACTCATTGAGGTGGAAAGACCTACCCTGGCCATGGGCAGCATGGTTCCATGGGCTTTGAGCATTAGAAGTAAGAAATAGAAAGTGCAAACTACACAATCAGCCTGCAGTTAATGGTTTCTGGGGACACCCCTTTAGTTTTTATACTTGTCAGTATGAAGGCCAATTTCCTAGCATTTCCCAAGGGCTAGAAGTAAATGGTAAATTTGACATTTGGAGCTTCTAAGTGACTATGTCAGGGGTGTCTTCTGCTGGATTGAAAACGTTATGGCTCAGTGGTTAAGAGTACTTGCTGCTCTTGCAGAGGACCCAGGTTCAATTCCCAGCATCCACATAGTGTGTCACGAGCATCTGTAAATCTAGTTTTAGGGGATCTAACACCCTCTTCTGGACTCAGAGAGCACCAGGCATGCAAGTGGTGTGCACACATACAAGTAAAGAATACACAAATGGAAAAAAAATAATACTATTAAGAAATATTCCTGCACATTTATGGAACATAACAGTTTGCTTTATGCATCGTGTAATAATTAAATCAAGCTTGTTAACACATTTTTCACTTGAGGGTTTTTTCATGTGTATGATGAGAAATTTAAGATTGATTCTTTGAGTAATTATGGTTTTCAAAAAATTTTTCTTGAGTTCATTATCCAAGGTGGTAAAGACTTTTTCTTTTATACTTTGTCTGTTGTAGTTTTTCACATTTGAATTCTTTAAAATTCACATTGTTTTTCACATTTGAATTCTTCCTTTATTTGATTTTTTTGAGACAGATTTTTCTCTGTGTAGCTCTGGCTCTCCTGGAACTCATTTTGTAGACCAGGGTGGCCTCAAACTCAGGGATCCTCATGCCTCTGCTTCCGGATGGCTGAAATTAAAGGCATGTGCCACAAGTGCCTGTCTTCATTTAAATCCTTTTTAATTAAGGTTTATGTTTATTTTACATATGAGAGCTTTTTGCCTGAATGTGTGCATGTGCGTCACATGATGTCTGAACTTCCAGGGGTCATCAGAGAGCATCAGATCCTCTGAAACTGGAGCTACTGTTATAAGTCACCATATGGGTGCTGGGAACCGAACCTAAGTCCTCTGCAAGGGGAGTCAGTGAGTGCCCTAACTGTTGAATCATCTCTCCAGCCCCCTCACACTTGAAGTTCTTCATTCACTGAAAGTCTATCTCTGAATCCCATTTAAGAAAGGACCCATTTTTCCTGATATTATTTGCTGTCATCTTAGTTTCTTTTCTGTGCTCTGACAGAAAATCCTCACAAAAGTGACTTCATTGGAGACTTGTTCATTTCAGCTCACAGTCATTCAAAGTTATGGTCCATCAATCCACCATGGCAGGGAAGAAGCCTCAGCCATAGGTGCTTAGGGTAGCGATTCACGTTGCATCCATTGCATCCGTTGCATCCATAGTAAAGAAGCAGAGAGCAGAGAGTCCAAACTGCTGTTCTTTTCCCACGGACACGGTCTGGGATCCTAGTCATAGAATGGCGCCACACAGAGGCACCCACGACAGTTTCCAGACAGTTGTTCCCTATAGGCATGCTTAGAGGCTCATCTCTAGTTGATTCGAGATTTTGTCAAGTTGAAGTTTGTCATCACAGCGATGGGATTGTTTTCTTCTTGCTATGTGGCGCTCTCTTCAATTAAGCCGTCACATTGTCATATGTAACTGAACTTGCTTCAGAGCTGGGTGTTTTGTTTTGTTTCGAGACAGGCTCTCTCTTTGTAGCCCTGGGTGTCTTGGAACTCACTGTTTAGACCAGGCTGGCCTTCAATGCACAGAAATCCTCTACTCCCTGATATTTTGGAGCCATTTAAAAAAATGTTAATCCCACCGGCCTGTTCCTGTTATTAACTATGGTTTTGTAGCTGTTTTAGTTTTAGTTCTGCAAGTCTCTCCCTCTCTTCTTATTCTCCATTAAGAAGGCCTCAAAGTAGAGTTTAACTTGGAGAGGAATGACATTTTTGAGATTAAAATCATCCCAGCCAAAAGCCTGAAATATCTGTCCAATTATCAGATCATCATATATCTCCTGTATTCAATGTTTATGGTTTTATATATGAAGGCTTTCTGTATCATTTATTAATTCAATACTTTGATATTTTATAATTTTTATTAATATAAAGAATATATTTTATTACTTTAAATGTTATAGAGTTTTTTTTCTTGAAATAAGAAGGCTTGTGTGTGTGTGTTTGTGTGTGTGTGTGTTGTCTATGTGTGTTTTGTTTTATTTTTTTGTGATAGGAGCCTGCCTTATGGCCCTGGCTAGGCTGGTGCTTACTATATGGATTATCACAAACATATGACAATCCTCCTCCTTAACCCAAGTGTTGGTATTACAGGCGTGTACCACTAGATTCAGCAACTATTAATATTTATAAGTTGTTTTGGATTCATGAATTTGGTCAAGTATACTATATGCACTATATATAACTTGGTTTGGTAGTGTTTGCCTGAAACCTCAGCACTTAGGAGACAGAGGCTGGAAGATCAGGAGTTCAAGGTCATGTTCAGCTAAATAAGATCAAAGCAACCAAGCTATATGAATCCTTATTTTAATATAACAACAAAGGCTGGGCAGAGTGGCCCATGCCAGTAGCTTGTGCTGGAAGGCAGAGGCAAGAGGATCAGGAATTTAAGGTCATCTTCAACTGCTTAGTAAACTCAAGGCCAACCTGGGCTCCATGAGTCCTTGTCTCAAAAACACAAAACAAACAATATGTATGTGTGTATAGAGTAGATTTGTTGGGAATGCCTATTACTATCACTTTCATAGTTATTGGTATAATCAAGTAAGGTATGTCTTTGTAAATTCTGGTCACTTATGTTTCATTGAGGAGCAAGCAGGCTTTCAGCACTTATGGGACACTTCAGGGAAACATGCTCTGAGCTCATTCTTCCTCACCTGGGAAGCAGGCATTTTCTAGCCACTATTGACCTAAATAACCATCAGAGAAAGGAGAGAGAGAGAGCGAGAAGCGAGAGCGAGAGAGAGAAAACCTAAAAGAATAATGTCCATTTGGGAAAAAAAAAAAGATTCTCTTTGTTTTTCAGCTCAACACTTATGGAACTGAATTTACCAGAATCCCATGATACGTCTTCTTCCTCCAACTCTGACACTGTGGCTCAGGAGATTGTCCCACCTCACTCTTACTGTGAAAATGGGAAATGTTCTACTGACTACAGTATATCCTCTGAATCCTCCAACAAACAGCTCAATCCTGTCTTATCTTCCAATCTTTTCAGAAGACCAACTTGGCAAATCCAGAGCCAATAGTATTCCTGATTCCCCAGAAAAGGAATTGCCCATGTACAGGAGCCAAAGCACACCACTGCCTACCTTTCAGCTGGCAGATACTGAGAAGTCAGATCTTTTCCAGAAGTTTGCAGTCCTTCCTCCCTTTCAAGCTCAAAGCTCTTTTATTAGCCCAATTTTACAATCCCTAGATCCTTGCAAACAAGAGAAAACAAAAGATAAGGAAAAGAATCATTTGTTATCAGATCATGGGTCAAATTCTCTTTTGAACGAGAGACTGGGACCCTTGGTCTGGGCCTCCACTCCTAGCTCTCTCCTTTACACAGAGTAGAGCTGGAAGGACATATGTCTCAGAAGGTCTCCATTCTACAGAAACAAGTGGTACCTCTGCCTGTGAAGAAATCATGGGAAATACTCAATCATCTGATGGATCCACAATGGGTTCCTGAACAAGAGATCCCCAAGACTCATTTACCTATACCCATCCCTCAGAGCACTAAGCCAAGTACCAACGGATCTTCAGCTATTCCGTCGATTCATCTCCATGTGAACATTGGGGTGTATTCTTATGTAAACAGGACAGAAGCAAGAATGTCGCAGCAACTTACCTCCAACAAGCAGTTAGAATCTGAACATGACTACCAAATCATTAGATACAATCCTTTAGTTATATCAATGAACACGCCATCTTCCAGAAATGTAGAAGTTAATGCAATTCGGGAAAAAACCACTTTACAGAAAAAGGATCCAAAGTCTGTGTTAGAGCTGAATATAGAACAGAGGTCATAGGTTGTCCAGAAGAAAAGATGCAGTCACATAAGGCACAAGGAACTAATGTGGAGCTGACACCCAAGGTACCATGTTCAGCCATAGACAGCATAAAGGTCACTTCGATGGCATTTTGTCAGGTTATGGATGCAATGGGAATGATCCCAGATTCACATTCAGAGGTAACAGACACTGTATGGAAAATAAAAGATAAGACTAACTTATCACAGCCACCCTACCAAGCTGAAACAGTGAGTATACCTCCCAAGTCATCAAATCCAGTAATTGACTCAATAAAAGCAGCAAGTCCTGAGCATCAAATGAGGGAGTCAGAGTATGGACTCAAGACTAAATTAAATCACAGATATCTCAAAGTAACTCCTGTAGCATTGTTTCACATCTTGGATTCTAGGGGGCTGATTAATGAATTATGTTCACGTGTCATAGAATCAGCAGGAATAGCCCCAAAGCCACAATACCAAGTCATGGAATCAGAGGGGGTAGATACATTGCATAAGGATCAAGCTGTAGAACCAGCAAAGATGAGTCCAGGGCCACATCATACAGTCTTCAAAGCTAGGGAAAGGATTCCATAGCCTCAGTATAAAGTCATGGAAACATTAAACATGGACTCAGGGTCACAGAATCAAGCCACAAAACAGATCAGGTTTACTCCCAGTTCACTTCAACGTTTATGGCCACCAACTAAAGACCTGGATTCTTCAAGGATGGTTCCAGAACCATCTGAGAAATCCAATCATGTTCTAAAGGTAAACTCAATGGTACAGGTGTCCCCCCACGGAATGATCATACCACTACAAGCTGGTTTGACTGCATAGTCAGTGGCTCAAACCAAAGAATCTCTAGAGTTGCCTTCTGCGGCCCAAGGTTCAAGTCAGAGACTCCATAGGGATGACACCACATCAAGGCACAGAGTATTGTCATTGACTCCAAAACTGCCTCATCAGGTCAGGGACCCTTCGAAGTTCACCCCACGAACACCAAGATTTAGACTTTTCTGAGGTGAGCCCAAGGCAAAGTCACAAAATGACAGAACAATGGGGTTGACCTCTGATACCTGGCCACAAAAGAAATCTTCGCAGTCCCTCAAGGAGAAGTGCTCGCAGTTCCTTGAGGAGTAGTGCTAGCAGTCCATCGAAGAGAAGTCCCTCAGTCCCTCAGGGAGGAGCCCCGCAGTCCCTCAGAAGTCCTCAAGTCCCTTAAAGAAGTCCTTGCAGTCCCTCCAAGAGAAACCCTTGCGTCCCTCAAGGAGGTGCCCTCAAAAAATCACTGGGAGTAGCCATCATAGTCCTCAGGGAGGAAACCTTCAAAGTCTTTCAGGAGAGCCTCGCACCTCAAGAAGTCCCCGCAATCTATAGAATCTATAGCATTTAATCAAGGCCCTAAAGTTAGAAAGAATGACTGAGTCAATACCAGAGACAAAGCCCAATAGGGAATCTGTAAAGTTAAACTCGGGCCCTCAGTTGCAAGATTAAGAAATATTCTATGTCAATTCTGGAGACAGAGCTTCAAGATGGAAGATCTCCAAGAATCAATTCTGGCCACACTTATAGGGTGTAAAGTCTTCAGAACGGATTCAGGAGACATGGTTCAAAAAGAAAAACCCATGCCTTTGTGTATCAGCCACTTGGGCAAGATGTAGAATCTTTTAAAAGGGTTTTCTCTACAGGCACTTGATGGGAAACGTTTCAGTTCAAGTACCCTCTGACTTACAGAACAGGAAACTAAGTTAAAACCAGAATTACACCTTCAAGGTATGAAGCCTGAGGCTTTCAAACCCTGGATTAAAGTTGGAAGACCTGAAAGTCCACATATCCACAAACAACAAAGGATAAGGAGATCAATTATGAGCAGCTTGAAGGTTTGTGGGATTCTCTGAGTTGGCCTCCCAAATTATAAATGTGGACCTTTTGGACTCAAAGCCAGAAATCAGAAGCAAGATGTGAAGCCTCACAAATTAAGTCAAAAGCAACAGCCTCAGAGTATGAAAGTCAACAGTGTCAATCATGAGCCACATTTGCAACATATCAAGTCATCAGACTTATGTACAACACTTCAAGACCTGAATCGATGGAATTCGACTCAGGCAACAGTTGCAAGATGTGAAGTCTTTCTGAGTTGGGCCTGGAATAGGTACACAGTCTTCAGGGTTCAACTCGGGGCACAGTTACAAGATGTAAAAACCTTTCCCTCGAAGTCCATCAAGGCGGTACCCTCAAATCTCTCGGGAGTAGCCATCACAGTCCTCAGGGATAGCCTTCAAAGCCTTGCAGCCCTCAGCAGTCCTCAATCCACACAAAAGTACTCCCAGTCCCTCAAGAGAAGACTCCCTCCCTCTAAATAGGATCCTCAAGAGTCCCTCAAGGAAGGGGCCCTCAATATCCTCTGGGAGTAGCCTTCCACCAAGCCTCCTAAGGATGCCTTCGAAGTCCTCAGGGGGAGCCCTCAAAGTCCCTTAAGGAGAACCTCTATGTCTCTCAAAGAGAGTCCTTCAGTCCCAAAAGGAAGTGCTAGCAGTCTTTCATGGAGTTGTCTTCCAGAACCTTGAGGAGAAGTCCTCAGGTCCACTCAAAAGACAGTCCTAGGAAAGTCCAGTCCTCATCGAAGAATCGAGCTCCTCATACCGGGAGAAATCCTCGCAGTTCCCTCAGGGAGACCACTTCGCATCCCTCAAATTGCTTGCTTGTCCTCAAGAAGAAGCTCAAGTCCTCAAAGAGGAACCTCACAGTCCTTCAAGGAGTCGTTGCACAAAAATTCTCTCAGGAGTAGCCTCAGATACCTTCTAAGAAAGTCTCAAAGAAGCCCTAGCAGTCACTCAAGGAGGTAACCACGGAAGTCGCTCAAAGGAACCTTCCAAAATCTCTCTGGCAGTAGCCATCAAAGTCGCTGATCAAGTAGCCATCGAGGACTTCAAGAGGAGGCTCTGAGTCCCTCAAGATGTTCCTCACAGTCCCTCAGGAGAAGTCCCACAGTCCCTCAAGGAGAACGTGCTCGCATTCCCTCAAGAAATCCTTGCAGTCCCTCAAGGAGAAGTCTTTCCAGTCCTTAAGAAGAAGTGCATGCAAGTCCCACGAGGAGAAGTGCTCACAGTCCCTCAAGGAGAATTCCTCGTAGTCCCTCACAGCCCTTCATTGAGCAGCCCTTGCTATCCCTCAAGAAATCCGCACAGTCACTCAAGAAGTCCTCACAGTCTGTCAAGTAGGAACCCTCACAATCCCTCAAGGAGGCACCCTAAAAATCTCTCCTGGAGTAGCCATCACAGTCCCTCAAGGAGTAGCCTTTGAAGTCCTTCAGGGAGGAGCCCTGACTGTCCTTCAGGAAGTCCTCACAGACCATTAAGGATAAGTCCTCACAGTCCCTCAAGGAGAATTCATGGCAGTCCCTCTGGGAGGAGACCTAGCAGTCCCTCAAGAAGTCCTCGCTGTCACTAAAGGAGAAGTCCTGACAACCCCTCAAGGAGGAACTCTCATAGTCCCTCAAGAAGCACTCACAGTCCCTCTAGGAGAAGTCCTCGCTCTCCCTCGAGGAAAAGTGTTCACAGTCCATCTAGAAGAAGTGCTCCCAGACCCTCAGGGAGGAAAAATCACAGTCCCTATAAAAATCCTCACAGTCACTCAAGGAGAAGTCCTCCAAGTCTTTAAGGAGAAGTTCTCCCAGACTCTCAAGAAGAAGTGCTTGCAGTCTCTCGAGTAGAAGTCTTCAAAGTCCCTCTGGGAGAAGCCCTCACAGTCCCTCAAGAAGGTGCTCTCAAAATCTCTTTGGGAGTAGCCATCACAGTCCCTCATGGAATAGACTTTGAAGTCATTCAGGGAGGAGCCCTCACAGTCCCTCAAGAAATCCTCGCAGTTCCTCAAGGAGAAGTCCACGTAGTTGCTCAAGGAGAAGTGCTCCCAGTCCCACGAGGAGACATGCTCGGAGTTCCTAGAGGAGAAGTCCTCTCAGTCCCTATGGAGGAGCCCTTGCTGTCCCTCAAGAAGTCCTCGCAGTCACTCAAGGAGAAGTCCTCGCAGTCCCTCGAGGACATTTCCTTGCAGTCTCTCAAGAAGTGCTCACAGTCCCACAATGAGAAGTTCTCGCAGTCCTCAGGAGGAGCCTTAGCAGTCCCTCAAGAAGTCCTAGCAGTCCCTCAAGGAGAAGTCCTCGCAGGCCCTCAAGGAAAAGTGCTCCAGTCACTCGAGTAGAAGTCCTCACATTCTCTCAGAAAGGAGCCCTCGCAGTCCTCAAGAAATCCTCAGCAGTTTCTCAAGGAGAAGTCCTCCAGTCCCTCAAGGAGAAGTCCTTGCAGTCCCTCAAGGAGAAGTGCTCACAGTCCCTCAAGGAGGAACTCTCACAATCCCTCAAGGAGGAACCCTCAAAATCTCTTCGGGAGTAGCAATCACAGACCCTCAGGTAGTAGCCTTTGAAGTCCTTCAGGGAGGAACCCTCACAGTCCCTCGAGAAGTACTCACAGTCCCTCAAGGAGAAGTCCTCGCAGTCCCTTGAGGAGAAGTCCTGGCAGTCCCTCAGAGAGGAGCCCTCGATGTCCCTCAAAAAGTCCTTGCACTCACTCAAGGAGAAGTTCTCGCAGTCCCTCAAGGAGACCTGCTTACAGTCCCTTGAGGAGAAGTGCTTGCAGTCACTCAAGGAGAAGTTGTCATGGTCCCTCAAGGAGAAGTGCTTGCAGTACCTCAAGGAGGTGCCCTCAAAAATCTCTCCAGAAGTACCCATTACAAACCCCCAGGGAGTAGCCTTCAAAGTCTTCAGGGGGATCCCTCACAGGCTCTCAAGAACTCCTCGCAGTTACTCAAGGAGAAGTCCTCACAGTTCCTCAAGGAGGAACCCTCCAGTCCCTCAAGGAGGTGCCTGGAAAATCACTCCTGGAGTAGCCATCACAGTCCCTCAGGGAGTAGCCTTCAAAGTCTTTCAGGGAGGAGCCCTTGCAGTCCCTCAAGGAGAAGTCCTCACAGTCCGTCAAGGAGAAGTGCTCACAGTCCCTAAAGGAGAAGTGCTCACAGTCTCTCAAGAAGTCCTCGCAGTCCCTCAGGGAGGATCCCTGGCAGTCCCTCAATAAGTCCTCACAGTCACTCAAAGAGAAGTCCTCGCAGTCCCTCAAGGAGGAACCATGGCAGTCCCTCAAGGAGGCATGCTCAAAATCTCTCTGGGAGTAGCCATCTCATTCCATCAGGGAGTAGCCTTTGAAGTCCTTCAGGGCAGAGCCCTCACAGTCCCTCAAGAACTTGTCACAGTCCCTCGAGGCGAAGTCATTGCAGTCTCTCAAGAAGAAGTCCTCGCAGTCCCTCAAGGAGAAGTGCTTGCAGTACCTCAAGGAGAAATGCTCGCAGTCCCTTGTGGCGAAGTCCTTGCAGTCCCTCAGGGAGGAGCCATAGCAGTTCCTCAAGAAGTCCTCGCAGTCCCTCAATGAGGAACCCTCACAATCCCTCTAGAGTGGCCCTCAATAGCTCTCCTGGAGTATCCATCAGAGTCCCTCAGGGAATAGCCTTTAAAGTCCTTCAGGGGGGAGCCCTTGCAGTCCCTCAAGAAGTCCTCGCAGTTTCTCAAGGAGAAGTCCTTGCAGTCCCTCGAGGAGAAGTATTCACAGTCCTCAGGGATGAGTCCTCGCAGTCCCTCAAGAAATCCTCACAGTCCCTCAAGTAGGCGTCCTCAAAATCTCTTCTGGAGTAGCCATCACAGTCCATCAGTGAGTAGCCTTCGAAGTCCTTCAGGGAGGAGCCCTCACAGTCCCTCAAGAAGTCCTTGCAGTTAGTCAAGGAGAAGTCCACTCAGCTGCTCAAGGAGGACTCAATTCCTCGCAGGCCTTCAAGGAGAATTGCTCAAAGTTTCTTGAGGAGAAGTGCTCACAGTCCCTCAAGGAGAATTCCTCACAGTCCCTCTAGGAGATATTCCCACAGTCCCATGAGGAGAAGTCCTACAGACACTCATGGAGGAGCCCTCACACGCAGTACCTCAAGAAGTCCATCTAGTCACTCAAGAAGAAGTCCTCACAGTTCCTCAAGGAGGCGCCCTCAAAATCTATCCAGGAGTAGCCATCACAGTCCTTCAAGGAGTAGCCTTCTAAGTCCTTCAGGGAGGAATCCTCGCAGTCCCTCAAGAATTCCTCACAGTTCCTCAAGGAGAAGTACTCTGAGTCCCTCAAGAAGTCCTCAAAGTCCCTCAAGGAGAAGTGCTCTCAGTCCCTCCAGGAGAAGTCCTCCCAGTCTCTCAGGGCAGAGCCCTAGCAGCCTCTCAAGGAGAAGTCCTCGCAGTCCCTCATGGAGAAGTACTCGCAGTCCCTTGAGGAGAAGTGCTTGCAGTCCTTGGAGGAGAAGTCCTCGTAGTCCCTCAGGGAGGAACCCTCACAGTCCCTCAAGAAGTCCTCACAGTCACCCATGGAGAAGTCTTCGCAGTTCCTCAAGGAGGAACCCTCACAGTCCCTCAAGAAGGTGCCCTCAAAATCTCTCTGGGAGAAGCCATCACAGTCCCTCAGGGAGTATCCTTTGAAGTTCTTCAGAGAGGAGCCCTAGCAGTCCCTCAAGGAGAAGTCCTCACAGTCCCTCAAGGAGGAACCCTCACAGTCAATCAAGGAGAAGTCCTTCAAGTCTCTCAAGGAGAATTGCTTGCAGTCCCAGATGGAGAAGTGCTGAAGTGCTCACAGTCCCTTGAGGAGAAGTCCTCACAGTTCCTCAGGGAGGAGCCCTCACCATCTCTCAAGAAGTGCTCACAGTCCCTGGAGGAGAACTCCTTGCAGTCCCTCAAGGAGAAGTGCTCACAGTCCCTGGAGGAGGTGTTCTCAAAATCTTTTCATGACTAGCCATCACAGTCCCTCAGGGGCTAGCCTTCAAAGTCCTTCATTAAGGACCCTCACTGTCCCTCAAGAAGTCCTCACAGTCCATAAAGGAGAAATACTCTCAGCCCCTTAAGAAGAAGTCCTCCCAGTCCCTCAAGAAGTCCTCTTAGTCCATTGACGAGAAGTCCTTGCAGTCCCTCAGGCAGAAGTCCTCACATTCACACAAAAAGTACTCCCAGTCCCTCAAGGAGAAGAGCTCCCTCCCAGTCCCTCAAATAGGAACGCTCACAGTCCCTCAAGGAGGCGCCCTCAATATCTCTCTGGGAGTAGCCTTCACAGTCCCTCAGGGAGTAGCCTTCGAAGTCCTTCAGGGAGGAGCCCTCACAGTCCCTTAAGGAGAACACCTCTATGTCTCTCAAAGAGAAGTCCTTGCAGTCCCACAAAGAGAAGTGCTAGCAGTCTTTCATGGAGATGTGTTCCCAGTACCTTGAGGAGAAGTCCTCAGGGTCCCTCAAAGAGAAGTGGTAGCAGTCTCTCAAGAAGAGCTCTTAGTACCAGGAGGAGAAATCCTCGCAGTTCCTCAGGGAGGAGCCCTCGCATTCCCTCAAAATTTGCTCTTGTCCCTCAAGAAGAAGAGCTCAAAGTCTCTCAAAGAGGAACCCTCACAGTCCCTCAAGGAGTCGTGCACAAAAATTCTCCAGGAGTAGCCATCACATACCTTCCTTCGAAGTCCCTCAAGGAGAAGCCCTAGCAGTCCCTCAAGGAGGAACCACGGAAGTCGCTCAAGGAGGAACCCTCAAAATCTCTCTGGGAGTAGCCATCACAGTCGCTGATCAAGTAGCCATCGAAGGACTTCAGAGAGGAGGCCTCTGAGTCCCTCAAGATGTCCTCACAGTCCCTCCAGGAGAAGTCCTCACAGTCCCTCAAGGAGAAGTGCTCGCATTCCCTCAAGAAATCCTTGCAGTCCCTCAAGGAGAAGTCTTTCCAGTCCCTTAAGAAGAAGTGCATGCAGTCCCACGAGGAGAAGTGCTCACAGTACCTCAAGGAGAATTCCTCCAAGTCCCTAAGGGAGGAGCCCTCAGAGTCCCTCAAGAAGTCCTTGCAGTCACTCAAGGAGAAGTCCTCACAGTCCCTCAAGGAGGAACCCTCACAATCTCTCAAGGAGGTGCCCTCAAAATCTCTCCGGGAGTAGCCATCACAGTATCTCAGGGAGTAGACTTCGAAGTCCTTCAGGGAAGAGCCCTCACTGTATCTCAAGAAGTCCTCACAGTCCCGCAAGGAGAAGTGCTCGCAGTCCCTCAGTGAGGAGCCCTCGCAGTCCCTCAAGAAGTCCTTCCAGTCACTCAAGGAGATGTCCTCACAGTGCCTCAAAGAGGAACCTCTGCAGTCCCTCAAGGAGGTGCCCTCAAAATCTCTCCAGGAGTACCCATCACAGTCCCTAATAGAGTAGCCTTCGAAGTGCTTCAGGGAGGAGCCCACACAGTCCCTCAAGTAGTCCTCACAGTCCCTCAAGGAGAAGTCCCAACGGTCCCTCAAGGAGAAGTGCTTGCAGTTTCTTGAAGAGAAGTCCTCGCAGTCCCTTGTGGAGAAGTGCTCTCAGTCACTCAAGGAGGAACCCTCATAGTTCCTCAAGGAGAAGTACTTGCAGTCCCACAGGGATGAGACCTAGCAGTCCCTCCAGATATCCTTGCAGTAGGTCAAGGAGAAGTCCTTGCTGTCCCTCAAAGGTAAGACCTCGTAGTCCCTCAAGGAGAATTCCTCGTAGTCCCTCACAGCCCTTCATTGAGGAGCCCTTGCTATCCCTCAAGAAATCCGCACAGTCACTCAAGAAGTCCTCACAGTCCCCTAAGGAGAAGTCCTCACAGTCCCTCAAGGAAGCAACCTCAGAATTTCTCAGGGAGTAGCCATAAAGTCCTCCAGGGAGCAGCCTTTGAAGTTTTTCAGGGAAGAGCCCTAGGAGTCCCTCAAGATGTCCTTGGAGTTCCTCAGGGAGAATTCCTTGCAGTACCTCAAGGAGAACTGCTCACAGTCCCTTGAGAATAAGTGCTCGCAGTCCCTCAAGGACAAATCCTCACAGGCCCTCAGAGGGGAGCCCTCACAGTCCCTCAAGAAGTCCTCACAGTCCCTCAAGGAGAAGTCCTCACAGTTCCTCAGGGAGAAGCCCTCGCAGTTCCTCAGGATGGAGACCTCACAGTCCCTCAAGAAGGCACCCTCTAAATCTCTCCAGGAGTAGCCATCACAGTCCCTGAGCAAGTAGCCTTCGAAGTCCTTCGGGGAAGAGCCCTCACAGTCCCTTAAGAAGTCCTCGCAGTCCCTCAAAGAGAAGTGCTTGCAGTCCCTAGAAAAGAAGTGTTCCCTGTCCCTCAAGGAGAAGTCCTCAAAGTCCCTCAGGGAAGAGTCCTCGCAGTCACTCAAGGTGAAGTTCTTGCTGTCCCTCAAGGAGGAACCCTTGCAGTCCCTCAAAGAGTAGCCCTCAAAATCTATCTGGGAGTAGCCACCACAGTCCCTCAGGGAGTAGCCTTCAAGTCCTTTACTGAGGAGCCCTTGCAGTCCCTCAAGGAGAAATCTTCGCAGTCGATGAGGGAGGTGCTCTCACAGTCCATGAGGCAGAAGCCCTTGCAGGGCATCAAGAAGTCCTTGCAGTTACTCAATGAGAAGTTGTCACATTTCCTCAATAAGGAACCCTTGAAGTCCCTCAAGAAGGCGCCCTCAAAAATCTCTCCAGGAATAGCCATCACAGTCCCTCAGAGAGTAGCCTTCGAAGTCCTTCAGGAAGGAGCCCTCACATTCCCTCAAGTAGTCCTCACAGTCCCTCAAGGAGAAGTCCCAACGGTCCCTCAAGGAGAAGTGCTTGCAGTTTCTTGAAGAGAAGTCCTCGCAGTCCCTTGTGGAGAAGTGCTCTCAGTCACTCAAGGAGGAACCCTCATAGTTCCTCAAGGAGAAGTACTTGCAGTCCCACAGGGATGAGACCTAGCAGTCCCTCCAGATATCCTTGCAGTAGGTCAAGGAGAAGTCCTTGCTGTCCCTCAAAGGTAAGACCTCGTAGTCCCTCAAGGAGAATTCCTCGTAGTCCCTCACAGCCCTTCATTGAGCAGCCCTTGCTATCCCTCAAGAAATCCGCACAGTCACTCAAGAAGTCCTCACAGGTCTGTCAAGTAGGAACCCTCACAATCCCTCAAGGAGGCACCCTAAAAATCTCTCCTGGAGTAGCCATCACAGTCCCTCAAGGAGTAGCCTTTGAAGTCCTTCAGGGAGGAGCCCTGACTGTCCTTCAGGAAGTCCTCACAGACCATTAAGGATAAGTCCTCACAGTCCCTCAAGGAGAATTCATGGCAGTCCCTCTGGGAGGAGACCTAGCAGTCCCTCAAGAAGTCCTCGCTGTCACTAAAGGAGAAGTCCTGACAACCCCTCAAGGAGGAACTCTCATAGTCCCTCAAGAAGCACTCACAGTCCCTCTAGGAGAAGTCCTCGCTCTCCCTCGAGGAAAAGTGTTCACAGTCCATCTAGAAGAAGTGCTCCCAGACCCTCAGGGAGGAAAAATCACAGTCCCTATAAAAATCCTCACAGTCACTCAAGGAGAAGTCCTCCAAGTCTTTAAGGAGAAGTTCTCCCAGACTCTCAAGAAGAAGTGCTTGCAGTCTCTCGAGTAGAAGTCTTCAAAGTCCCTCTGGGAGAAGCCCTCACAGTCCCTCAAGAAGGTGCTCTCAAAATCTCTTTGGGAGTAGCCATCACAGTCCCTCATGGAATAGACTTTGAAGTCATTCAGGGAGGAGCCCTCACAGTCCCTCAAGAAATCCTCGCAGTTCCTCAAGGAGAAGTCCACGTAGTTGCTCAAGGAGAAGTGCTCCCAGTCCCACGAGGAGACATGCTCGGAGTTCCTAGAGGAGAAGTCCTCTCAGTCCCTATGGAGGAGCCCTTGCTGTCCCTCAAGAAGTCCTCGCAGTCACTCAAGGAGAAGTCCTCGCAGTCCCTCGAGGACATTTCCTTGCAGTCTCTCAAGAAGTGCTCACAGTCCCACAATGAGAAGTTCTCGCAGTCCCTCAGGGAGGAGCCTTAGCAGTCCCTCAAGAAGTCCTAGCAGTCCCTCAAGGAGAAGTCCTCGCAGGCCCTCAAGGAAAAGTGCTCCCAGTCACTCGAGTAGAAGTCCTCACATTCTCTCAGAAAGGAGCCCTCGCAGTCCCTCAAGAAATCCTCAGCAGTTTCTCAAGGAGAAGTCCTCCAGTCCCTCAAGGAGAAGTCCTTGCAGTCCCTCAAGGAGAAGTGCTCACAGTCCCTCAAGGAGGAACTCTCACAATCCCTCAAGGAGGAACCCTCAAAATCTCTTCGGGAGTAGCAATCACAGACCCTCAGGTAGTAGCCTTTGAAGTCCTTCAGGGAGGAACCCTCACAGTCCCTCGAGAAGTACTCACAGTCCCTCAAGGAGAAGTCCTCGCAGTCCCTTGAGGAGAAGTCCTGGCAGTCCCTCAGAGAGGAGCCCTCGATGTCCCTCAAAAAGTCCTTGCACTCACTCAAGGAGAAGTTCTCGCAGTCCCTCAAGGAGACCTGCTTACAGTCCCTTGAGGAGAAGTGCTTGCAGTCACTCAAGGAGAAGTTGTCATGGTCCCTCAAGGAGAAGTGCTTGCAGTACCTCAAGGAGGTGCCCTCAAAAATCTCTCCAGAAGTACCATTACAAACCCCCAGGGAGTAGCCTTCAAAGTCTTCAGGGGGATCCCTCACAGGCTCTCAAGAACTCCTCGCAGTTACTCAAGGAGAAGTCCTCACAGTTCCTCAAGGAGGAACCCTCCCAGTCCCTCAAGGAGGTGCCTGGAAAATCACTCCTGGAGTAGCCATCACAGTCCCTCAGGGAGTAGCCTTCAAAGTCTTTCAGGGAGGAGCCCTTGCAGTCCCTCAAGGAGAAGTCCTCACAGTCCGTCAAGGAGAAGTGCTCACAGTCCCTAAAGGAGAAGTGCTCACAGTCTCTCAAGAAGTCCTCGCAGTCCCTCAGGGAGGATCCCTGGCAGTCCCTCAATAAGTCCTCACAGTCACTCAAAGAGAAGTCCTCGCAGTCCCTCAAGGAGGAACCATGGCAGTCCCTCAAGGAGGCATGCTCAAAATCTCTCTGGGAGTAGCCATCTCATTCCATCAGGGAGTAGCCTTTGAAGTCCTTCAGGGCAGAGCCCTCACAGTCCCTCAAGAACTTGTCACAGTCCCTCGAGGCGAAGTCATTGCAGTCTCTCAAGAAGAAGTCCTCGCAGTCCCTCAAGGAGAAGTGCTTGCAGTACCTCAAGGAGAAATGCTCGCAGTCCCTTGTGGCGAAGTCCTTGCAGTCCCTCAGGGAGGAGCCATAGCAGTTCCTCAAGAAGTCCTCGCAGTCCCTCAATGAGGAACCCTCACAATCCCTCTAGAGTGGCCCTCAATAGCTCTCCTGGAGTATCCATCAGAGTCCCTCAGGGAATAGCCTTTAAAGTCCTTCAGGGGGAGCCCTTGCAGTCCCTCAAGAAGTCCTCGCAGTTTCTCAAGGAGAAGTCCTTGCAGTCCCTCGAGGAGAAGTATTCACAGTCCCTCAGGGATGAGTCCTCGCAGTCCCTCAAGAAATCCTCACAGTCCCTCAAGTAGGCGTCCTCAAAATCTCTTCTGGAGTAGCCATCACAGTCCATCAGTGAGTAGCCTTCGAAGTCCTTCAGGGAGGAGCCCTCACAGTCCCTCAAGAAGTCCTTGCAGTTAGTCAAGGAGAAGTCCACTCAGCTGCTCAAGGAGGACTCAATTCCTCGCAGGCCTTCAAGGAGAATTGCTCAAAGTTTCTTGAGGAGAAGTGCTCACAGTCCCTCAAGGAGAATTCCTCACAGTCCCTCTAGGAGATATTCCCACAGTCCCATGAGGAGAAGTCCTACAGACACTCATGGAGGAGCCCTCACACGCAGTACCTCAAGAAGTCCATCTAGTCACTCAAGAAGAAGTCCTCACAGTTCCTCAAGGAGGCGCCCTCAAAATCTATCCAGGAGTAGCCATCACAGTCCTTCAAGGAGTAGCCTTCTAAGTCCTTCAGGGAGGAATCCTCGCAGTCCCTCAAGAATTCCTCACAGTTCCTCAAGGAGAAGTACTCTGAGTCCCTCAAGAAGTCCTCAAAGTCCCTCAAGGAGAAGTGCTCTCAGTCCCTCCAGGAGAAGTCCTCCCAGTCTCTCAGGGCAGAGCCCTAGCAGCCTCTCAAGGAGAAGTCCTCGCAGTCCCTCATGGAGAAGTACTCGCAGTCCCTTGAGGAGAAGTGCTTGCAGTCCTTGGAGGAGAAGTCCTCGTAGTCCCTCAGGGAGGAACCCTCACAGTCCCTCAAGAAGTCCTCACAGTCACCCATGGAGAAGTCTTCGCAGTTCCTCAAGGAGGAACCCTCACAGTCCCTCAAGAAGGTGCCCTCAAAATCTCTCTGGGAGAAGCCATCACAGTCCCTCAGGGAGTATCCTTTGAAGTTCTTCAGAGAGGAGCCCTAGCAGTCCCTCAAGGAGAAGTCCTCACAGTCCCTCAAGGAGGAACCCTCACAGTCAATCAAGGAGAAGTCCTTCAAGTCTCTCAAGGAGAATTGCTTGCAGTCCCAGATGGAGAAGTGCTGAAGTGCTCACAGTCCCTTGAGGAGAAGTCCTCACAGTTCCTCAGGGAGGAGCCCTCACCATCTCTCAAGAAGTGCTCACAGTCCCTGGAGGAGAACTCCTTGCAGTCCCTCAAGGAGAAGTGCTCACAGTCCCTGGAGGAGGTGTTCTCAAAATCTTTTCATGACTAGCCATCACAGTCCCTCAGGGGCTAGCCTTCAAAGTCCTTCATTAAGGACCCTCACTGTCCCTCAAGAAGTCCTCACAGTCCATAAAGGAGAAATACTCTCAGCCCCTTAAGAAGAAGTCCTCCAGTCCCTCAAGAAGTCCTCTTAGTCCATTGACGAGAAGTCCTTGCAGTCCCTCAGGCAGAAGTCCTCACATTCACACAAAAAGTACTCCCAGTCCCTCAAGGAGAAGAGCTCCCTCCCAGTCCCTCAAATAGGAACGCTCACAGTCCCTCAAGGAGGCGCCCTCAATATCTCTCTGGGAGTAGCCTTCACAGTCCCTCAGGGAGTAGCCTTCGAAGTCCTTCAGGGAGGAGCCCTCACAGTCCCTTAAGGAGAACACCTCTATGTCTCTCAAAGAGAAGTCCTTGCAGTCCCACAAAGAGAAGTGCTAGCAGTCTTTCATGGAGATGTGTTCCCAGTACCTTGAGGAGAAGTCCTCAGGGTCCCTCAAAGAGAAGTGGTAGCAGTCTCTCAAGAAGAGCTCTTAGTACCAGGAGGAGAAATCCTCGCAGTTCCTCAGGGAGGAGCCCTCGCATTCCCTCAAAATTTGCTCTTGTCCCTCAAGAAGAAGAGCTCAAAGTCTCTCAAAGAGGAACCCTCACAGTCCCTCAAGGAGTCGTGCACAAAAATTCTCCAGGAGTAGCCATCACATACCTTCCTTCGAAGTCCCTCAAGGAGAAGCCCTAGCAGTCCCTCAAGGAGGAACCACGGAAGTCGCTCAAGGAGGAACCCTCAAAATCTCTCTGGGAGTAGCCATCACAGTCGCTGATCAAGTAGCCATCGAAGGACTTCAGAGAGGAGGCCTCTGAGTCCCTCAAGATGTCCTCACAGTCCCTCCAGGAGAAGTCCTCACAGTCCCTCAAGGAGAAGTGCTCGCATTCCCTCAAGAAATCCTTGCAGTCCCTCAAGGAGAAGTCTTTCCAGTCCCTTAAGAAGAAGTGCATGCAGTCCCACGAGGAGAAGTGCTCACAGTACCTCAAGGAGAATTCCTCCAATCCCTAAGGGAGGAGCCCTCAGAGTCCCTCAAGAAGTCCTTGCAGTCACTCAAGGAGAAGTCCTCACAGTCCCTCAAGGAGGAACCCTCACAATCTCTCAAGGAGGTGCCCTCAAAATCTCTCCGGGAGTAGCCATCACAGTATCTCAGGGAGTAGACTTCGAAGTCCTTCAGGGAAGAGCCCTCACTGTATCTCAAGAAGTCCTCACAGTCCCGCAAGGAGAAGTGCTCGCAGTCCCTCAGTGAGGAGCCCTCGCAGTCCCTCAAGAAGTCCTTCCAGTCACTCAAGGAGATGTCCTCACAGTGCCTCAAAGAGGAACCTCTGCAGTCCCTCAAGGAGGTGCCCTCAAAATCTCTCCAGGAGTACCCATCACAGTCCCTAATAGAGTAGCCTTCGAAGTGCTTCAGGGAGGAGCCCACACAGTCCCTCAAGTAGTCCTCACAGTCCCTCAAGGAGAAGTCCCAACGGTCCCTCAAGGAGAAGTGCTTGCAGTTTCTTGAAGAGAAGTCCTCGCAGTCCCTTGTGGAGAAGTGCTCTCAGTCACTCAAGGAGGAACCCTCATAGTTCCTCAAGGAGAAGTACTTGCAGTCCCACAGGGATGAGACCTAGCAGTCCCTCCAGATATCCTTGCAGTAGGTCAAGGAGAAGTCCTTGCTGTCCCTCAAAGTAAGACCTCGTAGTCCCTCAAGGAGAATTCCTCGTAGTCCCTCACAGCCTTTCATTGAGGAGCCCTTGCTATCCCTCAAGAAATCCGCACAGTCACTCAAGAAGTCCTCACAGTCCCCTAAGGAGAAGTCCTCACAGTCCCTCAAGGAAGCAACCTCAGAATTTCTCAGGGAGTAGCCATAAAGTCCTCCAGGGAGCAGCCTTTGAAGTTTTTCAGGGAAGAGCCCTAGGAGTCCCTCAAGATGTCCTTGGAGTTCCTCAGGGAGAATTCCTTGCAGTACCTCAAGGAGAACTGCTCACAGTCCCTTGAGAATAAGTGCTCGCAGTCCCTCAAGGACAAATCCTCACAGGCCCTCAGAGGGGAGCCCTCACAGTCCCTCAAGAAGTCCTCACAGTCCCTCAAGGAGAAGTCCTCACAGTTCCTCAGGGAGAAGCCCTCGCAGTTCCTCAGGATGGAGACCTCACAGTCCCTCAAGAAGGCACCCTCTAAATCTCTCCAGGAGTAGCCATCACAGTCCCTGAGCAAGTAGCCTTCGAAGGACTTCAGAGAGGAGGCCTCTGAGTCCCTCAAGATGTCCCTCACAGTCCCTCCAGGAGAAGTCCTCACAGTCCCTCAAGGAGAAGTGTTCGCATTCCCTCAAGAAATCCTTGCAGTCCCTCAAGGAGAAGTCTTTCCAGTCCCTTAAGAAGAAGTGCATGCAGTCCCACGTGTAGGTGGCCAAAGAGACGGCGCCAGTTTCTAACTTGGCTGGCGCAGCGTCCTGTATAAGCCTACTGCGCATGCGTCAGCCTCAAGCCCCTCCCGAGAGGGCTTATGCAAATGAGGCATGAGCCCCAACCAATCACAGGGCTTATGCTAATGAGGCAAGAGCTCACAGGGCTTATGCAAATGAGGCACGAACCCTAACCAATCACAGGGCTTGTGCTAATGAGGCATGAGCCCCAACCTATCCTGGGGCTTATGCTAATGAGGTATTGGCCCTAACCAATCCTGAGAGAACAGGCAGCCAGGTCCGCCCCCTTGGAAGGGTATATAACAAAGGCAGTTCAACTGCTGGAGGAGAGTGGTCCGGGAGAGTCTTCCAGGAGGGTCGTCATCCAGAGAGTGGAAAAGAAGAAGGCGCCACACCCACGAGGAGAAGTGCTCACAGTACCTCAAGGAGAATTCCTCCAAGTCCCTAAGGGAGGAGCCCTCAGAGTCCCTCAAGAAGTCCTTGCAGTCACTCAAGGAGAAGTCCTCACAGTCCCTCAAGGAGGAACCCTCACAATCTCTCAAGGAGGTGCCCTCAAAATCTCCCCGGGAGTAGCCATCACAGTATCTCAGGGAGTAGACTTCGAAGTCCTTCAGGAAGAGCCCTCACTGTATCTCAAGAAGTCCTCACAGTCCCGCAAGGAGAAGTGCTCGCAGTCCCTCAGTGAGGAGCCCTCGCAGTCCCTCAAGAAGTCCTTCCAGTCACTCAAGGAGATGTCCTCACAGTGCCTCAAAGAGGAACCTCTGCAGTCCCTCAAGGAGGTGCCCTCAAAATCTCTCCAGGAGTACCCATCACAGTCCCTAATAGAGTAGCCTTCGAAGTGCTTCAGGGAGGAGCCCACACAGTCCCTCAAGTAGTCCTCACAGTCCCTCAAGGAGAAGTCCCAACGGTCCCTCAAGGAGAAGTGCTTGCAGTTTCTTGAAGAGAAGTCCTCGCAGTCCCTTGTGGAGAAGTGCTCTCAGTCACTCAAGGAGGAACCCTCATAGTTCCTCAAGGAGAAGTACTTGCAGTCCCACAGGGATGAGACCTAGCAGTCCCTCCAGATATCCTTGCAGTAGGTCAAGGAGAAGTCCTTGCTGTCCCTCAAAGATAAGACCTCGTAGTCCCTCAAGGAGAATTCCTCGTAGTCCCTCACAGCCTTTCATTGAGGAGCCCTTGCTATCCCTCAAGAAATCCGCACAGTCACTCAAGAAGTCCTCACAGTCCCCTAAGGAGAAGTCCTCACAGTCCCTCAAGGAAGCAACCTCAGAATTTCTCAGGGAGTAGCCATAAAGTCCTCCAGGG